>PVKZ01001326.1:0-418492 GCA_004027375.1 Macroglossus sobrinus | reverse complement strand
TCTCTCTCTCTCTCTCTCTCTCTCTCTCTCTCTCTCTCTCTCTCTCTCTCTCTCTCATTACATTGGTTAACAAAATCCAACAAATTTCAGCTGCACACTTTAACAGTAAGGCATATATGTATTTACACTGTGTGTTCACCTCCCATAATTAGACTTCTTTCTGTCATCACATATTTGACCCCATTACCCCGTCTACCTTCCTCCTCCCTGCTACCGTCTGGTAACCTCTATTATCCATGTCCATGAGTCTCTGTTTGTCCTGTTCATTTGTTGCTATTAGGTTTATATCCCACATATAAGTGACATCATGTAATTTTCAACTCTTTCTGTCTGGCTTATTTCTCTTAGTATGATTATCTCGAGGTCTTACACAAAGCCTCAGCAGGTGATAAATACCCTGAACCTCAAAATTATTTGTCCAGAAGAAGGAATTTCCTGAAAAATAATGAAAACTTCAATTTAGGAAACCAGATAATAATCTCTATATTATTTCCACCCCTTCCAATCATCCTTAAAATAAATAAAAACAGAAGAATCTGTATCATTACCAAACCATTAAAATACATCTGTATGGTTGCTTTGTAACTATAAAACATATTGTACAAATGCACATTTTCGAGTCCTTAATTATGATTGCCATCTTAGTCCTACTTTCACACCCTGAATTAGAGTGTGGAATCGTCAATGGATTGCTCACAATAGGAGTCTCCACATCATAGTCATTATGATAGGATTTTCTTACTGGAAGATCTCATTAGAGTCACATTCTCTACTAGATTCCTTCAAAATAAAATCACTCCTTAAATCAGAGTGTGATGCAATTAAAGAATCAGAGAGTAACAAAAATAAAGTGACAAAAATAAACTGATGTACCTTGAAATTTGAAGATAATTAAAGAAGAGTCATTCATTGTTATAAAGGGATGCTACATTTGTTGAAAAGGGACCTTTTACTCTCCTGTGTTGCAACTCCCATACCTTTGCTACGGCAGCTCAGGCAGAATACATTATGGGAATACTAACACTGACAATAATCACAGCTAACATTGAGTATTCAGAATGTGGCAGGAATTAAACTAAATACTTCTGAATTAGTAGGTTTACTTACTCCTATGAGATTCATACTGCTTTCATCCCATTTTAAATATGAGAAAAACTAAGGCTAAAAGAGGTCAAGTTACTTGCTCCACGTCATCCAGGCAGTGGTAGAATATGGATTTGATCCCTTGCTGGGGAACTTAAATCTTCATATTTAAGCTTACCTACTTTTTTGGTTCACAAGGTTGTGAGGGCATGTAGAAATAATGTACATAGTGAAGTCATATAGCTTTAAAATATTGTAGCACTTTTTCAGAAAAATATTATGTGATGTTTCTGTGAATTTCAGGGCATAATGCGAGTGACTGACTTGTTTATATTTATGTTTAAAATTCAGCTAAATTTTAGAACCGTTTATACTATAGAAGGGATCTGAATTGTATAAATTGGAAACATTATTTTTGCTTTGGCTCTAGGGCATGCAGGAGGGTGGAGTGGGTTTGAGCATTGATTCTGGCATCAATTGCTAGGATCAAACCCCAGCTCTGCCATGCTCTAGCTGGGTAACTCTGGCAAGTTAATTAAACTCTGTCACTCACCTTCCTCCTCTCTAAACCTGCCATAATAGCACCTATCTCATTGGTCGTTGTGAAGATTAAATAGTTTAATATATGTAAAGCACTTACATAGAAAGTGGCATGTAGTAAGTGCAGAACAAGCATGTTTTTATTATTGTTCCATAGATAGATATAGTTCCTATATGCACAAAAATCACTTACCCTTCATTAACCTGAATTGCCTGTTTCAGAAAATCTGTGAACCTCAACTAATATATCACAATAGATGTTCAATAAATATTTGCAAATGGTATATAACCTAGTCATCATGATTAATGTGTAGCTACAAGTTTTAGAATAATTACTGTTCAAAGTATTATTTTAATAATGACTCACCTGAGGTTGCTGTCATGTAAGGAGAAAAAAAAATTATGGAATCTATTAAAAGATTTTGTGCCCTCCATAAATACCTCACAGATTCAGGAGTTTAGTGAAGAAGATAAAGGTTATGCAATAGATAGGTCAAAAAGTTTTCAATGCTGCATAATATTTTCTGTGGGTGAAAAAACAGTCAATCTGTTGTAGCAAAGTATCTGCCTGGTATCACTCAGCACTGAAGGGAGTTTTTGGTAGATATGTTTTAGGGATATTTTGTCTAGTTCTTGATCTGGGTGCTACAAGTCTGATTTTACACACACTATTTAGAATTTACCATTACATAAACCATTCAGAATTTGGCCATTTTTCATAATTGCTCTGTACTGCTATAATGAGTTTTAAAGACTGCTTATTAATTTTGTTCTGCACATACCTCCAACAATGTGTATCAATAAATACAAACCTTCTAGAGAAAGTCAAATTTTACTCTTGACTTTCAGAAATTCACTTTAATGCAAAATGCAAGGATAATTTTATTACAGTTGAATTTAAAGTTTTAATCCCTGGTTAGAATAAACTCATATAAACTTCTCTATGGAATAAAATTAATGACTTGCTAAATTTTAAAATATCAGTATTGAAGAACACCTAGCAAATGACCTTCTTTTCAATCTTATGATATTTGAGTCACAATTGTCTCACAAACATGCATTATTATGTTTTAATCCAATGCGAAAATGTATTCTGCCCAGCTGCAGGAAGCTAACGGAAGTCAAGAGAGAGCAGACTATTTCTGACAATAAATATTTGCTTCCCATAGATAGGCCATGTGACAATTTCATCAAACATATGTGTGGAGCTAAAAATTTCAAGCTGCTGTCAGCTCTCACAGGCATTAATCTCTGGAGTTAGCAAGACTACTTTTTTTTTCCCCCTGCTTTCGTTCTAATAACCTGAAGCTTTTTTAATAACAGAAAGCTTTATGAAAGCTAGCTTCAAATGAAAATCACTACTCTTCTCTACCTTTTCTTCTAAAAGCAATTCTATCCCTGAGAAGAAGAATCTAACTATAATGCTCTCGTCTGTTAGGGCTAAAGATATGAGCACATTCAAGAGAAGAAAGGGACATTTTTTAAGGAAGTAACTGACTTTGTCCAAATTGTGCATAAAGGGAAACTAAGGGGCTCTGTAATTTAATCAACTGAGACATCTTTCCAGCCCACAAAAGCTGGTTCACAGCAGAGTAGAAAGAACACAGAACTGAGTGTTGTGAGACAGAAGAGTCCGGGACACGCTACTCACTGGGTTTATGACCATGGGTACTCGTGTCACCTCTTCTATCAAAGTGACAGATTGGCCTAAATGATCTCTGAGGTGTCCTCTAGATTAAAATTTCTATTCCATGATAGATAGAACTGTAAAATATATCTATCTAAAATATTAAATTGTATTCCAATAATAACACAGAGAACAGCAAAGAAAGAGGTAGAACGAATGCCTCCTTTCAAATGTTTAGCAATACCCGTGAATATGTTTTAGTAAATGTCAGTTCGGTTTACCCCATTTAACGTGACAGACTAGAAATAAACCCTGGCTACTTACTAGTTGTGTGAACTTGGTAAATTTATTTGTATGTTTTATTTTTCTTATTCATTAAATGGAAATAATATCTACCCTCAGGTTTGCCTTGAGGATTCAATACCTTAATGTTTGTAAAACACCTAGAACATTCAATATTCTAATATACCACAGTTTGCTAAATAAATAAATAGCCTCAATTTTATCCCTCTTATTTAAAATACTAGACCAAAAGGCTAGGCAGCCAGCTGAAACACCTACTGGTTATTCAGCAGTGTCAGGTGTAGTAACTTCTGTTTCTCATTCTATTTGTTCCTGAATGTTCTTCCCATTATTCTAATCAGAGGAAGAAAGCAGGTTCACATGACTGTCCTAGACTGTCTTGGAGTTAATAACAGTTAACTCTCACATCTTCCTTTTGCACATTTTATCAGGTTGCAATCTTGAGGAGATTGTGAAATATTGAGAACAACTGTCCTTTTAATAATGTGTAATAAAAGTATTACTTGTTGCTATTTGAAACATGTTTTTCAGCATCCCAGTATTTAAGTATGTTCATGGACATGTATGTATACACACACACACACTCATGCATGTAGTAGATGCTCTAGTGTGCCACCCGGAAACCCCTTAATCGCCAAAGTATTCATACTTTTAGCTTCTGGGTGTGTTGGCTGATGATGGCTCCCATTTCAGTTTTGGGGCACCGACCCCCGATCCTAACCCAACTGCCAATGGGGCCACCTTGCTGAGTATTTTACCCTTTCACAGCAGATAGTTACATCTAAAAACTGATGCAGGGTAACAAAAGCCAGACTCTCTTGGACAATTACAATGAGCTACTTCAGTTCCAGGGGATCCCATGGGATTGGATGAGACCTCTGTTGCAATTTCCTCATAGCCCTACTGTTCCCTCTACATAATCCTGCTTTTTCACTGCCTTATAGATGCTGTTTCTGAAAACACTTGCCAAATGAAAACAAAAACAAAAACTCTGCATGCAAATCAGTCTCCGAGACTGTTTTCTGGGAGCCAATCTAAGGCAATATGTGTGACTTTTTTCTTTGTTTTCTTTTAGGATCTCAGGTACACAGAATTTTCAGCTAAATCTACTCCATAATTCATGTGTACTATTATCATTCTTACCCTCTATTCTCCACCAATTCTCATTTTTCTATCCATTATAAATATCCACAATAGTGTTTTGAATGCATATTCTTCCAATCCATCATCCATATTTTCTTTTTGTTATTATTTTGAAAAAGTGTTTTGTGTTATTTCTAACATATAGTGTTGTGTATAAAATAGGATCATGTTTTGCTCATTATGCTTTTTTTAGATTCAAATATGTTGCTATATGTAATCCAGTTTATTGCTTCTCATTGTTGCATTAAATTATATGCATAACCTCATAGACATATACACATATATAACACGGGCACACTATGTCAATTTACTGTCTATTCAGTTACTGCTGGGCACCAAACTTACCTACAAGTCTTTGACACTACAAACAAACTGAGCTGAGCACTAATACTATTTGTGCAATGCTATAAATGTGTTCAACAATACAAATAATCTGCTATTCAGAATTAACTGTAGTGTAGGAGAATCTGGACACATGATAAAAGCAAGTCACTGTAGAAGATACAAAATGAAGAGATTTCGTATCAATTAAGAATACTGAAATCATATGAGGAAGACAAAATATAATTGTGTATGTTATCATTATATCTGTTGTATATATAAAAGTTAATATTCATTTAAGCATTTTATGCATTGTTTTAAGTTCTTTGTTTATAGAAACTCAGAAGAATCGAAAGAGGTCTGTATTATTATTATTCCCATTTTAAGATGAGGAAACTGAGGCACAGAAAAGTGAAACACTTGCCCAAGAGTGACAACTAGTGCACGACATAGATTAGAAGAAATAAGATTTGACTGCAGGCAGTTTCACTCTCGAGGCAATATTTTCACCATTATAATCCACATGGGAAACGAACAAAAGACAGAATATATAACTAAATAATTGTTATATAGACAACAAGAGCTCTAAGACTTCAATGAAGCTAAAATCTGGTACATAATAAACATTTAAAGCTTATAAACAGACCTCTTTAGTTTTGCTGGGTTCCCCTACAATGATGCCTCTGGAGGCACTTTACAAACCAACTGCTTGTGAATTAACTATGCATTTTCGACAATTTGAAGACTGCTTGCCATTTAACTGGTACTCAGTACATGCTTGTAGCTGTATTAAATTAATAATAAAAACAAAATTTTATAAGACTGTCCAGGCAGTAGCAATTTTTTCTTTGTAGTATGAGTGCAACAAATTTAAGTCTATGATAATTTCAATGGGCTGGAGGAAAACAAACCATGCAACAAACATTTAGACCAAACCTCAGAAGGTGATATTAGAATACTGAGAGAGTGAGTGAGGACACCATTTACAGATTCCTGAGGCTAGCAGGATAACAGAATCTTTTTCTTCTGGTTCCCTATATTTTCTTCAAACATTTCTTCAAAAATTAAGTTACACTTCACAAGCTCTTGGAAACTTTCATTGGAAGAATTTGAAGGGTAGCCTCCTTGGGACTCAAAACTTGTCTTAAAGAAACAAAATAATAAAATAAACAAATAAAGTATGATCAAAAAGCACATGTGAGAAGCAACTGCTTTCCTACTAAATAAATGGTGGTAAAAAGCTCATTGGCCCAGGTCAAGAAAAACTAAACATGCTACAGTTTTTCCCTTTCACTGACCTCTTGCCAATATAATTACAATGCAAAGACTGAATTGTATAGTGCCCATGCTTTCTCTGAGAAGTACACTTAAAATTGATTACTTCTGGTCCTTAGGCAGATGATCAATAAAGACATGGAATGCAATGGAAACAAAGATGTCGGTGGGCTGCAGCATTATCTCTGTGTCTTTTAAGAAATTAATTAAAAATCAATGAAGTGTACAACCTATTAATACAGCAACCTCTAGATTAACAGATGGAAGCTGAGCATACATATTGTGCAAATAAATTCCAACACTATATATAGGGAGGAGGTGTAATATCTGACACCTTGATTATAATTGAGCAAACAGATTATTCCTAATATTCTGAGGTTTCATGGAATTGCATGTTACTGGCTGAAAGCAATAAGGCTCAATGGGTGGGGCTACAGCTTTAGAATTTTCTTTCTTAAGATAATTATATCAACTTTTATGAAACATCCTTATTACAAAGCAAAACATCTGCCATTGTACAGAACTAAAGAATTTCAATGACTACTTTATTAAGTGTGTTTTATTCATGTATAAGTCTAGGCAGTTGAGTTTAAACTCCTGAATATTTTTAAATAAGTATCTTCCTAAGAAAAAAAGGTAAAATTCCTAGAAGAGTAAAAGCTCTCATGTGAGTCAAGTTAGTTGGTAAAATTCCAAGAAGAGTAAAAGCTATCATGTGAGTCAAGCCAGTTTAGTGTCCACATATATGTCATTTAATTCATTTCTACCTCTGTCTTAGACACCAATGGACCTGGTCCAACTATGCAAATGTTTTCCCAGCACATGTAAAACTTGAGGAGGAGGTGCCCACATATTTTCTTCTGGAAGTCAATGAGCTACTTCCCAATTGCCTTCTCTAACCCATGCTCTTCAAAATCTTCAAAAGGATCTGAAATGTGGCTTCTGGTTTTGATCTCAATTCCTTATGGTTAATTTGAAAGTCCATTTTGATGCATTTCCCTTATTTGAATCTTTACACTCTCCCTCTGACAGAATTCTAGGGTTCTGTCCCTAGTCCTTGCATAGGGACATAAGAAAAAAGGGTGCTGGATCAACATCATCATAATAGGATCAGACATCATCATATAACTATAAAGCAGGATGGTCTATCTAACAGGCAAGAAGTTGTCATCTGAATTACTGCTGTCTTCATAGGCTTAGGATATATATAGTTTCACAGATATAACACAACAAATTTTACTATTCCTAGACTCAACCTGTTTGCAGAGCACCTATAGCGACTTGCCTCTTAGAAACTTATTAGATATTTCTGGAGTTTCCCAGAGATAAATACGTTCTTGGTTCTTTTCCACAGGGCTCTTCACTGATATATGCAGCTATTAAATCCGCAGCTGGACTCCCTGTGGAAATGCTAGTATTCTTGTTCTTATGAATGTCTTGTCATTTCCTCATCTTCCACTACCCTCCAACATACACACACACACACACACACACACACACACACACACACCATTGTGCACATGCACTGAACCATCTTTTCTCTCCTGTAGCCAAAAAGAGTCCTCAAGCAACTTGATTCTGCTTGTCACTCTAGCTTTTTTTCTTGAAATTCCTCAGCTAAAATGCTATGGCCCAAATCAATCTGAAAATCATCTTGGTTCTTTTGACTTTGCACTTCCTGTTCCCTCTACCTGGAACATCTCCAGACCATACACTGCTACACATCTCCTACCACACTTCAGACAGACTTGGTTAAATCTAACGCTCTTAGATCACAAATTAGAGATCAAATTTTTTCTACAAAGTCTTTCCTCACTCCAAAATAGATTGTGCCACTCTATTATATGACCTCACAATGTCCAATTTTCTCCATTTCAATTTGTCTATATCTATTTACCTAAAACCAAACAGTGAGATTATTAAGCATTGTTGTAAAACAACCTTCTTTGTATGGCTAAATCAAAGTTAATGTAAAGTGGAAAGAATATACACATATTTATATATTAGGTTGTGTCTTCTATGCTTAAGCTTTATAAATACTATATAGCATATTGCACAATGTTATCAGTTTCAGGTGAAGAATAGAAAAAAAAATCTCATATATACTGATTCTCAAATGAGCACTCATCTACCAACCTTATTTTGAAAAACTGTTTTTAAGAGAATTGAACACCAACGTGAGAGAGAGAAGTAGAAAGTTAGTTTGCTCTATTCCTAAAAGTTAAAGATTTAATTTGACCATCTTTCACTATTTTGCTATGAACTCTTATGGATAGTTAACTGCCTGGAGCTGTGAATGGTGTGCTCCTACTGAGATGACATAGTCAGTTTGACCCTCTTCACATTCACCAATGCCATCACATTTTAGACTGCCAACAAATAATAGTTGATTGATTGACTTCCTCCTCTCCTTACTCCACTTATTCATCCATATTCTTTTTATTGCCTTTGAATTGCCAGGTTGGAAGGCACTCCCACCAATAATAAATAAATAAATAAATAAATAAATAAATAAATAAATAAATAAATAAATAATATAAATATTAACAGTAAAAAAGTGGAAAAAGAATAATAAATGTTTAATATTGTTGAAAGTAGTTTTGTAATGTTAGTGATACTTTTTATTGTATCATCCCTTTGCTCTTTTTTGATACTAACTAAATACCTACTAATTTTCAAGCATACTTGCATATATGTTATAAATTGCTTAGTGCATATCTTACTTCCAGAAAACTTTGAGTTTTTGTGCTAGATACTATCCCTTTTTTTTTTTACAGTGGTTAGAAAATCAGAATGTTGCTCACGCACATTGCCAAAATGGAATTTGAAAGCTATCCTCTTTATTTTCACTTGTCTCCAGTTCACAGCTTAGGCAGTCAATGCTTTACATGAAAGAAAGTTAGAAATACACATCACACAAACCATGTTCTAAAGGGTCATTTTCAGCCTACTCCTGTCCATCTTTGATAGTTGAGAGAGAGTGGAGTACAGTGATGAGTACTGGCTGTACGACAATACTTTCCAGGCTTCAATATTAGCTCAGCCACTCACTATCTGCAGCTATCTGTGTGACCTTAGCTATGTTTCTCAGTTTGCCAGTATTTTCATCTATAAAATGAGGACAATAACAGCACCTTTCTCATAAGGTTATTACAAGAATTAAATGAGTTAGTAAATGTAAAACTCTTAGAGCAGTGCCTGTTCAATAGTAAACACGTGACACTCTTAGTTATTATTGACGCCTTTGTCTAGCACCTTGCATTACAGATGAGTCTTATTTTTCAAAATATCAGCTTTAAAACAATTTATTAATTTCTGAGAGATTCTTTTTTAAATGCATTTTCTAATTTTATTATTAGTTTAAGTATATAGTACATTGGTTAGACTTTTATGTAGTTTATAAAATGATCCCCTAATTACTCTTTCTCTCTCTGGCTCTACATTACATTAGTGTTAACTGCATTCCCTGTGCTATGCTCTCCATTCCTGTGGCCATCTATCATGAGACATCTTGAGTATACTTTTATATCTACAATCTCAAAGATCACCTATTAACCAATAATCATATATTCTGTCTTTTCGTATATTGTTGTTTTTTACACAACAGTTTAATTTTAGCAAAACTTTGTGCTTGTACACTTTCATTTCTTCATACAATTACCTGAATGACACTTCACCTTGATATTAAAAAAAATAGGGTGAAAAAATTAATATAGAAAAAATGCTCTTGTGAAATCAATAAAATGAAGAAAAATAGAGAAATCATTACAGATGCTGAAATTAGCATATCTTTAGTCTCTATTGTACACTTAGTGAACTTAAGCTGAATGACTATATGTTGATTTTAAAGAGAAAATCTGAAATACATGGAGAAAAATCTATAAATCCATCACTGCACATAAGGAGTGTTTAAAACACAGTTAGATATTTTATGATATTCAAATTATCTATAACTGAACCCACTTATAACATACAGTTATATTGTTCACATTTTAATAGTTTTACTTTTGCCTCTTATGAATTTATTATGTATAAAAATCAGGGCCACTTTATATAAATTTGTGTATATGTATATATATTTTTATTAGGTTATTAGTTACTTAAAAAAACAGGAGAAAAAATCAAGTATTATTTATTTGCTATTAATTCTTTTTGAGTTTATTACATGTACAATATACATTGCGTATACAATTCACTCCACAGGTGGTTGAAAAAGGTAAAGGACATTTCCTTATTTCTCTCAACAGTTGTTTATTGAATAGCTATTATATGCTATTGGACACTCTGCTAATTGTTTTATGTATAAAGATAACAGGTTTTCTTAAAGCTATTTAGACTTGGACACAATAGAAAATGTAAAGGAAATGTTTCAAAAGTACAGGAAAAAGGGGGAATGTAACACTTTCTGTGGTGATTAGAGGAAGAATTTAAGCTTTATATTGAATGACAAAATAGACATTTAAATTTTTGGCTATAATGCAGCAAGTAAAGCATATTCTTGACAGGATAAAAAGCATGTAAAAAAATGGAATCCTAAAAGTCAACACTATGTTTGGGAAGGAAATAAAGTTCTATGAGGATGGGACATAAGTTGACAAAGGCTAGAAGTGTCACAACTGTCTGATTAATATAACTACCTAATATGATGTGCAAAGAAGTCACTGAAAGTCTTGATGACATGATCAAATTGACACGATCAGATTTGAAGTCGTGTGAAGAATAGAAAAGGATAAAATCGATTAGAAAGAATCTAGGAGGTTGATTACAATGCTATAACTGTAGCTCAGATAGCAGTTTATGGTTTGACTAAGGCAATAATTTGGAAAAATTATTTTAGGTTGAGAGCAGCAGATTGAGATTGGATCTTATTAGTAACAATAAAGCCATAAAAGAGGGTTAGATAATACAGTGTTTTCTCAGGTCAAACTCAGGAAAACATCTTTGTTAAATGAGTGAGTAACAGAAAAGGAAACTACCACAAGTGACTAAAAGTAATGGTCAGATTCATAGAAGAGCAAGGAACAGAGTGGTATTATGGAGGTGGAGGTGAAACAAGAGAAACTTTCAAGGTGAAAAGACAGTGTCAAGTGCAATAGAGGTCAAAAGGAAAACTGAACAGAGACCATTCATTTTGATAATAAGAATATTGGTATATTTGTCATCTCAGATCACCACAAAAACACCATTCCATCCCCTGTCCTCTGAAAATTCATGTTCTTGCACAGAAAATATGTATTACATTTCAACAGGCCTCGAAGTCTTAACTCATTCTAGTATCAACTCTAAAGTCTGAAGTCCAAAGTCTCATCTAAATATCATTTAAATCAGATATGGATGTGACTTGAGGTATGATTCATTCTGCGGCAAAATTACTCTCCAGATATTAATCTGTGAAATCAGATAGGTTGTCTGCTACCAAAATACCATGGGAGACAGGTATAGGATAGAAGAAAATGTGATGGGTCTCAAGCAAGTCTAAAACCTAGCAAGGTGAAGTCCATCAAATCTTAAAGCTGAAGATTAGTCCTCTCTGGTTCAATGCTCTGCCTTCAGGACCTACTGTGGGGAAGGTCTTGCCTCCACAGTGAAGCTGGGCAGAGGTCTGCAGCATGCCCTGTGGCTCTACAAGGCATTCCTGGCCCCTGGCTGTGGACAGAGGCCACTTGTCTTGTAGAAATCAAGGCAGGGAACCTGATAATCTCTGAACTGACTTTGGGAACATTTTCCCCTTTTCTTAAAGAATTGTGCACCTTTGCAGCCAAATAACTCCATCATCCTGTGAAGCTACCAAAGGAGTCTGACAGCCTTCTTTCATTTTGTCCTGTCCCCATGTCCTTCAGTTCAAACTGGCAATGTTCCTGCTCATACCATTCCATAAAATTATCACATTATAGTCCAGCCATACCCTTGATATTCTGTTCAAACATACTGTCTAATTTTTTGCAATATGAATAGGCCAAAATTTTTCCAAATCTTCAAGTTTTTTTTTTTGTTGTTGTTCTTTGTTTTTTGCTTAAAAATCCCTTCTGCAATTCATTTCTCTCCTTTCACATTTCATTATAATCTGTCAAGAGTAAACTCCTCCTTCAAAATTTGCTTATGTGGGGGCATGCAGAAAATATTCCTCCCAGCTTCTAAGTTCTTCTAGCTGGCTAATAAATTAACAGATTAACAGGAGAAAATGTTCAAGATTTGTTATGGGTGTACATGTGGGGGTGTCATAAGATATGAAAACAGTGATGCATTAGACAGTTGAGGCTTATATGCCATTCTGGAGAAAAGAAGGGGTTTGGGATTTCAGAGGTAAAGTAGGCAGGTCACAGGTAGCTGTGAAAGAGCAGATATGTGGCAAATAATTCTTTCTGGGACATCCAAAAACAATGGGACACAAAGGGAGACAGGCTTTTCTAGATTTCTTTCTGTCTACTGCATATATGTTAGTGTGACTATGCTAAGGTTCCCTTCCTGAAGCAGATTTTTCTAACTGAATTACTTGAGACAGAAAGGGGTAGGATCAAAGGTTCTTTCTGAGTTTGTGGTTTCTTTTCTTTTTTTTTCTTTCTTCCTTCCTTCCTTCCTTCCTTCCTTCCTTCCTTCCTTCCTTCCTTCCTTCCTTCCTTCCTTCCTTTTTTTATTATAGCAACATTAGTTAATGAAATCCAGCAAGTTTCAAATTACAGTTCAAAAGTAAGTCACATATATTTTGCATTGTATGTTCACTGCTCATAGTTAGATTTCTGTTTGTCACCACATATTTGACCTCTTTTACCCCATCTACTTCTCCCCATCCCCCTCCCACCTCCCCACAGGTAACCACTAGTCTATAGTTCATGTCCATGAGTTTCTGTTGTTTTTCCTGTTCATTTGTTGCTTTTAGGTTTATATCCCACATATAAGTGATATCATGTGATTTTTCAGCTTTTTCTGTCAGGCTTATTTCACTTACCATGATTATCTCAAGGTCCATCCATGTTGTTGCAAATGGTAGTATTTCAACTCTTCTTATGTCTGAGATATTGTATGATAATCTGCTTAAAGTCAATACTCCAAAAACATTTTGGGGTGGCAAAACTTTGGGTATCCCTCACTTAGAAACCTTTTCAGTTAAATATCCTATTTCATTGTTTTTTAAGTTCTACCTTTCACAAAATACTAGAACATGAACACAATTCCTCCAAGTTCTTGGTCATTTTATAACAAGAATCAATTTTCCTCCAGTTTCCATAACATGTTCTTTATTTCCACCTGAGACCTCACCAGGATCACCCTTAATGATTATATTCTTAGCATACACCACAAAACTCTCCCAGCCTTTAATCAATACCTAGTTGCAAAGACGCTTCCCCATGTTTATGCATTTGTTTAGCAGCACCCATTATCAGTATCAAAATCTATATCAGCCAGCTCCGGCAGCCATAACATAATACCACAGATTAAGTGGCTTAAAAAATAGGAATTTATTTTTGACAGTTCTAGAGGCTGATAAATTTTTCTGGCTTGCAGATGGCCAATATCTCACTGTGTTCTCACAAGGCAGAGAGAGAGGAAGCAAGCTCTCTGGTGTCTCTTATAACAGCAGTAATCCCATTTTCATGACCTTATCTAAACCTAATTACCTACCACCTCTAAATATCATCATTAGGGGTTAGAGCTTCAATATATAAATTTGGTAGTGGTGGGTGGGGCTCAGTACACAACCTAGTCAATAGTATTGGTGTCGGCGATTTCAGGGGACTCAGAAGTAAGCAAGGATTTAAGAATAGTGGCCAACAAAAAGTTGTGCTCTTTTTCAAGTTAATGAATAAATAGGCAGTCATGGCTTTCTATGAATCTACAATGAAGGGAAAGCTAGAAGCTGGAAGAGAGCAACTGTTCATGTGAAAGTTCATGTCTTACTATAATTTTTTTCAGGAAATTAGGAGACAGTAACATGCTGAGACGAAAGGAAATTTGGGTCAGAGGAGAGAGGTATGAAGGGGCTCAAAGGAGGAAAATTGTTCAGATTTCACTGTGTTTGACAGTAAAGCAGTTTTCCATGAAGAGTGGGAAAGAAGGCTCACAGGAAAACAGGATAAGGACTGCCAAAAAATATTGAGGGCTAATATAAGCTTATAATTTCATCAACTGGGTTGAGTATTTTATTGTCCTCAGAAGCAGAGATACAAAGTAATTAAATATTTGAGTTCATCCAGGGAAGGGTATAAACAGATAAGTGAGACAGAAGAGAGAGAGAGATTAGGACAAACAAACGAAAAAAAACTCTTAGAGACATAATGATTTTGGACATTAGTATGCATTTTGAAAGCACTTCTTCAAATGCTTTCTTACTCTCACCAACAAACACATGTTACAAAATATTTCATCCCATCTAAACATTTTAAAAATAAAATCATTTCTCCAGAATCATATTTTTAAAACTTTCTTTATTTTAAGCTCAGTATCAAAACCTGAGAGGTCAGAGTATGATTGTATAGCATCAGGCAAAGATGTATATTTTAAAACAATGAGACTGAATAAGTTTTTTTTTTAATCCTATGAACAAGGCATATTTGACTATTGCACTTATGTGAATAAATTTGCTTCCTATAATCCCTCTACACTTTTAATTACAAATGATCCATGTCTCATATAGAACTTAATTTTTAACTATTATGTATTATTTTTACAAGTAGAATTTTTTTCCCATGTCACAATATACAACATTTATCTAAAAGATCCTAACTATAAAAAAAACTATAGACCTTTTTATAAACCAATGAAAGACTATATAATACAATAACTCACACAAGCCAAGGAACTAAATATAAGAATTTAATGAAACCAGTGACCTTGGGTTACAAAAATCAGTGGGTTTATTTTGCTGTCAGAGAGAATTTATTTGAATCATAACTTTTGTATTTCTTTACAATTGTAATAATATTTGAAAAAGTTAGAATACCTTTATATGACTTCACAGTATTCAATTTCATTTTAAAAACATCTAATGCAAATTTAATACTTTTATCTTTCATGACAAGACTTAGCTCAGTCTGAAATAATCACTGTATTAACATTTTTTACCCATTCAAATAGTCTAGTTCATTATTACAAAAACAGCAAGCTTCCCTGGCCTGTCATTAATTCCCACTGTTTTAATTACAAAAAAAAAAATACTCTATGGAAGGATTTTGTGGGTAATGACACTGTAAACACAATCTCATGCAAAGATATGAAAATAAAATGGACTCATTTTTTTCTACATAAATATTCTTGTTTAAAAATACCATATTTGTGGCAAAAAAAGTCTATTAAAATATAAAGGTGCTTTCTTTGAATTTAATACAAAGAGGCTGCTTGGAACTACATGTTAATTTTGAATATTTGGAAACACAAGAAAGTTTCATTCAAGACCAACATTTTTATAAAACAGTTCTTTATCCATTAGGATTTGATACATTTTCTTTTAACCAAACTTAGTTTCTGCTTCTGAATATTGTGAGTATATGTAAATGATTGTCAGTATCAGGAGATTCAAGCTATCCAAACCTTAAAATGAAGTGCTACATAACATTTACCAAGAAACAATTGGCATTAAGTCATTAGTAGTACTTACAAAACTGACAACTTCATTCAGAATATATGGTACAAAGAGCATGGCTGAGGTTTGATAAGGAAGGCGAAACGTCATTGTATATATTTATTTAGCTTCATTATTAATTATCATCATCATTATTATTAAATCAGAATCTATTACTGAGGGAGAGACTTTCTGAATTATCCATCCCAGAGAATGTGAGTTTAAAACCAAATACTGTTGGAAGATAACCAACTTGGGCAAATATGTTAGAGCCACTTACAATCTTCTAGAGATGACATGTGTACTTCTACTCAAATTCACTCAATAACACACACACAGAGATACAACACAATGTATGTAGACTGTGGGAAATGCTATAATGGAGCTACAAAGAACTATACTTACATGGAGGCAAGAGATAAAATTTGAATGGAGGATTTAGCAATGTTTGTTAACAATAGTGGGACTTGAAATATATCATGAAGGACAAAAGAAATTTAGAATTTTTTTTTAGTAGGGCTATATTGCACTAAAGATTACACTTATTTACTCTTTTAAGTTAAACACAAGAATAGCTAAAATATTTTTGAAATAAGAAATTTAAAATATTTAAAATATGTATGTAGGTCTATGTTAGATATCTGTTAACACAGAAGTCACATATATATAATCTGAGTACAAGAGAAAGGTTAATTCACTAAAAGATGCAGAACTAAGAATTGTAAGATTAAAAAATATTTAAAGGTACCTTTCCTGCTTTTATAACATTTAAAATTTCTTTGGGCAAACTGTAATAGCCAAGTATACATAGTCAATATCTTTCCATATTCTCAAATAAGACCAATCAATAAATTTATTAACTGCTATTCTATTTATACATATAACATCACATTTAATTCTTTTATTAACTAAATTATTTATGTCTAGATATTAATATCTATTAGTAACTAATAGTGAATACTATGCATAATTTAATAAATAATATTTAATTAAATTATTGATGATAACATTTCTGAATTTCTATCAGAAGCATCTGGCACAACTAGATAGAATTTAACTTAAAAACAAGTTGTATTTTCATGTCCTGAATGCTTTATTTCTAGCATGAGATTGAAAATGGTATGAATATAAGATATTTCATCAAATATTTAACTATTTTATAATAAAGTCTAATATTTTGTATTTCATAGTCAGTCCAAGGTTTAGCTACTATTTTCATCTATTAACACTGGTAGTTAAAAAATAGAGTTTATTAAATTAGCAAATGGTTATTCACTATAACTATAAATTGAACTCTGACTCATGGATGTGTTAATTGTTCTTTTCTGTTGAGAACAGGAACTTATATCCATGTTTAAATTGAACTGAAATAGTTTATATGAAATCTAGATTAAATTTGAGTATGAAATATAAAGCTCACATACCATCTGTGAAGAAATATCCTCATCCTTAATTAATATGTATCAGGTATTATAGCCTATTTCATTATTAAAGACAAGTCATAAAACATAAAGTTGGGTTTAATAAAAGAAAGTTAATTTAATGGAAATGAGAAATTACTTACAGGAATATTGTAGATATTGGCTAC
Organism: Macroglossus sobrinus; assembly: GCA_004027375.1. NCBI lineage: Eukaryota > Metazoa > Chordata > Mammalia > Chiroptera > Pteropodidae > Macroglossus > Macroglossus sobrinus. The sequence continues at coordinate 401,056 of PVKZ01001326.1, read as the reverse complement.
AATATTCTTTGGCTAAGGAAGGATAACTTGATTTCCATGCAAATTGGAGGTCTAGATGTAAGTGTGCTTAGAAGAAGACAGAAAAGACCCTCTAGAAGCACACTAGGAAACTGATTATCATTCAATAAGTATTTACTGAGAATCTACTATATTCTAGGCATAGTGATATAGTAGCAAGGATTTGTATAATAATAAACACTCACATAATACTAGTTAAGTGATAAGCACTGTCATGAGCACTTTACACTTTATAACAACCAATGATGCTATTATTATTTTCATTTTACAGAAAAGGAAACTGAGGCATGAATATATTAAGTGACATTCCAAAAGACACATAGTAAACAATATAGCTGGCACTTTAACCAGGCAATTTGGCTTCTGGTCTAGGAAACAGTATGGACAAAACTGAGCTTAGAGGGATTTTGGAATTTGATGAGTCTATAAGAAATCCAATGTGACTGGGCAGAAATAATCAGATGGTAGTTTAGTATAAGGCTGGAAGGGTCTGTGGGGGCAAAAAGAAGATCATGGATACATGTTCAGGATTTTGACTCTTATCCTAAGGACAATAAAAGTCATTGGGGTGTTTTTAACTGGAAAGGCTGGAAAGTAACAGGACTGAATTATATTTTGAGACAATCTCATTGGCCACAGTGTGTAAGACTGATAAGAGAGAGAAGATAAAAATAAAAATTAGAGCTAAGAAGCTATTTTATAGTTCAAATGAGAGATGATGACAGCTTGCCCTAGGGTGATGGCAGTAATAGTGGTAGGGATGATGCGAAGTAGATTCATCAGTAAGATATTTAAGAGCTAATATTAACAGTGGTTCATATCACATATTACAGGTGCATAAGAGAGAGCAAGCATGAAGGATAACTTTAAATTTTTAGTTAGTGCTACTGACTGGATAATGACAAATGCAGGACTAGCTTTTACATTATTCAGGCTTCTGCTTAAATCTCCTCAGAGACATCTTCTCCAGCTGTTTGAACTGAAATATGATCCTCCTCTTTTTAAGTTTCTGAATTCTTATCCTGCTTTACTTTTCTTTAAAGCCCTAATGACTACCTGACTATAGTATTTATTTACCTGTCTGTTTCACCAACTATAATGAAAGTGCCACGAGGTCAGACAATCTGTCACTCAAGTTTTACTCTCTACCTTTTAGAACAGTGCTTTGATATGACAGGTGGGCAATCAATATTTATTGAATGAATACATGAATGAAAGGGAAAGTCACCAGAATATGTGGATATGGATGAGAGGAAACATACTTAAACAGTGGGCACAAGGAAGAAACACTAAGAGAAGAAAACTGAGATGATGAAGTTAGGGGGATGGGAGAAGGTCCAACAAAGCATAATGCAGTGAGAATCAGAGAAAGACATCATTTTAAAAATAGAATGATTGACAATGTCAAATACTAGAATGCCAATAAAAGAAGAAGAAGAAAAATATGCTATTGGAATTGGAATTGGAATTGGCACTTAGGAGGTCATTAGTAGTGTTATTGATAAAAGTTTTGCTTAAGTGTTAGAAATAAAAGACAGATGGTGAAGACTCAAAGAGGGAATTGAAGATGAAAATGGGGAGACAGAAATTTTAAGCTATTCTTTCAAGAGATGAAGGAAGGCAGGGCACTAGTGAGAAATAAAGAGAGGAGGGATATAAAAATGAATAGGATACAGGAGTTGATGCAGAAGAGATGCTTCTGGATGGTGGTCATGAGAATGTGGTCAAGAGCCTAGCAGAAAAAGAACTATTCTTAGCCAGGAAAGCAGTGATGAGAGAAAAAGCAATAGTGGGTAGAGGAACATATGGAATAAGTTATATGAATCCACATGAGATTAAACTAAATAGAACCTCTTGCAAAGCTTCTAGGTCAGCAAAATTGTTCATTCCCTTTAGGTAACTGAAAGAATGAATTCTGGACTCATGCTACACTACTTCAGACCATATAAAACCATCTTGCTTAAAAAAAAAAGATTTAGAAAGGTTTTTAATAGTTTCAAGTAGCAGTTGTTAGTGCCTAACATATAGTAGATATTCAAAAGGTACCAGATATTGAAAGTGTCATGTTATCAAGAGTAAACTTTAATTATCTATGGACTTGGCTTGTTTTCTTATACCATTGTCATCATATTTCGCTAGAAGTAGGACTCAAGAAATCTATTTTTCAATTGTACTTCTTTTAAGTGACATTTATCCCAAGAAACAGCTCTGAATATATATCATATATTCAGAACTCAAACACATGTAATTATACCAGAGTTAAAGATGAATACATATATTTCTGTTTAAGGAAGAATTAAATTTTTGGTTTGTGTCTTAAGTAATAACATTTTTAATAAAAAAATATAAAAATATCTATCTCTTCCTATTTTTCCATAAATGAAAAATATCATTATAACCTATGAAAGATTGTCCCATATATTCTTTAATGAATCAACTAAATATTAATATTCACACACAAAAGAAAAAATAAAGTAGCTCTGTAATCCACTCTCTAAATTTATAGCAGATTATGTTATTATAGAATTGGTCAAATTGAGTCATAGTAGGTAAATATTATCAAATACTTTCTTTGAAAATCTTCTTCATGTAATACATATTTCATAGTATAAGACCCTAATTATATTTTAAAGATATCACACTGATAGGAAATTTCATGAATTTTACCTAAAATGATGTTATCCATATTTATGTTAAATAATTTGGTACTTCTAATAATGGTTTATGAATAAAGAACAACTGATATAGATATAAGATTGTATCGTACAGCAAAATGTGAATGACTCCATCTCAAAAAAAATATGTCTCTCAGAGTGTTTAAATTAGAAGACATTAAAAACTGAATTTATAAAATTTTCCTTTTCCTTTTATGGTATATTAAATTTATGCAATCCATCTTTAATTCCTTTTCCCTAATACAAGATTATAAGAAAAAAAATGTGTAGCCTAGTTTCCCTATGATTTCTATTGCTATAACACAACTCTAGAGAGCACTATTCACATACACAATTGTGGTTTATTTAATTTCGCCATGTTTATAACACCTCTGGAAATTTCACTCATATTCCCCTTTTCATACTCTAGGACTCTTCAATATCTTTACTAATTAATTATCATTTAAAAGAAAGAAAGAAACAAGGAAAATGGAAAAGCAAGAGAATTAATAGTGTGCAATGTGTTTCTGACTGCATCTATCAGATGTATTTTCAAATGAAAAGCTCTAACATTGTTCTAAATTCATGTCATAGCATTAGAGTACTTTGGATGTTAACTTCATAAACATGCGTCATAAATCAATACTATTATCTCATTCATGAGGAAATAGAGGAGAAGCAGACATAGATAGATCTCAGGACAGAAGCTGTACTTTGTGCTGCATCAGACTAACTAACATTAAAAATGTATCTATGGTAACTAAACCATCTTTTCACTTGTTATTTTGTAGAGAGTTGTTTATTTGCTTTAATGTACCTGTACATCCCATTTCAGAAAATGCACTAGCACTGTTTCAGAGAACTGTCTAGGAAAAAGATACTAATCCACGAAAGTTCAAAAGTAGTTGGAGGAACAGCAAAAATACGAAAATTCTACATATTCTTGAAAGCAGACAAAGTCCAATATTCAAGTACATAAATACTAATTTTAAATATAGTATATATGTCTCTAAATATCGTTTTTAAAAAATTGCAATTAAATCTCCAGACATATCTAAAATTATACTGTATAGCTTTCTTACCATTTTCTTACCATTACCACTTAAGTACACTCATTAGCTTTATTCATGCGGTTAATACTGTGGATTAATATTAGAATAAATCTAACTTTTCTGGTTGCATTAATAGATTTTATTAAAAATTGTGTATTGACTACATATGTGAAATATCTTCCTTTAAACATATTTGAACTTGAGAAGACTTATATGGAGAATATGAATTATGACCTATTAATTCTTAAGAGTTTCTGAATAAAAGCTAAGAATGCATAAAACAGTAGAATATTTTAGTTGTAGATGAAACATTACAAAGTTGAAAGTCCAGTTTATTCTAAATCCATACATTTGCTCACTTCATGTTGCACATCTCTTAGATCAGACTTTGCATGTAGTGAATGTTGTGCAAGTTAAGAAAATTAGGTACACAATTCCACTTATGCTAGAAGACCTCAAACATTAAGATTACTGGAGCAGATGCATTTCTTTCCTTTCATCCTCCCCCTTTTTTAGTAATTTAAAGATTTTTAAGGTGATGTGAGCTAATACAGGAAACCAGAATTTTAAACAGTACTTGTGATAAGAGAATGTTACAGAGGATGTTAGTAAAGGGGTTATTGGTTTAATTTTGAACTTCGAATCTCCTACTCCCTGTTTTAATTGGGATCATTGTAATTGGTATTATTTAGTGTCTGGAAAGAGAGACCCATGAGAGCTCCATTAGCTTTCTTGGGATAACAAGCAAAGGTAATAACTTTTCCTATTAAGCAAACAAAGACCATGGCCAACTCTCATTTGGCTTGTCAGTGAGTCTTCCCGCCAGGATGGTTCTGCCTCCTCATTTGTGTAAGTTGCTGGCTATCTGGCCAGCACAAAGGATATGCTGTCAATATCGCTTGGTGAATTTTGAAACAATTTCCTAAATAAAACCCTCTTTAAAATTCTATGAATCACTCTTTTGCTGAATGTATCAGTCTTTACTACTTAGAGCAAAGAATGTATTTTATCCTCAACGATGCTCCTTCAGTGTTCTTTTATTTCTGTCTCCAATAAACTTCATTAGCATAATGAAACAGATATTACCCTGTCTAACGTGGCCTTTTATTTCAATAGAAAATACTTTTATACACACAGACAGCTTACATTTTGTGAGTATGAAACAAAATTCAGCATCGCATAATCTACTAACCGCTGTCGACTGCAAGCTGCAATTTTTCACAAGGGCTTATAATAATTATTTCCTATCAGATGATTTGAGAAATTATTTCTGAAGGTAATTTAATGGACTTGTCATTTGGATACCATCAACACTTAAACTATTCATATTCTATGCATTGCAGGGGACAATGGATTCACAGGAGTGCTTGATAGCTCTCTGAGCAGAAGGTGGCAGCACTGTTCAGCTGTCTCTTTTCTTTCTTTCTTTCTTTTTTTTTTTTTTTTTTTTTTGGCCAAACTGAAATAAGTTTATTCACCATCAGAACCATCCTTCCCTAAAAAAAGGGTGAGATGGGGGAGTTTTACAAGTCCATATACTTATATGTAAAGCCCATACAGATTTCTCATAATTTGGGAGCACAAGTTAAAATGATTATCTAAGAATCAAAATCACAAAAGTTTATATTATCATGCTTTTTAAATCTTGTTTATATGTGATCACTTACTTTTTCTTTTTCTCTCTTTTTTAAAACTACTTGAAGCAAAAAAAAAAAAAATGACGAAAGTGCAGTAAGTCCACAAGTGAAGTACTATGAAATTACTACTTCCATATCTTTAGTTGTTGCTAGTTTCAAGACATACTTCTTTTTGTGTTTTTTCAGATTCTTCACATTTTACACATGCCAAATTTTACTAATTCCACTAGTAATGAATTTCCTTTGAGTGACTTTAAAGAGTAGCCATAAGCTTCAGCCAGTTTACAGAATAAAGTTTCAATTTCTTAAAGGTTCAGTCATTTAAACATATGGTGATTTGTTTGCTTATTTAACTCAGTATCACACATCCATCTATATATAGAGATACATTTATGCATGTGTGATTCAAATGTAGAAACATCTTGTGTATAAATTCGTAAAGAACATGCATTTGGAAGCCACCTATGATAACAGGAATTTGAGGTCAGACACTTCAAGTACAATATTTTTTTCATTCATTAAGTGTTTGATACCTAAAGCTACCTCACTGGTTTGATGTGAGAACATGAGGGGCAGTGTATTTAAAGCTTTCTGAAATCAGAATTACACTATTTTTTAAAAATCATTTTATGTCTGTCTTTTCAGTAGACAGTGATCTAGTCAAATAATGTATGACTATCATATATGATTTTGTATTCGCAGCACTTAGCACAGTGCCATACACGCTTTAGGCACACAATAAATACATTTTGTATCAATGACTAAGTGAATTTGTAATGTAAATGAAGCTGATTTGGATTTTATTTCTCACCTTCTTAAATTGAGATTACAGAAACTATTATCACAGCTTTTCATGCCACTGCTAGAGACCAAATCACTGGTTAGAGGGCCTCTGGTCCAGCACAGTCTCATGTTCGCTCACTAAATTTCACACCACTTATATATTGCTTCAGATCTTTCCCTTTGCCTGTCTCCTGGGCTTTTGGCACTTTATAATTCCAGCTGCCTATGCCAGCAGCTCTATGTGGACTCCAGCCAGTTTAATGTGGGACCACCGGTGATGCTTTGCCTAATTCTCACTCTGCCTCTCACATCTCATCTCCCACCCTGGGGGTTCCCTGTTGATATTGAGGCTGTGAGACTTGCTCAGCTACTACGCGTGCACAAATCACTAAGAGCAGGGGAGTTAGCCCACTGGAGGGTGAGCCTTTGACCAATCGGAGACAGAACACTGAGTAAATTCCTCTGCCTTTTCCCCCTCAGAGAGTCTTTCCTGAGATATAATCATTCAGATGACAGACAAACTTCCCTGAGAGATAAAGATTTGCCTGACTTCAGCTTTCTTGAGATTTTACTTTCTAAAAAAGGAAAGAGCACATAAGCTTTAGTCCATGATTTGCTTTCAGAAGAACCCAGGATAAAATACACACTACTAACAAAATAGAAAATCCAACCAAACACACAAATGAAATCCCTCAATCATTGCCAACACTTGCACAATCTCCTGTAAACACTGAAATGAGCAAATTCCTAGTTTTTAGTGCTTTAAAAAAGGTGTAAAGAGGTGTTACTGACTCAACCAAATTTTCTGGAATACAAGGGTTTCTTCTCTTCTTTTCCTCTACATAGTAATAAAATGACTGGAATTATAATCTTCCAAATTTAATCGAGAATTTGATTTCACTTATCATAAGCTTTTTTCATTAAAGCACAAACTATAATTTTGAGAAACACCTAAATCAAGTTTTCCCAAAAAGTACTAAGATGGTTTGCTTCTATTTGAAGTCTCACATCACCCCCACATAATTTACTGATTATATAATATGTATATTTTAAGCCAGGATGTGGCAGTGTTCAAAAAACATTGAAATAAAAAGCATTTATTTCTGTATTAATTTGTAGCCCAAACTGTTCCAAGAAAAGATTTAGGACAAGAGAAGGAAACGTAATTGTGGTCAACAAACTGCCTCCTTGGAGTGGGAACACTCTTTCTTTTTGAAGAGTCTTTGTTTTCATTAATATTGTTTTTCTATCAAGGACGGTACTCTCATCATTCTTATTCTGGGAAAATGGAACAAAATCAAGAAAGGAATAACTCAGGTACATTTGTTTCTGGAAAGAAAACCTTTATAATATTTGGATTGTCTATGTCCATGCTACCATGAACAAGCCCGATCCTGTCTGATCTTGGAAACTAAGCAGGGTCAGGCCTGGTTATTACTTGAATGAAAGACCACCTAGGAAGACCAGGTGCTACAGGAGTAAAAAAAAAAAGTAAGGGATTGTAAGCTGACAAGGTCCTTGCAATGTATGAGGTCAACCAAGGGTTGCCTTGCCTAAAAAAAAAAAAAAAAAAAAATTAGCTTATCTTATAGTTGTTTATATCTTTATAATTAAACATTAAATTGAACCACTACAGATTAGCCAACTTTTGAATTTCTATTTATTATCATCTATATTAATACCTTTTTAATGTATACACGCATGTACATACTCTTGATATATGGTTAATAGCCAACATCAGGTAACTAAGTTTGGAAGAGAGGAACAAAAGAAATGTAAAGTTTAATTAGGGCAATAATGAAAGCTGAGAAAATAAAATGAATATAAAGATCTCCATTTTTTTTCAGAAGGCCTCTAGTTTCTGAAATCTCTGTAATACCTAACTCTTTCATTACCTCTTCACTCAATTCCAGATCAGACTTGTAGAACTGCTTGAAAATATCAACAGTGCCATCATGAATAATTGCTTTTCAAATTTTTACATTATTTTTATTGTTATCAAGAATATAAAATATAAGCTCTACTGCTTCTTTCATCAGTCTGTACCCCTCTTAAGTCAAATTCTTTTTTTGTTGTTGATAATGATCTTCTTACTTCCACTAAACTGTAATTACCTTGAAAGGACTGTCTAACAGATTTACTTCTGCAAAACTTTCAGCATTCCACATAGTCCCTTGCATATAAGAAGTTAATAACTATTTCCTGGATAAATAAATATATTTTTATTGAACCTTAACAAGTCTAAGCATTACTAAAACATTAATTTCTTAGGGTGAGTTAATAACCATTCTTAACTCGGAATTGAACATTTCCATAATATATTCACTATAAAACAACTAGTAGAAGACCATGCAAATTTTAAGCATAATCACTTTTTAAAAACCAGGTTAATTCAGTTTCCAAATCTGCATAATTGTTAGTAGAATCTTTGTCCTAGCAAAAATCTGATAAAACAAAGCCTAGTCATGCATTCGTATTAGGTATTATAAATGATTTCTTCTATTTAAAGTTGAAGACTGCAACCAGGGCCTGGCTTCCTATGTAATCTGTATAATCTAAAGTCAAAGGAATTATTTCTGCTCTTTATTTTTACATTTTCTTGTGTTTTTTGCATTTCAATATTATTTGAATCTCTACAAATTTTTAATATAAAATAAAATTTTATACCTAGACTATACTTTAGAGGCTGTCTAGTCAAGTCCCAATTTAAGGACTATAATGCTTTATTTTGAAAATGAAAAGAAACAATTGGTTTTTAATTTATGTTATTAGAGTTTTCCACTGACTTCCTTGCCCAGGTGTATTGTTCATCTTTTTAACTCTTTCTCTTCTTTCTTCCTTCTTAGTAAGTAAAAAATGAAGTACATGAAAGCTCTGATCTGATAATATGGTTTATATTAGAGAGCTAGTACTCATGTTATTTCTTTGTATTACTCTCAGAGAATGCGGGATATCCCGCTCTTGATTAGGTCAGCTTGCTTCAGGGTTAATTTAGAAGGTATCTGACACTCATCTGTGCCATTTGAAGAGACAAAAATTTTATCATTGTACTTTTAAAAATCACTTTAAGGCAAAATAAATAGGTCATTTTTTAAATAAAAGCAGAAAAATAAGATTCTTTTTGTGGGTATCTATTTTATTCTTATCAATATTGATTAGATGAATGAAATCCAAGAACATAACAGGGTAGTAGAAATAATATAGAAGAAAACATGAATGGCCTTCAGAGTGATTTTTACTTTTTAAAAAAGTAGAAATAAGAAAAAAAAAATCAGAGCTGTCAGAGGAACTTAGAGTAATTTCTTTTTCCTTAGAGAAAAAAAAAAAATAACCATGGACATTAAAGCATAAACAGAGAAAAAGAGTGAGAGTGAGAGACAGACAGACAGACAGATGTACAGACAGCATAAAAATATAGGCAGGCTGGCTGAACCATAAAGAAACCAACTGAGCAGAAGTTATTTAGAAATCTAGAAGAGTTTATTAAAAATAAAACGATTAATTAAATGAAGAACCTTAAAGATGAGAAATAGAGAAATAGTAATGTATTTTTAAGGTACTCTGGGAGAACCATGTTAAAAATGATTACATATTATTTTTAACTTGCATGTGGAAATACAAAGGTGGATATAAAGCAACAGGAGAAAAATTATAATAACTGAGTGAGAGTTACGTATGATAATCACTAGGAAGCCTAGACAACAGCAGCTCACAGAAAATAAATTTCATGTGGTCCAGAAGATAGAAGAAAAAAACAATTATTTTTTTAAGGACATGATTGGTGCATCAAGACCCAAAAGAGAGAGCTCATAAATCTAGCTTGTTCCAGCTCTTACTGGGCTGTTAGTCTTCTCAGCATTCTTGGAAAAACTGGTTTTCTCAAAGTATGCAATTGCCTTGGTATCTTCTCCTAAAATTCAATATTTTGGAATAAACTATTAATTTAACTGGAAACAATATCAAATTTCCAAACATTTCATTTTAGTTTATGTTTTAGTTTGGATTTTTAATCTGAAATTATACTTGTAAAGTTCAAAACCAATAGTGATTTTTGTTTTTCTTCAATCCAACCCCTTTATTTTCTAGTTTCCCTTTTCTATTAAAAAAAAATTAAATCTGATAGAAAACAATTTGGCATTCCTTAGGGATAAACTAACATAGACGTATTCTGCTACTGCATGCCTAGTTTTAGGAGTAATTTACCCATTCTAAAATTATCCTAGAAAAAAGGAGCTTTGGGGCCTTAAGGGCTCAGATGGAATATGCTCTTCAACTACACGCTGTGATACCCTTGCTTGATAATGATTCCAGACCTAAGAAAGGCACTAGGAAACTCAGTGCTTATCTGTATAATTGGTAATTCTCCTTCATCTACAAAAAGCAGAGCTATAGCTTTTAGTTCCAAGGCTCTTGAATCCAATTCCAGCAGGGGTTGTTCATGTACAAATTGCAAAGCTACTCATTTGATTAAGAAGACTAATTTAATGCTGCTTGTGTGGATTCTACACATGCACCTCAGAGATTTTGCAAATACTTCTTCCTGGGGTCTTATGGGGAGTTTCCAATGTACTAGATCAGCTGTGGTTTGCAGAAGCATGCAGTCCTTTTGTAGCATCATTAACCTAACTGGAAGTGAGCCTCATTTAGCATTACCCAGATGGTAAAATTGAGGTTGATTATCAGCTCTTTGGAAACTGAAATGTGATAATGGGTCAGGCAGTACTTCACAAAGTTTGGTGGACATAGGATGCAGCTGACAGCAATTTAAACTGTAGATTGCATAACCCCACTCCCAAAGGTTCTCACTCTGCAGATCTGAGTTAGAATCAGCATTTTTGACAAGTATCCTCTGACCTCCTTTGGCAGGCCTTTTCTGGAAGTTGGAGAGTAAGTTAGATAGCCCCCTCTATCAAATGGTGGCTTCCAATCTCATTCGAAGCAAGAGTGACCAGTCTCTTCAATGACATGTAGGACTCTATATGATCAGGTCCTCATTACCACACTAATCACATATCCATCTCCATATTTCCCCCATCACTCACTTTGCTTTATCCACACTGGCCTCCTTGCTGCCCCCAAAATATATCAGACATGACCCCAATTTCTTTCTATTTATAGCCCTCATTTAGCTTCCTTATTTCCTTTAAGTCTTATCTCACGTGTCCCTTTCTCAGAGAGAGCTACCCTGCCCACCCAATCCCAAACTGCAAACCTCCTCCATAATTCTTCTTCCTCTTTTTACTAATTTTTTTTTTCTCCTGAGCACTTATCTTGTTGTTTTCTGATTCCTCTAATAGAAGCTCAACAAAAGCAGGACTTCTTTGGTCTGCTTTATTCACTTCTATAACTCCAACATCCAAGATAGTGCCTAGAACATATATAATAGGTACTCACTAAATATTTTTTGAGCATACAAATCAGTTATGAGACACTGCATGGAGTCATGTGATATTGTGGCCTTACAAGCAACTGGGGAATATCTACATAAGCCTTTTTGTCAGAAAAAAAAAAAAGATCTTTATAGGTATAATTGAGTTCTTAAATTTTGGCCATTTCAACAAAACCTAATCAAAAGCTCACAAAGCAGTATACAAATGTCAATATGTATTTTAGAAGACCATATTAGGTATGAGAGGTCGATATTTTGTCAATTTGTGCTCAGGGCTAAGCATATTATGGTTAATGCAGAAGAAAAGAACCAAAACCATTCTTAAAGTCAGAAAAATGAGGTTCAAGTCACAGTTCTGTCAGCTTATTATTTATGTTGTCTTGGTCAAATCACTTAAGGATTCATTTAACTAGTATGTTACTAACCTCACTGCTGCACGTTTTCATCTATAAAAAGACAATGACAAATACTTCTCCTACCTTACAGAATCTTGCAAACTAATGTGAGAAAAGCATTTTTCATACAATGAAGTATTAAATAAGTATAAATGGGTTTATAATTATCATTGTTTACATTTAACATTCTAAAAATGGGTTTATAATTATCATTGTTTACATTTAACATTCTAACCTGCCCTTGCAGAGTGTAGCAGTGGTGGCATTCAATGGATCATGTCTCGCTGTATCCATGTGGTCCCACACTGAATCTGGGCTTGGCCAAGAGACTTGCTTTAGACAATGAGACATTAGCATCAGCAACCAGGATGTAAGCAGAGGTATGATAAGCACTTGTACCTTGGAGCTTACACTCTTGAAAGTCAGCTGTCATGCTATAATATAAAGAGGCTCAAACTAGCCTCTTCAATAAGGAGAAACTACATGGAGGACACACTGGTGGGTGAGAAACTATCTTGGGTATTCTGGCCCTTGTTGAGTTTCCAGTTAAATGTATGAGGTGCCTCAGACACATCATCTGGAACAGGGGCACTTCCTAAGTCCAGTCAACCAAGGAAGCAAGAAATATAATAAATTATTGCTTTAAGCCACTAAGTCTGGGGAAGGGTTGTAATGCAGCAACTCTTAAAATCCCTAGGTTTTTGAAAAAGACATCATAGCCCAAAAGAGGAAGTTCAATGGCAGGAATTCTATACACCATATGAAGTAGGTAAATAGTTATAGAAGGAGAGGCCTTTAAAAATCCTTAGAATTGAATCTACATTGACCTATTTTGCTTACTTTTGAAGTGCAAACGACAGCTAGTTTTTAAGATACTATTTATTTCTATAAGAAAAGAAAATAAAGAAAATGAAGTAATTTATCTAAGTTGCTATAAATTGGAAACCATGTTGAGCAAAAAACAACAATAAAATATGGTACATAGAAACTTCCTATCTATTTTCCTAAGGCTTGTCCGTTGAGAGTAGCCAATCCACTACCTGAGCAATTTTGATTTTTTCTTCTGTAACTTAGGGTAGTTACTCCTTGGCAGGAGTCTATTGTTAATGATTAGCACTTCTCAAAGGGAGCAAATCCCCAGCACCTTCTAGATGTACCAGTCGAGATCTGCAACTTTGTGAATAAGCCACGTTGCTGGAATTTCAACCAGGGTCTTAATCAGCCCACAGCTAAATTCAGATCATCAAAAGTCAGACCTTTTTGGCTGTGATTCTTGCTTTGTGTAAGTACGGTCTTGTTTAGGAGCATTTTGGCAGTTGGCAAAAAGGTAGAAGCAAGGGAGTGAAGTCGTTGTGAAAGTACAGGCAGTCACAGAGCATTTTATTACCATTTTGTGACTCAGAAGAAGCTCTGACATTTTAAAGAGAGATATTGCTAACCCTTTGCTTGAAATCAGTGTTCTCCATGTTGGCATTGTTGCTCAGCACAATGGCTTTCATTTTCTGATACTAAAGTTGGGAAATTTTTCAATGTGAGGTAAAAGATGTCTTCCTACTACAAGTAACATGTTTCATCTTCTTTGTGTGTGTCTTTTTAAATTTATTTTTTAACTAAGGAGCACATTCGGTGATGCGGTGAATTATGAATGAGTTCTCTTTTTCAAATTTGTGGTTAACATCCTTGTTATTGTCAAGGAACTGAAGACTCAGAGGAGTAAATTTTTGTTGAATCTAGGATGGGCTGCCAAACTGGATTCATTGGTACTTATATGCGACAGAACTGATCTCCAACAAAATTTCAAATGTAACAGAAAATTGAACACACGATTCCCGAAACATTCAGTGGCTGAAAAAGGCACCCTGTGACTAATTAGTACTTTTAATTTCTCATGTAAGCTCAATGAATTCAGTGAATAGAAGAAAAAAAGCGATAGAAAAATGCTAGGGTGTAAAGGTTTCTGCATTAATTAGAAGGGTAGTATAATATGCCATCCCAAAATATACCACTTTGGCATAACAATTATTTTGAACTCCAGATGCTTGAAAAACAGCAAGAGCAGGGAAAATTTTTTTTCTGAATTCCCCTTATCTACCTGAACACAGAGCCTCTAAAAAAACTCAATCATCATAAATCCCCTCCCCAGGAATTTTATCGACCAGGTCAGATTAACACATCACAGGAAAGGAGACTAAAAGTCAACAGGACACCCAGAAAAACTTTGTCGAAAACCATCCTACCTCCCATTTATTCTTCCAAAGACCCATTCATCTTTCCTAAAATCATTTACTCTCCCCAAAGGGCCCTATATCTCCATTCCCCTTTTCTTTTAGAAGTGACATTTAATTCTGAATTCTAAGCCATCTCAGGCAGTTACTCATTTTTCCCTGGATATCTCCCATGTATTGTTGAGGTATACATGTGAATAAACTTCTTTTTTTCTTTTCTGTTGTAATCATTTATTACAGGGGTCTCAGCTAATAACTCAGAAGGGTAGAGACAAATTACTTTCCCTTCCCTGTGGACTCATCCCACACAAATTCATTGAATGCAAATGAAATACCAATTATCTGAAATCTATGAGGCCTCCAAATTATAATGCTCAAATATAAGTACTGTGCTGTTCCGAGGAAAATCTCCCACATTATAAATGACAATATATCTCTTACCCCCATCTCTTTCTGTCTCTCTCTCTTTCACCAGCATTCGGTTACATAGAGATTGCTTTCCTTTATGAAATATGTAATAAGTAACAATATTGTAAAGTACTTCTTTTTTGAATAAAAATAAGTTTTTTTTCAGGCAAAATATATGATATATTATATGGGGATATTCAGATGTGTCACAGACTAGACTCCAATGTCCATGTTAGTAATTATTCTAAAAATCCTTCTTTCAGAGTGACAGAGTTGCAAGGCTTAAGTCAGATGATGTTTATAAATGTGATTTGCAAAAGTACAGAGTAACATAAAAATGTGCAATCTAACTATTAAATGTGTTGTTTTTAGGAAGAATCAATCTAATTGTTTTTAATTTCTGCCTTAAGCCATTCCTACTTGTCTACATGCTCACAACGCCTCTACCCATCTATGTAGTGAACCTTATCAGTGGGGGAACCCTATGGAAAAATCTTCCATGGAAAATATAAACCAAAAAAAAAATCATTCTAAAAAAACTGGATTTCATATAAATATAGAGTACTTGGAGGAGGTAGAAGTGGTTTAGTATTAAAAGATACTTGTTACCTCGCTTACACGTCCTTCCAGCTTATGCTACTGTAAAACAGCAGATGGAGCCTTGGCCATATTGGAGTTGAGAGATTAAATTCCCATAGAACCTATAAACTCCTCCTTCAGCTTCAATATACTTCAATATACAAGGTGATCTCTAAATAAAACAAGTGACTTTAACTCTCCATCAGCAGTCAGGAGGTATAGTGAGTCCCCAAATACCTGTGGACGCTGTGCTATTCTGGCTCTTAGCTTGAGTGGAAAAGTCATAAATTATTTCCTTCTGGGGAAACCTGAAGGAGCAATATAAGGGCACTTCTACCCCCAAATTTGAAGCAGCTGCTGACAGTGGCCCAGGAAAAGAGAGTGTGGTAAAGAATACAGCTTTAAGTGAATGAATAGCCAGTGAAAGACATGTACTTATACGCAAGCTGATTTTTGGACTTATATAGAAATATCATTTATAGTCTTTATGCAAATCATTTTGGGGTAATCGTGAAGGAGAAAGAGGCAAAAGAGAAGAAGAAAAGGGCAAAGGCCCAGTAATGAAAACTTACATGCAAGCAAGAATGAGCTAATACACACAAACCGGAATGCTTTGGCAGAGAGCACAAAGGGAAGGAAAATATGATACTGCCAGAATATATTCTACAAGGGGAAGATCAGATCAAACACTCATCTTTATAAAAGGGAGATAGAACAGCAAGGTGGCTAAGAATGCCAATGTGTGTGGGGGTTTGGAGCTGGGTGTATGAGACAAACAAGTGAATGTTCAAAGGATGAGGGTAGTTTGACAGAGAACAGCACTGTGCTTACAGAAAACCTATATAAAAATCTTGAAGGTATAGGCACATGGTTGCCAGGAAAAGTGTACTTCTTGTGACATTAAAAGGTGAGAGAAATGGCCCCCAATTCTACACACACCAGCTCAGATGACATCATTAGTCTTTGTACTTTGAACAAATAAGGGTGACAGAGGAGAGCCACAGTGTTTGATATTTAAGAAGAAGGATTTATAAACAGATAAACATTAAAGTGAGATTAATATTTTATATCCTAAAATGTAAAATAACAGGAGAATAACACAGTAGTGCTCTTTTTTTTTTTTTTTAAGCTTCAGGATATAGTTGCCCTTGGGTAATTTGGGTCCCCCACAAGAATAACAGCAAAACAACAACAAAAACCCTGCATACTCGTCAAAAAAAAAAAAAGCGTGTATGTGTATTTTTTTTTCTTCTGTAAAAAACAACAACAAAAAAAACCCTTTCAGGTGGTGAGTCCTGAGCTGCATGTAGTGTTGTCAAGTCGTCTGGCAGAGATGAGAAAGCTGACAGCCCTCTGGAGGGCTGGAGCTGAGGCTGCGTGCAGAAGTCTGGAACAGCAGAGACCTGATCCTGCATGTAATGAGACCAAACAGAGCTGGGAGGGAAACTCTGCTTGCAAGCCTCCTCAGACAAAGAATCAAGCAGCCAGCTGCCCGCCTGTCATGCTTCACCTTCCTCTTCAGTGGCCTTCCTTTTTACACTAGTTGGGGCAACATGAAAAGGCTGCAGTATCGTACAGTTAGGTCTGTGGCCATGTAGGCCACAATGTAAATACATTAATTAATTTATCCATTTATTCAACATTTATCAAAAGCGTGGCATGTGCCTGGTGCTATGAAAAGTGGGATGCAGTGATAAGACACACTTTCCACTACAGAAGCAGAGATGGAAACAAATGGCCATGTGTACATGAGTTATGTATCTATATTCCGAGCCAGATAAAACCTCTCTCCACAAACATTTCAATGTAAACAACAGACTATTCAATTAAAGGAATACCTTTGCTAGGTTCTTTACCCTTAAAGTTCAAAGACGATCTCAAGGGAAGGAAGGATTTGGGCCTTTTGCCTAAGATTAGTTAGGAACTAAAGTCTGTTTAAATTAAAAAGTTATAAAATTTGATTTGGCTAGGTGTTAATTAGAATATATGTTATATCTAAATCACGTCTTGGCCATATATAAATTTTTGTCATGAAGTTATAACTAGGGAGCCTAACGTTATATCCTGGGGAAGGAATGCAATGGCCTGCCTACTCCTTTCTTTTAAAAAATAGAAAAAGGCTTAGCAGAACAAAGATGTTGCTCTAGCAGCTTCCCAGTGGGAAACAGTCAACTTTAAGTGTGTTTAAGTGGGCTTGGGAGGGAGGCTCAAGTGCCAAATCATATAATTTTATTAAGAGAGATACCTGAGGAACTGGGGAGGTCTAGCTATAATCATATACTTGGAAACGCGAGGAACGAAGTACAGCATTTCCCTCCTTTTATTTAAAATACAAAACATTCATACTTAACAATTAATCCCTCCTAAAGGCCCTTAGTAATTCCTTTTTTTTTTAAAGCTTCACTCATTGTGGTTTCCTGCAGCAATCAAAAAGTTCATATTCAAATGAAAAGAAGTACTTATCCCACTAATGTAAATGGTAGTAGAGATGGAATTTGAAAACCAAGTTCTTAATCAATATTGCCACTTTTAAGAGAACTGCTAAATTCTTGAGGGAAAAAGGAGGACAGTGTGAGTGGCACCAGCACTCCGGGTTGTGCTCGATCCTCTTCTGTCTGTCACTCCCGACATGTTATATCTAAGGTGTCAAATTGGACAAAATTGCACAAAATTGTATAAAACTTGAAAGCAGGTATCTTGTCAAGGGAAGAGAATTATCATTCTCACAAATTGGCTAATTGTGGGAAAAACACAATTAATTAGTAGTAATGGTCTCTTTTTCTACTTTCACCTACTGATTTAATTATTTGATGCCTCAGTTTCCTAATCAGTAAAATGAGCATCAGTGTATTTTACAGTGAAGCTTTAAGGTGACTTTATAGTTATGTGTGATCTTGATAACCTTGGAGAATTACAAGGTGTAATCAACTAGAACAATGCTTCTCAAACTTTAATGTGTATGTGAATCACCAGTGGAACTTGTTACAATGAAGATTCTGATTTAATAGGTCTGGCGTGAGGCCCAATATTCTGTATTTCTAGGTGATGCCAATGCTGCTGATCTATGCATCACCCTTGGAGCAGCAAGATACTACAAAGAATACATTGGCCAAGTATAATTTCCAAAGATGACTGTAAGCTTTTAAGATGACAAGGTATATCTGACCAAACTTCTATTTTAAAAGATCACTCACCTTGGTGAGAGAATATATAGAGGAGTTTAAGGCTAAAGATGGGGAGACAAGTTTGGAGACTGATACAATAATACAGAAAATACATATTTTTGTTCTAAACTAACGATGTTAACAGGAAAGGAAAACACCAGCTCTAAAGAGACTTTTGGTGATAACAGCAGTGTCATGATAATCATAACAGTAATAATAATAGGTAATATTTATCATTACCTGTTGTGGGATGTGGTAGGCTAAAAACAATTTCCCCTCCCCCCTGCAAAAATATCCATGTCCTAATCCCTGGAACTCATAAATGTTACATTATTTGGAAAGAAAAAGGGGTCACTGCAGATGTGATTAAGTGAAAGATCCTGGCATGGGGAGATTACCCTGAACTATCTGTGTGGGCCCTGAATATAAACACATGCATCCCTATAAAAGGGAGACAAAAGGAGATTTTTTGCAGACATAGTGGAAAAGCTGATGTGCAGATGGGGCAAAGGATTGAAGTGATGCAGCCATAAGCCAAAGAATGCTGACAGCCACCAAAAGATGAAAGAAGCAAGAAATGAATTCCCCTCAACAGTCTCCAGAGGGAAAATGTCCTTATAGATACTTTTCTTTCAGGCCAGTAATTCTAATTTCAGATTTCTGGTCTCCAGAACGATGGGAGATGCAATTTCATTTGTTTTAAGGCACCGGTTTGTGGCAAATTGTTATAGCAGCTAGAGGAAATTAACACACGTGGAAATAAATCTTCCTGAATTTCTCAGCTCTATAAAAAAGTATCAACCTCTAGGGACATGGAAATATATATAATGTAAAGAATATTTATCTTCATTTCTCCTAGAAACATTTTTCTTTCACATACCATGAAGATGACATCTATAGCTATTTGTCAAGTTAAATACTCTGATCTAAAGGATGATAAAACTTCCCTTATCTCCCCGAGAGACAAATGTTCACAGCCTGGACCAGGCTCCTAGGTAAAGCTCATGAGAAGCCGGAGGGACTGGACTTCTAGCTTTCTATTTACATTTCAAGTAATGTGGCCCGGGGCTTGGTTTAGTAGGAAATATCTGACCAATGGTTATTAGTTGATTCTGAATGTGAACAACTATAATGGTATATAAATATGAAAGTAAACTGCAGATAGACACATCTCTAAAAGCCATAAAAATAGAAGCCAGAGATAGAAAGTTCATAAAATCAGACAAAAAGGCTATCTATCTAGCCATGGAGAGATCTGGCTGCTGGAAGGGACCCTCGGTTAAAGTAAGAAGCCAGGTTCTTCCCCACTTGTCTCCAGGAAACAAAGGTTTTTCTCCTTTATTCAGAAAGGGAGGAGAATCACTGCCCCTCTCTTGTATATAAGTGGCCAAAAACCCATTTTCTGATCTTTCAGTTACAAATTATCTGGCCACTTGTGAAAGTTATTATTCCATCCCCCACCCCAATTTGACTACTATTATATTGCTCCAGGGCTAAGCACTGGGGCAAAAAGGAGAAAATGCTGTTATTATTATAATAAATAATAACTAATCTGTTTCAGATCTAGAACATCTCATGTGAGCATTAAGAATAAATTTAATAAAGATAATTATTAAGCAATGAGCACCTATTTTGTAAGTATTTTCCCAACCCTATGCAAGTATTATTATCATCTGTATTTTACAGATAAGAAAATTGAGATTTTAAGAGTTAAATTTTCTTAGAATTACACAAATAGTAAGTGATATAACCAAAATTACCTGCAAGATATATTTGACTCCAAAACTCACGCTTTGAGCCATAGATTTAATGACTGACTTTAGAGAGTAAGGTAGATGGAAAGAGTTCAGGTTCACTCAAATTTTTTGGGCTCTTGTGTTTGGTAATTCTACTTATCAAGGAGTGTATAGAATCTGAAATATTTTAATTGAGGAAGATGATATGTTCAATTTCTGGTATGTTCAATTTGATGCATAATAAAAAAAAAGTAAAATTGCTACATAAAAAAAGAAGTAAAAAATGTTATATAATCAGATAGATGAGGACAAAGTAGTATACTTCTGAGTTACTGCCATGTAGATGGTAAATGAACCGCCAGTTTGGATGACCTTCCTGGGAAGCCTATGATAAGTAAGGGAAACTGTGGGTGGATCATTTAATGTATATATGGAAGAAAAGCTGATTGAAGAGCCAGAGAAGAAGGTGGAATGACAAGAGGGAGGAGTACTAAGTAGTTCAAAAGAAAACATTTAAGGAGAAAAAGTAATAGAAGAAAACAATAGAGAGAAATACTAAGTTAGGTCAGAGATATGGAAAGGCAAAATGGTATGGTGATGAGAATTTGAGACAGGACAGATAACTGAAAAAAATCATAATTGAGGGTATTTTCCATAGGCCCTTTTATTATTAATAAAAAAAAACAGATGAAGAGTAAAATAAATTTTATGTCATTCTAATGTATTATTTTAAAATTTTGAACTGGTAATACAAATAGTGTATGTAATTTAAAGGAAAAAGAAAGTTCTTATATACAAATAAGTTTTACAAATAAACAAACAAACAAATAACATCTTTGTTAAAATCTCTGTTTGCAACTCAGTGGGTAAGGTATTTGTTTTTTTCTGAAACTCATTCTCTTCATTTATATGATGCAAATAATAATATCAACTTTAAAGGTCACTGTAAAATTTTAGTAAATTATATATATATATATATATATATATGTATATAATGCAGGGCTTGGTATAGTAGAAAATAACTGATCATTAGATATTAGTTGAACCTGAATCTGAAAAGCTATATTGATATGTAAATATAAAAGTAAATTAAAATATACAGAAAATAATACACCAACCACCATATTACCTCTTGCTTTGTTGATATCTATTGCTATAGTTTTAATTTTGGTTTGTGCATTTATGGGGCATGAAGGAAAAAATAATATTACCTCTTTTAAAAATTAAACTAAAGCTAAATTGCAAGTTATTCTGTTGACAGCTTAGGTTCTACTGAAAATCAATCATCTGAAAAATTTAAAATATAATATTTTATAAATAAATGATTTACTTAAATCAAATTTATAAATAAACAATAAATGAAAATATTAAAAGTGTATATTTTAATTTATTTATACTTATATAATTTGTTGAATATCTTTTATGACACTTTGCATAATGGATAAATGGAAAATACAAAATTAGAAAAGTAAGTGACTTCTCCCATGAAGAGAAGCAATAAGTATAAAATGAGTAAAATATGTGGCAAAATATCATGATCACCATATTAAGACATAAACTGGCATGGGGGTTCCCCCACAAAAGAGAACGAGATTATATTTGATTGAGGATTCTAGGTAGTTGGTGGCATCTGAGTTGCACTTTGACAAATTTCAAGACAGAGTAAAAAAGGAAGGGTATTGTAAGACAGTGGAAAAGATAAACAAAAGCCCTCAGACCAGAAAAGCTAGGACATATTCAGGAAATAGTGAACAATGCAGTTTGGTTGGAATATATGGAACCTTTATGAGGCCAATAAATGTAAAAGCTAGAAAGTTACAACAGGGACATAATCTGGAAGACCATGAGTGTTCAGTAAAGAAATGTGTACTTCATTGGTGAGCCAAAGGAGAATCACTGGGGTACTTTGGATAGAAGAATGTTTGGAGCAGAGTTAACCTTGAAGAACACTAATATGAAGAAGACTAACATGATTTGAGTTGGTACGTGGCAGCAGGTAGCATTGACAGAAAGCTTTTCAAGGATAAAGATTTCAGTTTACAGAAGAATAGAGAGGGATAGTTTCTCTTTAGAAGTACTTCAGCTAATAAGTGAAAAAGAAATGAATAAATTAAAATATCACTGTTTTGTAACCCCTAATGAATCAATGGATTTGATCACCAATGGTTGCTAATATCACAAAAAGACAGGCAATCTAATATTATATTGAATGATAAAAGAATACAACATCATAAAATCATCTCTGAACCTGCCTTGACCCCCCAAGAAAACAATGATACTGTATCTAATTGAATCTCTAAATCTAAATAACTGTTTATAAGAAATACATAAAGTAGAGGAATATGTTAAATTACAGAACAATAACCTAGTAAATACAATTACAGCTGTAGGAAACTTGATGTCAAACAACCCAGTTTATTAAACAAGTAAATTACAAAGACAGAAAAAGAATAGGGAGGAATAAACTCTATGTGATAGTGAATATTATATGTTAACTTTTCTGGACCATAGTGCCTAGATATTTGGTCAAACATTATTTTGGATGTTTTTGTAAAGGTGTTTTAAAAATGAGATTAACATTTAAATTGGTGGATTTTTAATAAAGCAGATTACCCTCCATATTGTGTGTGGGCTTCATCCAGTCAGTTGAAAGATTTAATAGACAAAAGACTGACTGCCTCCAAGCAAGAAGGAATTATGCCAGAAGACTGCCTTTGGACTCAAACTGCAGCTCTTCCCTGGGTCTTGATTGAGCCTGTCTGTTGGTTTTGGGCTTACTAAGTCTTCAGAATCATGTGTGCCAGTTCTTTAGCTTGTTTCTCTCTGTCTCTGTCTCTCTCTGTCTCTGTCTCTGTCTGTCTGCCTGCCTGCTTGTCTGTTTGTCTTTCTCTCTCTGTTGTTCTTATTTCTCTAGAGAACTAATATATATACTATCGATGAGAAAATATTTCAAATATATATCAAATAAAAATAAGGTATATACAAATTATAGTGTTTAGGGATAGTAATCTGTATTATAAAACTATAAAGAAGAACAAAGTGATTATTATAAAAGTCAAATGAGTGGTTACCTATGGGGTGAAGGAGACAATTACTATTGGAATGGGACAACTGAAAGGGGCTTCTAGGATATCTGGAATTATTTTATTTCTTGGCCTTAGTGATGGTGACAAAGGGTATTTATGTTGTAAAATGTATTAAGCTATGAATATGTTTTATGTAATTTTTCTATGTTTGTTTTAGAATTTATAATAAAAAATCAAAAGAGACTAAAGGAAGAGAATAATACTAGTTTTAGCTATTAGTAACAGCTAACTCAAATCAGAGAATAATTGCCATAAATTTGCTAAGGTTTTAAGTATTACAATTCAAAAGCAACATTTATTGCGTAACATTTATCTTTGCCTCTGTGGAACAACTGAGGTACTATAACATTTTGCGTAATTGTTATAACTGAATAAGCTCAAAATACAATTAAGAGATATAAGAAGCAGCTCACCTTTCATGGGTTAGAAGTAGTAAATCAGCTATGGAAAGGTCTCTGGAGCAGTCCAAGCTACAACACCCTTTTGCTGATGAATTCTTGGCACTTAAGGCCAACAGGAAGCCAGAACTGCTGTCCAGTTTCTACAGGTGCACACTAAGCAAAATAAATATATGCCAACTATATTCATAGGATCACTAGAAAATAGTCTGTAACAGCTACAGAGTGAGAAGTGAAGAAGATATTGGGAAAATGACATCATTTGTACACAACAATTGTCTATATTAGCATTGGTCAATAGCTTATAGTTAAGAGAAATAACTTACTAAACCACTAAGAATTCAAAGTTAATATTTGAATAGCTGAGAGGGATATGAAGCAAAGAATATAGTTTAATGTTCCAATATGAAAAAACAGACCTGAATTTTCAGATATATGTGGGCTATTTCTATTTGAATGTGTCTTGAACACTTAAAAGTCTATACATCCCCAAAACAATCTCATATCCCTTCTCCAATTCCATGTCTCTTCCTAACATCCTTATCTGTGCTCTTTGCACAATCTGCATCTAAATTTACAGAAACAAAGCCATTTTATTTCCTTTTCACTCTTCATCATTAATCAGAGATGAAATATTTAGGATTCTGAAGCTCTTAAAACACCTCTTGTATCTTTTCACTTTCGCAAAGAAAACACCACTTGAATCTATGAATCTATTCACTGCTGTTTGTCTTTGCTTTCAATAGTCTAATTCAAGCATCTACATTTATTGTGTGGACTACTATGAGTTTCCTAACTGCACAACACTATTTTATCTCTTTTAATTTCTCTTATAAACTGTAATTACAGTAATATATTTTTATATGTACTGATGAAATCTCTTTTTTTCATAAACAAAACCAAAATCAAAAAAAAAATCTTCATAAATCATATGTTAGAACTTCTCAGGTTGGCAATTTAAGCCTTCTTCATGTTTTTCCGACTACATGTATGCTTTTGCTTGTCTAATCTCCT
Source organism: Macroglossus sobrinus (assembly GCA_004027375.1). Lineage (NCBI taxonomy): Eukaryota > Metazoa > Chordata > Mammalia > Chiroptera > Pteropodidae > Macroglossus > Macroglossus sobrinus. The sequence continues at coordinate 376,518 of PVKZ01001326.1, read as the reverse complement.
TTCCCTATTCTTCTGATATTTACTTGGGCCTCCTCCTGCACATAGCCCATAATTTATCATCTTGTCCCTTTGTTCTAATTGCCTCCTTTAACTCAGTGCTTCTCAAACTTGACCATGCATTAGAATCACTTGGGGGCCCCATACATAGATTGCTAGGCACCAGCCTTAGAGTTTCTAATTCAGGTCTCGGTCGGGATCTAAAAGTGTTACATGTCTAACACTTTTCCATGGAGTACTGATGCTGCTGGTCTCTGGATCACATTTTGAGAACCACTGCTGAACTATATGTTTCCTCTATCTCTATTTCTGCAAGAAATGCATCACTTAAGGCTTCATTCATTATCATTTCCTACTATCTCTGGGCATATGCCTCCAGTCTGAAAACATTCAGAAACCTCTCTTTTTCTAAATGCCCATAGTTTCATATTTCTATTTTGCTTACAAGACTTAAGATAATCCAATTTTTAATAGTCCTGTGGTAGAATTTAATTTTCCTTATAGACCTGTATACTCTTTTAAGACTAGTATTCATGTTTAAAATTACTAAATTACAGATCCACAGTGCAAAGTATGATGTCTTATCTATGAGACATGAAATAAATGTTTTCTGACTGGTAAATACATACATCCAAAAGAGGACATAAAGATGCTACCACAAATATCTATTGGCAGATAAACTGGCAAAGGTAATATAAAGCTGTCTTTTGGTGCAAAACTTCATTTTCCCTTTTCATGTGTCCATGCCTTGCCAATGAATCTGGGACTCCTGCTGTGCTTCCATCTGTTGGAAACAATTACAGTGTTTTGGGGCAAAATATTGGGGGAAAATATTTTGCAGTTCAATTAAAATATTAAGCAGTTCAATTAAAGTATTTTGTCATCTGATGACAAGAAAAAGAGAAGACAGCATTTGCTGTCCAAATACCATACATTTAAATCTGTTTTTCCTTTACTTCAGAGGCAGGGTAAACTTCAGAGCACAGTGATCTTGAATAAAAAGTCTCATGGCCTCACAGGAAATACAGAGCATGGTGGCAGGCAATGGGCATGCTGAAGTGTGTCCTAACTGCTTGTCTCCACAAAAAAGTGCTTGAACACTTGAACAGGATATCTGATCTGTTTGCCATCACTAGAGCTGACCTAACACTTTCTTTTTCTTTCTTTCTTTTTCTTTCTTTCTTTCTCTTTTCCTCCCTCCTTCCCTCCCTCCCTCCCTCCCTTCCTCCCTTCCTTCCTTCCTTCCTTCCCTTTCTTTTCTTTTCCTTTCCTTTCTTTCTCTTCTTTCTCTTTTTTTCTCTATTTCTTCTTCTTTTACTCACTCTCTCCTCCCTTTCTCCTTTCCTTCCTTCCCTCTTTCTTTCTTTCCTTTCCTTCCTTCTTTCCTTTTTTCCTTCCTTCCTTCCTTCTTCTACTTCTTCCTTTTTTTAAGTCACACTCAACCACTATGTAAGGTTTTTGATCTTCATGCTTTCCCTTTTGCTGTCTTTAAGGAAGTGACATGGTACCCTAGGCTGGTCTAGAAATGAGGAATCCTTTGTTCTGGTTTTGCTGCTGTCCCTATCTAGTAAAGTACTTTATCTCAATAGGCTTCACAGTTTATCCATCAAATGATAGGGAAGAATATGTTCTGTTTATCCCTGGCATTTCATAAATCTATTTCTCTCTTGAGGGAAGTAACCTCCATGGTACTATAAGGCAATAAGTCATTGTCTTGAAAGGTTTAATGAAGCCTTTTAAACTATTTTAATTTGAGTTGGGAACAGCATGTTCATTATTTACATTATGACTTAATATATCTAGTTCATAAACTGCCATTTCTATTATTCAATCAGCTCTATATATCAGCATGACATAACTGCTCAATGCAGTTAAGTGGGACTCATAACTGCCAGTCAATTGATTTGCCAATTACATACCTTAGTAATTTACATTTCTTTCATTCTAAACAGCATTACTTTCATTGTCAGGATCCCATTAAGGGGTTATAGGAACACAGGTATAAAGTGATTGAATATCATTTTGAACTTAGATGAAAGCTCAGTGGCATATTTCAAAGTACTGCTGAAGTATTATGAAAGAGAGAATTGACATGAAGACATAAAACTACAAGATGGAAAAAAAAAGACACATTGTGAGTATATTTGTATGAATTATAAGAGATCAATGCTATTCCATTAGTTTCAATCTTTAATTGAAACTTCTATAATCTCCCTGCTATCCTGTATTCATTTCTTAATCTTTTATAACATCCTGAGGGTAGGAGAGAGTTAACACAGCTCTGGTGCTTCAACTAGTTCTAGATGAGGAAATTGAAGTTCAGAAATGCTAAAGAACTTGTTCAAGGTCATTCATAAGTTGACAGAACTGGGGCTAGAAATCATTTTTTTCCTTAGAAACAAACATAAACTCTTGGAAAGTGTTGGCATTCTTGTGAGCAAAGGAGATATATTGTCACAGTTACATAGTTTATGAGAAAAGAAAATGTTTGTTAGTAATGATGTCTCTCACAATCTTCCATAAAGCACCTATTACGATTTAGAAAAATTTAGAAAAATTGTTGAATGAACATTACTTCAGGGTTTCATTTGTTCTGAGAAAAAAAAAAAACGGTCACCTCATTGGCAATGACCTTCTAACAAAGTTGTGAAACCTAGGTATTACCAATGATTAAAACTCACTTCAGTTTTAAATTTATGGTCAATATGGACAAACAATGACCGGGTTTACTTTTCCTTGAAACAACTAAAACAAAAATGAATGGACAAAATACGTTAAATCATGTTACTTGGGACACTGAATATCATATAATAAAGGAAAATGATCCCTAAGAGATGGGTAACAATTAAAGTGAGACCTAAGATTGCTGCAGACTACTGTCTCGAGTAAGTTTCCAAGCTACGGTGTAGAGAGAGGAAACCTAGGTATAGAGAAGTCGTCTCTTTGGGTTGAGGAGAGGAAGCTGGGAGCTCTAGAATGATAAAGAGGCAAGACTTCACAGAGCAGTGCAGACAGAGAGGGGAGAGCCATATACAGAGAATCCTGAAAATTACAAGGTATTCCTCCTTGAAGATTCATTGGGGTATTGATCAGAACACAGGTGTGAAGAAACCACCCAACGCCAGGTAAAGAACCATCCAAAATGATTATAAGAAACAGAGCTTGAGTTTCACATAAGCCCTGAATAGTTCTTGTTCCCAAAAGCCAGAGTAGAAAACTTTACATTTCAGGAAGCACTAAAAAGCTATGAAGGGTCATGCCTCAGTAATGGGAAAAAATTAACCCTAGATTAAGTGCAGTTCTGGTGTGACCTAGCAAAGCTTAAAGCAATACCTGATAGGATCAAAGGTTTTCCAAGTAACTTAGCAGCATTCAAGGACAAAATCCAAGAACATTTATGTCACTAAAAATTATGTACCTCTTAAAACACCTTAAAGTTGCTGTTCCGGTTTCTGATCTAAGATCAAAATGTATACAAAGAAGCAGAAAAATACAGTTTATACCAAGGGAAAAATTAACCAAAACTGACCCAGAAATAATATAAATTATTTTATTTGTAGACAATGATATTTAAATAGTATTATGACTGTATTCTATATGTTGAGGAAGCAAGAGACATACAAGGATACAAAAAGACACAAATTGACTTCTAGAGAGAAAGCTAAAAGATCTGGGATAAAATATCCATTGGATAAAATTAAATGTGGATTAATATTGCAGAAGAAAAATTAATAAATTTAGAAAAATAGAAATAAAAACTATCAGAAATGAAGACTGAAAAAGATAACAGAGCACCAGTGAACTAATGAACAAACTGAAGCAGTCAAATAATGTTTAACTGGAGTCCCCAAAGGAGAGGCGAGAAAGGTGGTAATTTAAATATTTGAAAGAAATAATGGGTAAAGTTTTTTCAAATTTGAGGAAAACTATAACCAAGCCCAAGAAACATGAATTAAACTATCCCAAAGTCATAATAATAACTAAATTACTTTAAAATAAATATTGATGAGAAAATCACAAAAACGGCGAGGGGAAGAAGGGCACATTGGTGTTAGAGTAATCAGGGGGGGTTACTTCATGAATTGTACAAATGTCTAACTTTTTAAAATTTAAAATAAAATGAAAAGTAAATAAATAAAAAAAAGGGAAAAAAAAGATCTCATAAAGCCCACATAATGGTGTTTATGAAAAAGATCACAAGTTTCCAAAAATACTTAATACTCTTTGGGAGTCACTTAACATTTGGGGATACCTGGCTCAATCAATGATAATGAATTAGTATATCCTTTTTCTTTTCTTTCCCTCATTTGTTAGTAGAGGAATTATTACTTTAACATGTCTATTGAAGATTAAGCCCTATATAAAAAATATGATTCCTGCTTTTAAGTATGTTATTCTAAGAATATAAGATGACATAACTGAGAGACTTTCATGATAAAAAAGGCACATTACACGTACATATACATATACAGGATAGCAGCATATACCTTGTTGGTAACAATGTGAATGAGAAGACAGAGGGCAACATCTTTAAAGTACTGAAAGAAAAAAAATATTCAACAACCTAAAATTCTTTACCTAGAAAAAGTCTTTCAAAAACAAAGACTTTAAAAGATACAAAAGCTGAAAGATTTTTAAGCCAGCAGACCTGCATGATAAGAACTGTTAAAGGAAGTCCTTCAGGCAGCTAGAAAATAACACCAGACAAAATATGGATCTACACATAGGAATTAATAACACTGAATGTAGTTAACTACATAGGCAGTTCCCAGGCTTGTTTTATTATTGCTCTTTAAAGGATAATCAAATATTTAAAGCAAAAATCATAACTATATTGTGGGGTTTATGTAGAAATAAAATAAATAACAACAGCTGAAATGATCAGTTAGAGGAAAGAAATATATTATTGTAGGGTTCTCATACTGCATGTGAATAGTAAAAATATCACTTTAAGGTAGATTATAACTTAAAGATATATACTACGAACACTAAAGATACTACTAAAATAAAGTGACAAAGTGTTATAGTTAAAAGTGAACAAAGGCGATAGTAGAGTCTAAGGAATATTCAGTTAATTTTAAAAAGAGAGAAAAGAACAAAAAGAAACAAAACAAAAAGGGCAAACAGCAAGATGGTAGGTCTAAACCCAATCACACCAACGATCACATTACATGGTCTAAATCCCCTGATAAAAAGGTTGCCAGGTTAGATAACACTTCTATATCTTGCCTGTAGGAAACCCAATTTAAACAGAAAGATAATTTAAAAGTGACAGAATGAAAAAAGTTACAATTTGTTAATTAACAACTTTAAAAGTGTGGAATGACAACATTAATACAAGACAGGAGATTTCAAAGTAAAGACTATTACTATGGATAAGTAGTATCATCTTATGATAAATAGGTCAATTCTTCAAGAAGACCACAATCCTAAATATTTAGTAATTAATAACAGAGGTTTAAAATGTTTAAAGCAAAAACCAAAAACACTATTAGGACAAAAATGAAACAAATCTTCAAATACAGTTGGTGATTTTAATATCCATCTCTCAATAATTGATAGAACGAGTAAAAAGAAAATCAGTAAGAATATAGAAGACTTAAACATTATTAATCAACTTAATACCTGGGAAATATGAGTACACATATCCTCACCACTTGCACAGTTTGTTCATTTCAGTAGTGTGTACCACACATTGCTGAAACTGATACAATCAGAATTTTGAAATATTTTGAAATCATGACAGAGAGGACACAGTCTCTCTCACGATTGGCTGATGCTCAAATGTACAATTCAGGAGCAGTCATCACTTATCTTTCTACCATGACCAGAATCTTGAGAGGCCATTATGAAAAGGCATAAAGAAATAAGAGAAGAGAGACACTGAAGTGATGCTCCATGGTAATGCTCTAGTTGCTGGTTCTTTTCCTGTCACCTGCCTACATGTCTCTTCTTTTTGTGTCCTAGTTTTTCAACTCTGAATTGACTTTGTGAAATATTCCAGAACTTGTTTCTGCTTCAGAGTCTCAGAGCAACACAAACAGGTATACATAATGTAAATATATAATCCAAATTTATTAGTCTAGTTTCCAAGATCCTGTCCTCCTTACCTATCATTGTTCTTGCCCACTTGCTCCTCATCCATATGAAAATTGTAGATCAGCAGAGAACATTCTCATTCTCATAATTCACTCTACTTGAAATATACTTCTGTTTTTTCTATTTCCTGTTTCTGACCCAGTTCAAATTCTACCTCTTCAAATAAGACTTACCAGAACAAACTTATTTTTAGGGATCATTTTCTTCCCTCAATTCCTATAGACTATATTGTTTTTACCAGTATTTTGACACTCAGCTAATTTTCTCTTATTATTATATACTATCTTACATACACATCTTGTCCCCCAGTTTAGGCTGTAAATTTAATAAGGCAGTTAGCCTCTGTCTTGAATATCCTGGAATATCCTTTTCTCCAAGCTTAAGTCAGTCCTGTAAATAACAGGTATTAAATAAATATTCCTTAATGAAAATATTAACAGTAATTTGTGGACTGCTTTAGGGACTTGAGTATATAATCAGTATATAATTTTATGTTTTATGAAAGACTTTACTCTGATTTCAAGCTGGTTTAAATCAACATTTACAACTCAATTCATTCTTACATTGGTATTTTCTGTATTGATATTCATATATAAGAAGCTTGACTTTATAGTTTTGTTCAAAATGAGGTATCATTACTAGGAATACTAAATGCTTATTAAAAAGTTTATAGCTATTAGGAAAAAAATAATTTCATCTTTCTTAAAACTGGTATCTGCTGATAACTGTAGATTTTAAAAAAAGAGTACCTTGCTTTTTTCCCCTCTTAATTAATGCTGCTTGATACTTTTTCATTCCCAGATGCGAAAACAGACAGTTAATGAATGCTATTAATAAATGAGAAACATATTAAATATTAATTTTACCACTTTTTTGGTCCTCAATAGCAGAGAAGAATTTCCCTCAGGAATATTCCTTTTAGTGACATCATTTTAAGTGGACTCTTTAATACATTTAAATCTTTAAAAGTCATTGTAAATATCCTGTTTTTGAGATACTTCAGCCCAGAGACAATCTCACACAGAATGGAAATGACAGCTGCAAAGTATCTGATACACAGTTTTCTATTAAAAATGTGGCAATGAATCTAACCACATATTAGAGCTATCTTACCTTCAATATGTCAGAGGTGATGTGTGTAGGTTGGAGGTTTGTGGTTTTATTTTAAGTAGACTTGTGATCAAATCCCATTTCTGCTCTTTATTATAACCTTGCGTGACCCTGTGCAAATTATACAGTCGCTTCAAACCTCAACTTTCCTTCTATAGAAAGTGTGGATACATAAAGTATCCACACATTGCAATTACTCAATAAACTTTAGATTAAAATATTTGCAAAAAAAAGTTAAGTTTTGTTTCATTCAGATTGATAAGTAGATTTAGCACAGCGTCTTTAAACAGAATATATCAACTTTTTCAAAGAATGTATTCCCCAAATAATTAATTTATTTTTCTTTAAAATATATTTGAAGAAGTCTTATTTTTTATTTTAAAAATGGTAAAGTTTTATGTTATCCCACTTTGAGGCAGCTTATATATATATATATATATATATATATATATATATATATATATATATAGACACACACACACATACACACACATATATTACATAATTGCTAATAAATTTATAAACAAAAAAGAATTTAATCATTATATCATTATTTTATGTTCATGATGCCAAACTGGGCTAAATTTTTTGAAAAAAAACTAAATTCACTAAATACTTTGGCATTATGTGAACATATACTCAAAATATCTCCTTTAGCATAGCAATGTGACCTTAAAAAATTATTTTCTATTTCATTATAAAGGTCAGAATTTCTGGGGGAAAAAAAAACAGGAACTAGTGGCATTGCAATGTTTCCCTTAACTTGGACATCATTCATTGGCAATGTTATTCAGAAGTTGAATATTATAAAAGGAGGCTGTGCCTTTACATGCTAGTAGAAATGCATGACAACAAGAAGATATTATGCTATTCCTGTAAATATACCAACAGTAGAGAAATGTGGGGGTTATAGAAAGAGAGAGTTGCTACACAATAACCACTGGCCAGAGTAATTAGTTGGGGTAATGAAGAGAGAGGAAAAGTGTGTTGAACACTGACGCCCTGTCCTGTCAGCATTATTGTTCTCCAAGGCTTTGGAAGAACAATGCTCTGTTGAGCCTTCAGTAATTGCTATACATGACTACTCATGAAGAGAGTAATTAAGAAATGTCAGTGCTTCTCTCAAAAAAATTAGCACTCATACCACACAGAGTGTTTTCCCTGGAAGAATGACAATTTCTCTTTCTCTCTCTCTATTTTTTTGTTCTAAAATATTAACAGAGCAGTGTTTGTACTGCAAGCAGTTCACAATAGTGAGCAATGAATAACTAAACAAACCCGATAATGCAAATGTTTCCTCCCCACCTCCTTGCCTACCTCCCATACTCAAAGAAATGAGGGGTCACATCTGAGCTAGACAGAAACTATCCTGAGCATTGTATCCAAGTATGCCACATTCCCCAGCCCCTAAGCTACTTTATGTCACATCATCCTGTGTTATGTTTGCCATTGGACTTATCATTATTGGAAATTATGTTTGTTTATACATTGATGTGTTTATCACCTCGTTTGATTTTAAGCTCCATGAGGGTAGTCATTGCCTTTCTTGTTCATCATTGTATTGCCAGTGCCTGAAAAAGTATCCAGCAGAAGTCAATACTGAATACATATTTCTTAAATAAAAATAATTCAAGAAAAGCATTGCTTAAGAGGAGTCTAATATGAAGACTTACACATACCTTGGGAGACCGAATTCTCAATTAGAAGCAACCATCTTTTATTTAAAAATAAAAACTGTCAGGGTATGCAACACACTGAAGTGACTTTTTTTTTTTGCTTTTTTATTGGAGACTGAATTTGAGGTCTAAAACTTACTTGAAAGTTATGGCTATGAATTTAGTTTGTGTAAATAATTCCAAATGTCTACCAAAAAGAAGTTCGTCCTCATCTTGCAAATGATGAAATGACAGCAATTTTTTTTACAGTTAGGAAAATGAAACCATAGGCATTGCAGAGCAAAAAAGGAAGAGCACTAATTCTGTACTAAATAGGCAAATCAAATTAAACAGTCTTCTCCTATTACATTCTATCTTATTTACTCTGCCCTTTGTGTCTATATGGCTAATTGTAGCTTTGATTCTTTAATTTGTTCTCTAATCAGATTCCATTAGAGGTAAATATTTATCTTCCCAAAGTAGTAGACTTTATGGATGGAAAGAAACAAATGCTAATCTTTTGCATTTTCCAGGTAGACCATATTTCAATTCAGGAAGAAAATCGGTTGAGCCGCAAGAATGGACAAAATATTTTGTCAATTTGAGAGAACTTCGGCTGAAAACGGAATTGATAATTATTTCTCAATATGATTTTTCTCATCACAGCTGACTGCTTGTTTCATTAATTCTAAAATAAGAATAAATTGATAATAGAAATGTTTTCTACATGCAACAGTTCCTTATAACTACCATAAAACAGCATAATGTGGTGGTAATGAGCGAAATGTGGGGAGTTAGAATGTCTGCATTTGAATTCTAGCTCGTTTACTTAACAGTTACATGCCTCTGGGCAGGTGATTTAAACTCTTTGTGCCTCTGCTTCCTCACTTGCAAATTTAGATAATAACAACCTCAAAGCACTGTTGAGAGGATTAGATTGATTAAACATGTAAAACACCTTGAACAATACTAAATGTTGGCTATAATTGACGCTATTATGCAAAATACTCATTAACTGTTAGATTGAAGAGAAATGTGAATATGAATGACCATTGATTTATATTTCAACATGTATTCACAGCATCAAGAACTTAGCTTGTCATTGGAGGTACACTAGAGAACAGCCCCAGGGTTCATGGAACACACTGGCGGGACAATAATAATTTAAAAATACATATGCACACATACCTATGACAAATAGCATGTGAAAGAAAGCTACACAGTACTAATTTATTCATCTATTTATTGACTTATGCAGTAAAATTATTTTAAGGGATGACTATACATCACATCTAGAATATACCAATAGTGATCAAGATACATACAAAATTATGAATAGAAAAACCAGTTACTAATGAATACTACTGTGAATGTAGAGGTTGTCTGGTATATCTTTTTTGAATATCTTGAAGAAATCATTTTTGTTTTAGAACCTGGAAAATAATTACCATTAGTATTTTTTTGGGGGGGTATAAATCTTTAATTACTTGGATGAGCTTTTAAACTAATAATTTTTAAAGCCTTCAAGATTGTCAGGTCTGGATAAAAAACTTGAAATCACTTGATCACTTAAAACAGTGCCAGACCCAGAGTGAATAGTCAAAATTTAGTAATAAAAATAATAGCTATTATAATAAAAATTATTGACATAATTATTAATATCATTACAAAAGACAATCTTGGATCATAAAAGAACATATCATTGTTTTGATTTCTTTTCCTCTAAATAATCTAGTTTCTAGTAGTTTTCACTGAAGAAATATTACATTAATTATATTATTTTTAAAACATACTCTTCACTAAAAATGAAGCTGTCATGCACCTACAAGATCACCTGAGGAGTGCCAATACACACATCTAAATAAAAAATACCTTTCCTTGACTACTTCCACGGCATGTGTTATTCTTAACATTACTTAAAAGGTTTTTGGTTGCTGTTTTTGTTTTGATTTGTTTATTTCATTTTAATAAGGGCAAAGTTTCTATTCTCTCCAGAATTGCTTTCTCTTATTTGAATTGTCAACATCATATAATACAACTAACCACACCTTCCTTGAACACTTTCTCCTGCTCTCCTGGCTTTCCTCTGCCTTCTTCATCCCTGTTCCTTTGCGAAAGTTAGCTTCTATCACATATTTCCTAGCACTAGAGTTGCTGTAGGTCAGTGATGGTCCACTTCATACACCAGTTTTACTTAAGCTCATCTAGTCCCACAAATAATGGCATCTCTACAGTGATAAATCTTAGATGCACATGTCTGGATCATATATATATATATGATCCAGCTTGACATCTCTACATGGGTGTCACAGTCATCTCAAATTCAACATTTCCAAAACTGATTTTTATTTCCCCAAATCCCCAAATCCACTCAACCATTTTTTTCATATTTCAGTAAATGACAACTCTATCCAGCCATGTCAGAAATATGATACATTCTCTGTCATGTCAGAAACAGGGCATTTATCCTTGATTTCTGTTCTTCTATTACCCTTATATCCAATTTTGTTCATTTTACCTCAGTAATGCATTTCCTAAATCCCTTTACTTCTGTCTAGTTTCCCTTGCCACCAGTTTGGTCCAAAACTACCATCATCTCTTTTGTGGAATTTTTACTCTTCCTAATCCATTCTCCATAAAGTTATCAAAGTAACCATTTTTCAAGTCACTTTGATTATGTTAGTCCAGAACTGAAATCCTTGCCACAGGATTAAAGTTTGGTCCTTTGGTTAAAGAAATGATCTGGCTCCTTGCTTACCTCCTGCCCACTTTTTAATTACTCACTAAATTCCACTTATGCTGGGATTTCATCTCTACCTCAAATATGCCCATTTCTGGGATTAGGCTTCACCTCACACTTCTGCTAACTGCTACTTATCCTTCAGATCCAACCATCAGAGAACACATTCTAAACTATATATTCAGGGTCTTCCTATTGGAATCTCTCATGAAACTCATTATGTCTTCCTTCATAGCTTTAAACATAAATAACAATTATGTATTTATTCATTTTTCCCTTGATAACCTATTTCTGCCACCTTCCATGAAGGCAGGGGTAGTTATTTATTTCTTGTTGAATCCCAGAACCTGTAAATGCATTTCACATGTAGTAGAAATTCAATAAACAAATGTTTAATAAATGAATGAGTTAAAAGTAACTGGTTTATCTAACAAACTAACCTTTTGTACATAATGGGCAGCCCAGAAAAAGACCTTCAGGTGTTACAAAGGAATGAGGAGATAGGCCTGGGTTGCAGAACACACACCAACTCAAGAAAATGAATAAGTCTTGGTGCCTATGGTTTGTGAGATGAGGGCATCTGGGACAACTGAAAGAAAAGTGTGCTGAAGGCACTCTGCATTTTCTTTCATTTAGCATCCTCTCATTCCAGTTTTAGCCCTAACTGACAATATAGCTCTGTAACACACAGGGGAAGAAAGAGACATTTTTGATGTTTGTGGTTTGTTCTCCAGAAAGCTATTTCATAATTGTATATGATAACACATTATATTCTGCTGCAGGTTTAAGAATAACAAACTGCACGGTGTTTCAGGTATTGTTCATTTAACGTGCGCTATTGGAAAAATGAAACTCTTCATTGTCAAATCTATATTGACCTCAGACCCTGCTCACATTCTGATGTGATGCTGCCTATGTTGGGATCTCCTGTGGAATTTGTGACATCTCTGAAATCATCAGATAATAATGTTTATACTGCTAGGATTTAAAGTGTTCATATAAAAGAGAAGATCTGTTAAAGACTGATTTCACAAAAGTGACTGTAATAGTTTAGTAGCAATTTGTTGTGAAGGATTTTTTTCTTTCAAATCCTTTAGAATAAAACCAAATATTAAAATTGAATCAAGCCTTGAGGAAATTTTAACTTGATTCTTTCATTTTATAGATGAAGAAATGAGATGGAGAGAAAGTGGCAGAATCAAGGCAGAGTCAGAATGGGAATCAGTATCTCCTGCCTGAAATTGACCATTGTTCAACTGTATATAGGATGTCAAAAAGGGCATCACCACAATACATTTTAGTAAAACCAATATTTCTTGAAAATTTTCATGAGTAGTTAATACACTTAATAAATATCTAGGATATTGATTCATTATCATTTAGAACCCCAATCTAGTTATAAATATATACATGATTAAATATTGAGCATCTACTACTCTTAACAAGTTGTGCTAGATTTGGTAATCATATTATAATATAAATAATAAATTATAAAGGTACGGGAAATGATGATTATACTGTAAGTTAAAAATAGAATTAGTATCTGTAGAAAGTAAAGTAGGCTTTCTAATTAACAGTTTTTAAAATAAATCATGAATGAGGTCAATGAAAACATTTAAAATAATTGGTTGCAAAAGCAGCTTTGTTTTGTTTTGTTTTGTTTTGATTTGATTCCTCTATATCACTTCTAACTCTTTTAGTAATGCCTCATTTAGGTCATATACACAGAAGGAACTTGATAAATATTTAAATGATAATGATAATATTAAAGTCTGAGGATTCAGGACCTGAGGCAGGGAGAATTGCAATCTATCTGTATTAATACACTGTTATTCTGTCAGTACTTAGGGTCCTCTAATATGTATTTCATCAAGAACATGAAGATGCCCATAAAGCAGTTGCTAATTCAGGGCATAATAAATCACAGCAAAGATGGGTAAATTTGTCTCAAAAATAAATAAATAAATAAAAGACTTAAGGACTTAAGTAAGACTTGTTTGTAATGATAGGATATATTATAATACTTAAAGAGAGAATGTTATTCAGAAAATTAGACTGCTTTGGGAGCCTGGAATGAAGAGTTCCAATGAAAATATTAACAGTGTCCATCTAAGCACTTTCAAGAGAAGAAAAGTCTTAGAAATAAATTCAGTTATTTTGAATCCATTGGGAACACTCAGGTTTCAGATTTATTTATATGGAGCAAAGTTCAAATCTTGGCTCTACAACTTTCAGTAAAACTTTGGGCAAATTACTAGGAGTTTTATTTCACTTACATGTAATATTGTGCTAATAATGGCAATAGTAATAAAATTTATTGTGAGAATTAAATGAGATAATAGTCATCGTCGTCATCATCATCATCATCATCATCATCATCATCTACCTAATCTGATTTATTATGTGCCTGCTTCTATTCTAAATACTTTACATGTACATTCTCATTTAATTTCTATAAAAACCTGAGGTGGTTTCTACTGAAGTAGGTAAAAAAAAACAAACAAAAAAACAAAAAAAAACGGTATTTAATGTTTTTGTACTCTGCTTATCTAAGAAGTAGCAAGAAACCAAAAATACAGAAAATAAAAACGTGTTTGAAACTAGATTATCGGACTCCAGAGCTCACTCTTTTAATCCCTATTCATATTGCCCATTTCCATCTTGAATCATAGCAACTGACACATGGGTAACATTCAGTCAGTAGTAACTATTAATAAAAAATACGGCTGTTCTAATCGGATCCACTACCTATTCCCCACTTCCAACTGGCTTTTTTTTGGTTCTGATTCTTGTTCACTAAAGAAAATTTAGTAACTAAAATTAGACTTTCCAAAAAAATGTATCTCCACCAAGAGAAACACTAATCATGCAGACAGTAACACTCTAGGCTGCCTGATATTATATTTTGTAAATTAATAATTGGCATTCGAGCTTTATATATCATTAATGGCTTTGGTTGATTTAAGTCTTCCCGGAGAGATGGAGTTATGGGTTAGATTCTGAGTAATAAATGCCAAACCATGAGATCATTTGAGAGTTTATAAACCAGCTTTCCCATGTGGTCACTTTGAATACTTTTTTTCCCTTCAAATTTCTACAGTTATCAAATTTCCCTTTCAATAATTCATAACATATTTTTCATATCTTTACACTTCCAATGTCATTAAAGCAAATACTGAATTTATTTTCTCTTTTAGATAGAAAGCTAATTGAGGGGGAAGAATTGACCAATTTAATAAATTGAACACACATAATATTAAAATATATTCCCTCCATCACTTCATTCACTTGCTTAATTGAAAATCTTATTATTAAAAATCTTTTAAGAAATAATTTTCCTATAGCACAAAATGAAAGAAAATAATTTGGAATTCTGAGCCACTAAAACAAAATGAATAATCAAATTAAACAAAACAAAACATTGATTATCTGGCCTCAAAATAGGGAGGAACAATTTGTTCAGATTTTTTTTTTATCCACATGTGACACATTCCTTTTCCGATTCAGGCGGTCTGGTCAGGCCTTTCCCATTTTAGGATCTGGAGCCCGCACTTACAAAGGAACTCTCATCTATGAAATAAATTTTTATTAGTAAATCTTTTTTGTCATTTTTGTTCTTCAGGGCTCTTACTCTCCACCCCATCCCCGCCCAAGCTGTAAAGTAGGAATCCATTTCAACCTTGTTCATTTCTTTGGGGTCAATGGGATTCTTCTCCCTTGCTCCGTCATACAAACCTGAGATGGAAGATCAATTTGGTTTTGCTCCCGGTTTGAAATATTCTGACCTCTCTCCCTTGAAAGAAAGACCAAGAACAAGAGAAGCAGGCTGAAGCAGGCTGACTGAAGAGTTAACTCCTGGCTTTCTGAAGCAGCGGACTTAAATTGGTTGAATTGTTAGGGGTTTGAAGAAAAAACTGACAGATTTCAGTATCTCTGGCATACTGTCCCAGGGAACTAGGACTCCTGATAACTTGTGAAGTTTTAAAACACATTGAAAATGACATGGTGTAAGATAAATTTGAATTTTCTCATTAAAAAATAAAATAAAAACACTGCATAGCAGTTCATAGTTATATTATCTTATTAAGCTTTATATTCAAGGGCCATAATCATGGAAAGTAAGGTTTTTTTTTACAAGTGGTATGAAATATATATTTTATATAACTCTCACCATTACAATTAATTCTTAAGACAACCACTGTTAAAAGAGCTCTACTTTTAAAAAGTGTAAAATTCTTAACTGGTTTTAAAAAACAGAAGTATAGTATTTCAGGCCATATAAATTGTTTCCCTAACCGAATTTATATTAAAAAGTGGTCTCTGGAGGGCATCAGTATTTTCAGGGGAATTTGCAAGAAATGCAAATTATCAGGCCTTTCCCTGACGTGTGATGTGCTGGCAAACTAGCTTTCTTAAAAGAAAGGCCTAATTTATAGCATTTGCTGATTCTATAATCTAAAGGCAATTATAGATACTTTTACAATAGTGTCATTGCAGAAAGCATTTTGGCCAAAAGCAGTTTTGCCAAATAACTAATTGGCCATAAGACAGTTCTGATGTAAAAGACATAAAATAAAATAACTGGTTGACAGGTTTTTTTTTTCTTTTTTCTTCTTTCTTTTATTTATTTGTTTGGTTTCATACCTCCACTGAGGAATCAACACCCACTAGCAGACTTATTTAAGCTAGTGCCAGTCTGGCTTTATTTTTCCATTGACAAAGTTCTTGCAGTTACTCTTATTTTTATTTTATGTATAAATCTTAGCTAGTCCTCACAATAGTCTATACAATAAAAAGTAGATATGATAATGATGGTGGTCTTAAAATAGTTAGCATTTCTTCCAGATAATGATTTTCCCCAATATTTGGTTTCTGATTTTTAAACATACTGCATTGGGAGGAGAGTTGATGCTGAGGGCTCTCTTTCAGGGTGCAGAATTGAACCCACATTTCCTACAGAATGAACACAAGTGCTGAGGTACAATCCACAAAATAAAATCAGTTATTTGGGAGAATGTCCATGAATCCACACACATTTTAAATAAAATCTTTTTAATTTTGTAACTCATTTTTTATGTTTTGTGTCCTTTTTAACATGCCTATTTTGTCATAATTTTATCTTTGTATGGTAAAATTGCCTTATGTCCAATTACTTACGTGGCAAAAATGTCTGTAGCAAAAATGCTTGCAGTAAGATGTCTATGCAAAGATGTTTATGGTGAAAATACTGGAAACATGTAAATACTCTCAACATGGCCAAATCAAGCTACCAATATTACTTCTTCCAACATGATGTGGGGAAAAATGCATCATCAGAATTTGTGAGCTCAAATGATCTGGTTTCAACACATAACTGCCTCTAAACTACAAAATCAGAAACACTGGGAAGGGGCCCATAAATCTGTGCTTTCCAGCTGACTCCAGCTGATTCTGAGACATGCTGAAGTTTGAGAATCATTGTCCTAATGTATCTTCAGTATTGTTTCAACATTCACTCCCCAGATGACCTTATTTACTCATAGAGGTTTGCTTTCCATCTGTATATCAATGATCCTTAGCTTTCAATCTCCAACCCAGATGGATATATCCATCTCTACTTTGATGTCTCATTGACACCTCAAACACCACATGTCAAACTGTGTTAGTCTAGTTTTCTTATATTGGTGAATGGCACCATGATTCATTTATTTGTTCATACCTGAATCTGGAACTCATACTGACATGTCCCCATTCTTCATCCCTAACAGTCATTCAACCTTCAAGAAGCCAAGTGGATAAAAGCTCTTGCTCTACCATTTCCTAATGATTGACCTTAGACAAATTCATTATCTCATCTCTGTTTTCAAATATTGCCTAAATCTATCTACTTCTCTCCATCTCTATAACGAGCCTAATCTAAGGCACCATAACCTTTTACTTGAGGCACTGAAAAAGTCTTCTAACTTGTCTCTCAAAACAACAAAAAAAGCAACTTCTATAAAGTTGCTCGTGATGATCCAGCTATTAAAAATAATCAGAAAAATAATCAGTGGTAATTGTGTGTATGTTGGGGGTGAGGATGGTAATTAGGTTAGAGCAAAAGATGGAGTAGGAAGTTATGGTGCTATGTCCAGCAGAGAGAGGTTGTTTGCAGGAGGTCCTGACATGAAGAAGAGCTTCCTTCACTTCTCACTAATTAAATGTCATTTCTACACTGCTATCCAAGACTAATGCAGTTCCCTGGTTAGATAGCCCATAGCATCCCTTATACTTCCAATACACTTTCCCAGAGATTATTCATTACTTGTGCAAAAAAATTAGTGTTTTCCAGCACTGTCCTGCTTCCTAGCTGTCTCATTTCCCCTGAACCTACATATACACCCAGTGTAACATGGGGCTCAACAAATATTTGTTCAACATTATGATTAGCATAACAAAATTTTAATTGAATAAAAATTGATATTAAAAATGCTATACATTATATATTATAATATGGAATATACTAAGCAAAAAGCCACAATTAATGTTTTAGATTTAATGTAATTATTTTAATATATTCTAAAGTTATTTGGGAATATTTTTGGTTCAATTTCAAGGAGGCATGTTTTCAAAATTAACTTTACCTTGCTTTGCATATTTCTTTTTAGGCCATTTTAGACATAGAAATGTATTATACATACACTTTCAAATGTTAAAAAAGTTCATTTTTGTTAAGAAAAATTTAAAAACATAAAAAAGCAATGAATTTAATTCAATTTGCATTCAAATTTACATTTGTTTAGCTGAAATGTTTTATGTATATACCTTAATGTCAGAAAAAGATCTACAGAATTCATAGTATTTAATGACCTTTTTTTAAATGAGTTTATTTGAGCCAAACCATGAAAGTATGGCAGGGAGCAAGGACTCAAATGTTCCTATTTAATGACCTTAGCACTGAGTAACAAGAAAAGTAAATCTATGTATTTGTGTGTGTGTGTGTGTGTGTGTGTGTGTGTGTGTGTGTGTGTGTGTGCATGTATACAACACACATATCTGTATCGTGTATATTTGTTTATATATATACAAAAAGGTGCCTGTGTGTATACACATATATTCACACATTATTATTATCATCATCATCATCATTATCATCATTAGGATAACAAACATGAAATTCATGTTGCATCTGTGACCTTCCCATTCTTGAGTACTAAAAATGCTGCTAACAAAATCATTAGATATTTGATTGATTCTGAAACAAGTCAGACTGAAGTTCTAAGGCTACAAAACACCAGAGTAGTAAACACGTCTACCAAATAAAAGTTCACTTTTCTTTTTAATCTGCACAATTAATAAAATACAGCATCATTGTTTCTCCTTGACTTGACCCTATTTTGAGTGTGAATACCGAGTTCATAACTCAGTTCTTTAGGCAGCTGCCTTTCTCTCTTTTCTCCTTGAAAATATGTTTTGAGGAATATCTACATTAGAGAGAAGATTTTTCAGAATAATTATCTACTTGCCACCTAATGATTCTCCAATATTTTGAGAGATGCCTGCGTGACTACTATTTAAAAAATGTCTGTTATGTGTTTTAATCACTTACTAGTTTAGATAGTAAGTTTAGATATCACTTGCTTGTTATTTAATTGACTGATTTCAGGGGCAGCAGTCCTTCTGACAGTCACCTCATGAACACCAGGAATCACTGTGCATATCACTAGAAACTATTTTACAAAACAAATCTTGTCTTTTAGTAGGAAACATGGCCAAAATTTAGGGCAGTCTTTAAAATAAGAGAAAAAAAATCAGATCATTGGGATATAGCTAGTTCTACAGAAATTTTAAGTATCACTTTTCTTTAAAAAATTTTATAATCATATTGTTTGGAATACATTTTTGAACAAGTGAAAATATTCTCATATTTGATTTGGGAGATTTAGGATATAAAATATATTAGCAAAGTAGAGAGGAAAAATAGTAATCAAAGAGAATACAATTTAAATTTAGTTTCTTGATAAGAACGACATTTATTGGATTAAAATTTTTTGGATGAAAATTAATATATACAATGGAATAGTTTCTTAGTGACAAAAAGATAGATATATAACAATAAATTAAAATTTCACTTAACACAACAAATTTTCTTTAAATGCTTATGTCATTGTTGCTTGAAAAAATATATCAAAACAATTGTTAAAGATACACTAAATTTAATCTAAAATAATGTTCCTTGGAATGACTGGTGAATGAGAATGTAATAACTAGTCTTTTGTTAAGAATAACTACTTCTACTATGAAAGAGGTGATAATAAATGTCTGTGTGTATACACATAACCACACACAAACACACACACACATATGAAAGAAAACTGTTCCATTTTTTTCCTGTTTACAACACCAATGTTTCTTCACATACTCATTATTATGACAACAGGTTGAATTTGCAATTCACCATCTGCCTTAATAGCATTAACCTTCCCGTAACCTCGTAATATCATTGTTACACTTTGTCTGATATTTGAATCTCTCTAATATAAACTAGGAACAAAATACATTGTCCTTTCAATTAGGAACACATCAGCCCATTCCAGAAGTCAACAAAAATAAGTAGCACGTGGAGATGGACATTAACATTGGAAATTATTTCAATTAAAATGTATTAAAGAGTTCTAAAAATAATAAGAGAAAAAATGAACTAGCTTGCAAATAATCTTAGCCAGAGTATATTTTCAATAATAGACTGTAATAATAATAATAAATTTGTATAGCATCTTACAGTTCACAAATTTATATTCACACATACATCATTTATATTTTAAAGGGGAACCTAGCTAACATGTTAAAGATACAGGCTTATAAATCCATTGGTCATTTCTTAACAGTCTTCTTACTAGACTCATCAGCAGTACTGACACAGTTTATCATTCTTTTTCTCTTGAAAATTGTAATTAGCCTAATTTTCTTCCTACCTTTCAGAGAGCTGCTTAGTCTCTTTCACTGGTTCTTCCTTATCTCTCCAACCTCCTAACTTTCAGTTCCCTGGTGCTGAGAATTTGGATTTTTTCTCTCTCTCTTTTTTTTTTTTTTTTTAGCTATTGTCACTCCCTGAGTGATTTTATACTTTTTCATAATTTTAAACACCACTAAATAGTGATGATTGCCAAATTTGTAGCCCCTGCCTGCACCACTCCCATTAAATGTAGAACCCTATATCCAGGTCCCTACCTGACACTTCAATTTGGAATTCTGATGGGCTTTTCAGATGCCAAGTGTCTGAATCTGGACTTCTGACGATTTCCCTCCAACCAGACTATTCACTCATCCTTTAATCTGTTTACAGCACTACCATTCTTCCAGTTGCTCAGTCATAATTATTGTCTGATACTTGAAAAATGTCTCTAACACTGCATATCCTTTTGTTTAATCCACCTTCAAAAAATCCAAATGATGATTACTTTCCGATGCCTCTGTTACTCCCATCCTGATCCAAGCTATCATGTCATTGCTCACTTAGATTGATGACTGGTGTCCCTGCTTTAGTCTCACCTTTTGCCCCAGTAGTCTAAATGCAAAATAGAAGCCAGATAAATCCTATAAGATGGCAGCCATCTCATTTAGTTTATGTGTGTATCACACTGCAATAGCTGTTCATCTAACACAGAGTAAAATCCAAAGTCCTCGCTAATACCGAAAAGCCCTAGATGAACAGGTTGCTATTACCTTCTGACTTTATCTCTTGCTACCCTGTCCCTCATCATTCTGCACTTGCCACAGAGGACTCTTTATTGTTCCTCCACACTGCCGGGAACATCCCTGCCTTAGGACTTCTGTATGAACTTGTTTCTCAGGCCTGTGTTAAACTCCAGATAACCACATGTTTAGTTCTCATACTTCATGTTTTTTTTCCCTCAAATATTCTCAGTAATACCATCAGGATTGTACTCAATATAAAATTACACACACAAACACATCCTTAATATTTTCACATTCTTTTTCCCTATTTACTTGTTTTTGGTTTGTCCCTACCCCTTGAATATAAACTCCATAAAGGCAGTATTTATCTGGCTGTTGTATACCCTAATATATTTCCACTACCTGGAACAGTCTAGTACATAGTATAGTTAAAACATATTTACTGCACACATGAGCAGAATTAGAGTTGTTTACATAATGTACATATTATTTTTAAAATGGCAAAAATCAAAGTTATAATAAAATATAACTGACCAATTTGTTAGCATACAATAGTCTAATAATTTATCTTTGTATGTTAATAATTCTTAAGGAACACAGAAACATTTTCGAAAAGAGAAAGATGCAAGCCCGATTAAAAAATATTGAAAATGAGCATAAGACAGTGGTAAGGTGCAATATTTTGCTTGCATTTGATTTCATGTTCTTTTCCTTTACATTCTAGGTACTTTCAAGAGAGCAGAATGAACAACATAAGCCCAGGACCTCAGACAATTTCTGACATATGGCAGGCATAAAATATTTGTTGAAATATATTCCTACTCATACTGGCAACCAATAAAAAATCACTAAGAAAAAAATGAGATATGTATGAAGAAGTGAGGGCATCACCTGTTTCAACAGGGACACCCAGAGGAACAAAGCACATTATGGAAACATTTTCTAAGACAACACTACCACTTGAAGGAAGGAAGGACATATATTTAATTGAAGGAAAGATAGGACTTGATATAAGTGATTGACCATGATATGGGCAGTAAAGGGGTGAAACATAACATACTTAAAGAATAAATGAGGCTCTTTTAAGAGAGAGTATTTCATTGGAAATTCATACATTTAAAAAAGTAAATAAAATAGACCATGCTGCCTACCCTGTACAAATGTTTGGTTCTAAAAGGCAGAACAGTACAAAGTTGCTTAATTTTTCACATAACTCTTACTTTGCCTACCCACAAAAAGCAGCCAAGAAGAAACTTCAAAAGCCAATATGTCCAAGTTGTTCAGCAGCAGGGTAAAACACACATGATGAAAGAAATACTATGGGTGAGGTTCTGTCACTAGTTCACCCATGGGTAGCTGCATTGTGTACCATCACCAAGACACCTTTGTGTTTGAACAAAGATTATGTCGGTACTCCATGTCGAGCACCACATGAAATCCTTCTCATTTCCTTAGTGAGAGTTGTGTGTGTGTGTGTGTGTGTGTGTGTGTGTGTGTGTGTGCGCGCGTGTTATTGCTCTCCACAGTTTTCTAAGTCTAAAAGTTAGTCCTTAAAATATGGTCTATTGTCTTCTGGTAACCCAGGAAGCATAGCTATTTGTGCTCTGATTGATGGTAAAGTCTTCAGTATGCTTTTTCATTATGTGGAATTAGTGACCATTCCGAGGATCATGAGATTAAAAATACTATACTCAAAGAATTCCTTGTTTATTTCTCTGTCATAAGACTAATTCTTAGTTTGTTCAAGTTTGTTACATTAACACTAATATATGTATATAATATTAATGTAGAAATATAACATTAATATGTATTATCATCAGAACAATTTGCCTGTAGTTATTTCTAAATATCACCACTGCTAGTATATTGTGAATATTTCACTTACACTGAATTCTAAGATGTTCCTAAATATATATTATGTCACATAAAGTCTTTCTTAATGGACCATTTTTTCAAACATCATAAACAGTATCAGTTTGACACTGTAATATAAATTTCAAATGCTTCATCAAATGGCTATTCACATATTTTCCAAATTTCTCAGCAGGAAACTTAAAAAGTGATCTTTCCTTTATTGATGCTTTTCATTCAGTTATATTAACATTATACTTGACAAAGAGAGCTTATGCATAGGAGAGTCTTGAAGCTGTTCCTGAGATGTTTACAAGTTCTGAGAGATGGAACTCAGAAAAGTGTAGGAGCAAAAGTGCCACTTCCATTAGAAATTTAATCAGAGAGTACCGTTGTTGGCAAAATACTAAGAAAGAATGTGACTGGTGATATTGCTTAGCTTCTGAGTCTCTACCAGGGACCAGATGAGGAAACTTAGTGAGACTGGCCAACAATGGATTATGATACAGGTCTGCCATGTGTGGGCTCCATAATCCATAAGGACAGAGGCTTCATCTGTTACATTCTTCTTTGTAACTCCAACACTAGCACAGAGCAAGTGTAAGCTCAATTTGCTGAACTGAGGAATGAACAAATGAACAGTTCCTTCTGCATATCAATCATTCCTCCCATTTATTAGTCCCCTATTATGTGCCAGGATCTAGGCCAGCTGACTTATGCACTTGAACTTTTTTGTTTAATTATTTTTTTTATGGACATTGTACCCATTTTAAAGATGAAGAAATTGTGACTCAATTATCATAACCAATGTGTACAAATACTAAGCAGCAGAGCTGGGTGAGTTGTTCTTTCCATGGATGAAAATATGTATCTGGGGTCTGGGATCACCAGAATGTGTAAATATAAAAGGGAACATTGGTGTTTTCCCACTAATTTCAGGGTATTCTCCTTTGTTCACTTATGTTAACACATCCGAAATAAGTTCCAATTTTGAGACTGTATAAGCGTTTCTGAATTGAGGAGGACATTACAAATTCTGTTCTGAGAAAAGTTTTGTTGGTTTCAACCTTGATGTCTCATGTCAAAAAATGTTATAGAAATATGTGATATTTCTAAAGTGTAGGCACTTGGATGACAAGGGAACATTAAAATAACACATAAAGATGTATTCTACATGTTACTAGTGTTAATCTTTCCCTTCCCTAGTTGGATCAGGGCATCTTCACCACACGGAACAATGAAATGCATGAGAGGGTAAAGTGAGACTGATGTAAGTAAAGTGAGTCCAAAAATATTTAGGGTTCATTTTCTGTATCTGCTCATGGTACAGTCTGCCTTGGCCTTTTATAAGTTCTATAATGACAGAATCATAATTTTATTTATAGTTTCTCATTTATAGCCATTTAAAAGCATATAATTTAAGCCACATTACTTATTCAAATATTTGACATAATATTTCCACTGGTATATGAATAGCAACAGATATTTTTAAAATTCTCACTGCTTTATACCTAGAATAGTAATTTAGCAGAACTCTAGATAATAGTCTGAAGCTTATTTACTGAAAAAAAAACCTTTAAAAATAGATCATTTGATTGAAAACTGACTTGTTTATCATAGTAAAGATAATTAATTTAAATCTTCAATTATTAATAAGCCTGATTCTGTAAAATATGAATCCAGTTCATCAAAAATGTAACCTAAAGTCACTTTTCCTTCCAAATGAAATGACCAAACTGCTTCTTCACTATTATTAGTTTATCATTGAATTATTTGGCCTCTGCTTCTCTTAGGTCACTTTAAAGAAATGGAAATAAACATCCAAAGAGTCACAATTGCCAGGGATAATAAAAGATAAGAATCTCTTTTTGTTTTCAATTCTGTAAACACATTATGGTTAACATTTCCAAATTAGCTTTTTGTGGGTTAGTGCTTTTTTCACCGTTTTTTAAAACAAAATTTTGGGAACAATGCTTGTACATACCTCCAACTGTGAAATGAACACTGGTTTGCCAGGTCATTTTAATTATTTCATTTTTTAAAAAGTGACTCCTTTAGTATAATAGGTTTGGTATTAATAAAATTAAAAGTTTGACTAAATAATTGTAATGGTCTAACATTTCAAAAATAAACATTTTCTTTTGTGTCCAAGTTTATTTTCTCTCATTGCTTTAGCTAAGATTTGACATGCATATTTCACTGGAAGATCATTATCTGTTTATAATGTGCAATTCCATTAAGAACATTACTTCGTTAATTTATACAAAGCCACCTATAAAAATATGTAAAAGATAAGCATCTAATACAAATTAAAAGGAAAAGAAGCATTTCTGTATCTAATTTGAAAATGAGTTTATTAAAAAAAAAACAATCCTCAAAGATCTATTAAATCAATAGCATGACTTATGACTTTGAATTATGTCTTTTGCTTTTTAGAAAACCTAATAAAATATTACTGTTCCATAATTTTCTTTCTACTTTTCTGAGTGTATATACAGACAAATTCAAGTACATGTGTACATGTATAGTAATATTATATTTATCTAATGGTAACAAGTCATGATATAATTCATAATATTCATAAAAAGAATCATTTATTGCAATTGGTTTTATTTTTACCATAGTACTAAAATATCTCTAAAATGTATTCTACTCCTTGAATTATTAAATAGAATATACAACATACAACCTAACATTTTATGTTGTGAATTCAAGACCAACAATTGCTCTTCTCTATTGTAATAAAGCAATGCCTTCAGAGAGTTGAGTGGCACTGGGCCACATTAAATGTTTCAGAGCATTCAATAACTATTTGTCTTCATATCTTGTTCTTTCATATTCTCCCCTTACCTGAAACTACTATTTTTTAGTACAAGTGCCTTTCTACATTACTTTGTATATGCAAGGGTCTACATTAGTCACCTCTCAAATATAAAATAATATGCATGAGCTTTGGACAGACTTTTTCTTTACCGCTGCTGAGATTTAATTTCTGTGTTTAGAGCCAGAGACTGCTACTCAAATGACGTATAAAAGAATGTTTATATAATGCTATATTTATTTAATAGGAGCCTTCGGTATGCCAAAGGAGTACCTCTGGCATCTACCCAAGGCAGCATCTTGCCCATGTCCAGCAGTCAGAAGATGGACACAGATTCAAGGTGAGGCTATATCAACAATGGATCCATAGCTTAGACTCATCTTTAACTATGTAGGTCATTGTTCTGTATTTACATTAATAATTAATCCAAAGCAGCAACAGATATTTATTGTACTTTTGCTAAGTTGAAGCATCATAACTGAAACTAGGATATAAAAAAAATCATAAGTCTTCATCTGGGTCTTGCATATTATATCTTACATATTATAGATATTGAACTATTAAAGACATTCCTTGAAGACAAATGTATCACATAAAGGACAAAGAAAATCATTTTAAAAGCACATATTTACTCAGTTTAACAAACATAATGTTTTGTCATAAAAATAGGTTGAAATCATGATGTATAAAACTCTTCACTATATTTTATTGGTAGATGGTCAGGCGTGTTCTGAAGGCCATGCCACAATGACCTCATTCATGTCATTTATATATTTTAAAATGTATTAAGAAAAGAGTTAACTTGCCTCTTACATAAAATTGAATAAACTTATTTGAAGAAGAAAGGACATTTTATTTTTCTTCAAAAAAAGTCATCAAGGGACAGAAATTGTACAAAATGAGAATATATAGAAGAACATGTTTATTTAAATTCTCATTTACTCAAACCAGGATTTTTCGGTTTTCAGCCATTGACACACATAAATTTGTTAGAAGTGGGCAGGTAAATTAGCTGGAGCATGCAGCCACAAGCCTTTGTGGATAATGATCTACTTACATAGAAAAAATAAAGAGATAGAAAATTACCTTTATGAGTCTATAAAATGTACTCTTTAATGCCTATCTATCTATCTATCTATCTATCTATCTATCTATCTATAAATATATATATATATATAATTTTATACACATATATACATATAAATATAGACATACATGAGATTATTATTCAAAATTAATTTTATTTCCTACAATTTCATTTCTTTGCAGAAACATTTGGGAATTGGAAGTACAAACCACTTTTAAATGGCCCAACTCTATCAACTGAATTATGTGCTTAACAAAGGGGTAAAATACATGTCTACATGTTACAAGGTGAGAACTGAGGGACTGATAATGAGAAATAAAGTTAATTTCAAACAATAGTCATATAATTTATGCTCACACACAGAATATGGGTATGTGTATATATATATATAACTGTAGCTATAAATTATATACTTATATTTGATTAGAAAATAAAACTTATTTTTATTTCAATATAAAAAATAATAATATTCTATAAACCTACTTTTGACATGTATGTACATATATACATTTTTAAAAAGAAAATCAGGTTGTGAAAGAGATTGGAAAGTTGATAATATACCAATTTTCTCTCCTTGATTAGAATAATTTAATGCTACTTTCCCCATAGATGCCTTGCCTAGAATTTCTTGAACTTTCTTGGGCATAGTTTGAAGGTTCTTATTGAATAAAAGGCGCATAGCTATGTCCACAGTGGTATTTGTCATTGATGCTTTAGATAGTTCATACTAAAATGTTGTACTAAAATAAACTCTGGCTCTGTACTTACTTTTTTAAAAAAAAAAACATTTAAAATACCTAGAATTCACAGGTTTATTTTCTATGTAATGTTATCTTAAAATTGGAAAATGTTTTCAATTATATCACAGCTCTACCAAGCTCTGTGGCTATTAAAGGTCATCTCATAGTTTTCTACTCATTTCATCATCTCAGTATTGTGTTATGGCTTTAATAAATACATATTGTTTCAGTAGCCTGTCATTTTCTCTGAGAAATTTCTAAGATCAAAAATGTTACTAACATCTCATTCTTTTAAAAAAATGACAATCTAGTTTACCTTACCTTTTGTCCTGATATATTTTTATATATTGTTATAATACATTTATATCTTAACTAACATTCGACAATTATTTCAATTTTAAGGTAACAGAATAAATTATAAAAAACAGTAAATAAAGTTCATACTTTAAACTTTAAACCCTAAAATTAAAGCACCAAGTCATTATAAAACAGAGACATCAGAATATTGATTGATCTAGTTACCACTATTTTAATAAGCTCAAAGTTAATTATCAAATCAATGTATTATTAGATTAAAACCATCTAGTTGAGGCTGTGCTAAAATAGAATATATTATGATTTAAATAAGACTTTCAAAAATCTGAAGTGCTTGGGAATGTATATAATCCTTTTTAAATCCTCAATATTGTTTAGCATTGTATTTTGCACATGGTAGAAGCTTCAAAAAATATATTAAACTAATTATAGGTAATATGATCTCATAGTAATGTCAAAGTTTCTAGTTACTATGATTGTGTTTCATAGCATGATTATGTGCATGTACTTGAATATATACAGAAAAATATTACTCAAATGCAACAATGATATTATAAGAAGTGACACAAAAATGAAAATGGACCATGAGTATTACTGAAAGAGAATAATTTAATGGAAAATTCCCACGCTGTTATACCCTGAGAAAGCAAAAGTTGAGCCATATCGACTGTAATAAGAAATGACAAACCTTGAAAAGCTATCTATAAATTTTCTTTAAAGCAGTATGCTTTTCAGATAAGCAAAATTGTTTTACATTGTTACCAACATCTATAAATGCCAGTTCAATTTCAGAATCCATTGTTAAATTGTAATCATATCAAAGAAGAATTCTTTC
The DNA here is from genome assembly GCA_004027375.1 of Macroglossus sobrinus. Classification (NCBI taxonomy): domain Eukaryota; kingdom Metazoa; phylum Chordata; class Mammalia; order Chiroptera; family Pteropodidae; genus Macroglossus; species Macroglossus sobrinus. The sequence continues at coordinate 347,611 of PVKZ01001326.1, read as the reverse complement.
TAGAGAGCAAAAGCACTAAAAAAAAAAAAATCAAAAGATTATGTTAATAAAGCAAATGTATCTTGTTACCATGGTAACTTTGAAACTACAATATTCAGAGAAGTCTTTTTTCCCCTATATCATTGTTTTGTGAGGAGCTGCTGAGTGGATTACCAGCTCATGGAACCATAATCCATTTAAATGTTGTCATTTAGAAGGCAGTATATTAGGCTTCCATGGAACAGTAAGATTATATTCCCCTGCTTCTGAAAAAACAAATCATGGAGACATTGTAGGATAGAAAGTACCCCAAACTATTGGGTATATATGAAGAAACTTCATAAAGCATTGGTTTATTTTTAAAAATTGTGCATAAAAGCGTTATTTTAAAACATATAGAATTGAAATACAAAATTCAAAGGTATTCTTTGGAAAAAAAAATGGAAACTTTCCATTTGAGATGTTGGCTGGCTCTTGTGGTCTCCAATCCCAGATGCCAGAGTATACTAATTTGTCTTCTATTTAAATATAGACATTTAGGAACTTCTGCATATTAACTAAATGTCACATGTCCCGTTTGTAAATTGTGAATATATGGTTCTTCCTTCCAACATTAATGTCACCTTAAATTTTATCCTATCTTTCTTGGAGATCTGTTGTAATTAGAATAAATTTCAAAGTTTAGATCCTTTTAACAGAGCACTAATTTCAGAGCTGAAGGGTTCTCTTGGTTTATTCTTTATAAAAAAAATTCCTTAAGGAATGCTTTTTTGTAGAAGAAGAAATTCGATAATATCAGACATTTAAAGTATATTAGAAGTCACTATTGCCTCTGAGAAATGAACAAACCAAATTAAAAAAAAATAATTCTTACTTTTAGAACTACCTCTGAATATACATAAATTTCCTCTTTTAAACAATAAAAAATTATCATTTTCTTAACAGTAGGCAAAACATATTTGCTGTTCATTTCCAAAGAATGCTACGCCTTTAAGTTTTAACAAAAACAGTTAACCTTAAAGTACAATTCTCTAAAGGGTCATTTTGTTCTGGGTAGGAACATTCCCAGCAGGTCACCCACTGCCATGATTGGAGATTTGCATAATAACACAACTAAATACCTGACCCATCTCTGCATGTAGAAATTAATAACAAAGATCTTTCTCCCTTCTAGGTGTCCATCACCATAGTTACCTCACAAGTTTCTGAAAATATGCTTAAATAAAGAAAGTCACAAGCACTGGGATAGAAATTAATCACTGACTGGAAAATAAGTTTTCATGATGAGGTCAGGCTTTTGTTTCTGGGTCATACTGAAACATTAGACAATATTCTGATTTGAGCAGAACTGATTGCCTCTGGATGAAGATCTGGTTCTTAGGGTCTCACACAAAACACTGGCCTACTGGAGTTTTGAGGGATGGTTGCTTTATGCATTTCTTCTCTCAAGTCCTGTAAAAGAAACTTTAAACCACTCCCTTTGGAATGGCGAACGCTGACAGCGAGTCTGTAGTGGAAGTGCAGTGTAAATATCAAACCCAGGACCCGGTCTCATGGCAACAAGTGACTGGCCCGGATTCTCGAGTGATGGGCCATCCCTTTGCAAGGACAATATTCCAAATTCCTGCATTCATTAGTGATGAATGCAGGAATTTGGAATATTATGTGAAAATGAGAAGGGTTCAAGTTATGAACCTTATTAGGAAAAATCAGGAATGTGGGAATAACATTCAGAGCTATTCATTGAGAAGAAGGAAACCTCAGAGGATAGACAATAAGATTAGCTTTACATGTTTTATAAAAGAAATGAATATGTAAGCCCTCAGTCCTGTAGGAATTTGCCTGTGCAAAGAGATAGGCATTCTCATGAATGCCTGGCAGGAATGCAAAATGGTAAAACCTTCTTTTAAACAATTATATAATGCTATCAAATACTTTAAAATGTTAAATTTTTTTGAGTTAATAATTCCAGTAAAAGAATATTTTCTCCCCAAAATGAAAAATTTGTACAAAGAATTATGCATAGAAATGATTGTTCCGGCACTATTCATGCTAATAAAAAATTAGAAATATGGTCTCTCTTAGGATTTTATACCTAAGTAAATTATGTCATATCCAAATGTGGAATGTTAAAGTCATATAAAATAATTGTAATTGAGAAAATAATATTTAGTGAAAAAGCAGAAATATATGTGTGTGTGTGTATATGTATATATATATATATATATACATACATTATATATATATGTATATATATATATCTTATGATAAAACATCTATTTAAGTATATTTTTGCTTTATATCAAGACAGGTTGTGGATCTTATAGAAGTTTCTTAGAAATTCCACTTAGGTATCTTAAAGTCCCTGGATGCCAATTGCATATTATTTTTGTTCATGAAATTAAAGAATATTAATGTTGTAATACTGTTTCTAGGAGAAATAAAATATAGGTTAAATGTACCTTTTTCATATGAAGTATTTGTAAATTTTGATCCCAGATATTTTATTTATGGATCTTTCCCCCATCTCTATGAACCCCTGAAATATTGAAGTGAGGCTGATGCCAATATGATTTAGATCTATTAAGATGGCCTGCAAACAACCCTATCCTGCAAGGTTTAACAGCGTGTAGCTTGGAGATGGGGAAGAGAATGGAAAAATCTTTTCTTACCAAAACTTTCCTTTGCAAGCCCTAGAAAAAGAAACCTTGGCAGTAGTTTCAGAGCAATGGGTCTGTGGCTGTTCCTCCCACCCCATTCTAGGCCTTGTTAGCCTCCAACAAGAGTGGGCGATACAATATAAGCTCAGGGTTAAAGACCGCTAAAAGCAAGTGATGAGGCTAATAGCTGAGTTTTGTTTGGGTACTGCATCTAAATATGAAACCCATCCCAGTTTCTTAAAATCCTAAAACAGATAGCAGGTGTCTCTACAGTGGAGAGAATCAAAGGGATCAGCTGAGCAGAATGAATCATCTATAATTCTGCCTAAAGCTGTGGTTTAATGATTAGCATTTTATGTTTTTCTGCATTTTCCAACTTTTTTATATTGAACATATAACAAGAAAAAATTGAGTATACTCATAAAAAGAGTTGAAAAAAGTTGAAAATTCCCAAATATGTCAATGATTTGCAGAAATCTTTACTACATGGAGGCTCCTTACTGACTAATTCAATAATTTATTTATTCAGCAAATACTTATTACATATCTCATATGTTGTAGGTTTTAATTTAAGGGGCATAAGACATTTTGGCCTCTGATGTGCTCAGAGTTTAGTAAGAAGAGAGAAAACAAATTACTACAATAAAACGTTTAGTTGCTTTGGTAGAGGTATGCACAAGATCGACTAGGAAATACAATAGAGAAGGATTATTAGCTTGTAGGGAGCAGAAAAACCTTCACATGACAAGTGAGCCTTAAAGCCTTAACTGATTCTTAATAAATCAGAAAGCCTGTTTCACCATGGGGGCATAAGTCTGGGGAAGTTTCAGGCAAAAAGAACAATCCTCTAGATAGATGGAGACAAGAAACACCTTGACATTTCTCAAGAATAGAAACTGGAGAATTTGGCAGAAGTTGAGTCACAAGGGAATCAACAGACAGGAAGATGTGAGGGGCTTTGCAATCCATATTAGGAAGTCTGGGCTTTTTATTAAAGGCGTGAAGCTGAAATGTTCGGAAACCAATCAGGACACTATTGTGTCAGTTCTGGTGAGAGGTTGATGCTTTAAAAGTGCTAAAGAGGGGAAGCTATAGGACTTTAAAACTTCCCTAACTTAGGATGAAGGGGAAATTTCATGATAAATTTCAGATTTCTGACTTACATATTTGGGTGGATGAGGGTGATGTCTCTTTAGCAGGAGAACATATGAATTAGATTAGATTAGACATTGATAGATTAAAAAATTAGAAAGAGAAGTCAAGGACCTCAGTTTAGCCACATTGAATGTACATGCCTGGAGGCTGTTAGATATTTAGAATTGAAAGAAGACTAGAAACTTACTCAGTAAGGATTCATTTCTCAACTATTGTTCAAGGGTAATATTGAACATAATTAATTCAGTACTGCAAGGCAAAGAATGAGCACAACTGAAGCTGGTGATAGCATTGGAAAGTGATCCTGGCTGTCCTCTACAATGGTACCCATTTCCCTTGAATTGGTGGTCTTGGGAATACACAGAAGGAGGTGCCAGTCAGCTAGGGCAGGACAGTAGTGAAATATGTATTTGGGGTCTTTGAGTAGTAACTGCTTACTCACTGGTATAAAAAAATTCAATATTTCCACTACCATACAGTCATATCTGTAGGTAACATTAATTTTCAGCCCCACTCTTAAGATTTCCTTTGTGTTTTTGACTATTTTCCTCTTAATTACTTAGTAAAACTTACTAAGAGTAAATGAAACTAAGCAAGGGAAAAACAAGGCTCCCAGCATTTTAGTCAGAGTGCAAAGACTTATTGAATCTCAAGATGACAGATCTAGTAGGAAAAGCAAGAACTAGTAGTGGCTTTGATGAAAATAGAATAAGGAATCCTATAGTAGTAGGAACATGGCCAGCTGTGATCCTCTTAAGCAAAGGCAGAGAGACTGGATTTGCTACTTTAATATGGCCAAATCTTCCATCAAGCTGAAGTTCCAATCTTTGTAAAAGCCATTCACTTATACATAGGAAGGCAGCAAATGAATCAGAATTTCTCTGCTTTACCTACTTAAAATTCTATTGACATTTTCCATATTTCATTGAAGAGACAATGCATTAGAATAAAAGCCTATTGTACTGGTAGCCAATAAATTTTGGTTCTAGCACCAAATGTATACTTTCCAATCATAAAAATAAGACCAAATATCCTTATCTGTGAAATAGGAATAATAAAATCTGCTTGGCCAATTTTTATAAGATTACTAATAAAATAATCAGAAATATTTTGTCAGTGTTGCACCCTAATGAACTGACTATATTGAGATAGTAAATTGGCTATTTTAAGTTCCCATTTGGCAATCTGAAAACAAGGGTTTTTTTCTAGGACAGTTCCTTGTATCTTCTCTAAATCTAGTATTCTGCAATGTTACAAATTGGAAAGAGAACCTTTTATGGGTGATTGCTGATGGCTAGATGACTTTTTTTTGTTTTTTTTTTTGTATTTTTTGCATTTTTATTTTTGCATTTTTTCCCCATGGTCCTTGAAAATTTAAGCACACCTTGCCTAAATAAAGAGAGCTCTGTCTCTGACATTATGTTATTTCCTGGCTAGAAAAACATTAAATTTGTATAAATTACAAAAAAGCAAATCACTGTGCTTACATAAATTACATAAAAATCCAAGACATGCATTATAGAGACATTTGCAAGCTGTTTGTACTTTTGAAATGTTGAAAATTAATTGCCATTCCCACCAAGGTAAATAATGATACAAAATAGAGAAGGTAAAATTTATTTTTGATGTCTCCTCTGTTGATAATCACAGAGAAGTGTAAAATGAAAGCTTGCTTTTATATTCAAGCAGCCTCTTAAATCTACCTTCTCTAAAGAGTTTTCCTTTAGATACTTATCATGTCACTACCACCCTATTCTTTCCTTTCTGCCTCATCTGGTTGCACAAATCTAATTATTTGTCCTCACTAATAATTACATCATGAATGTATCTACTTTTATTCTTTGTAATTTTTTATATTTCTATGTTTCTCTTATAACTTCTCTTACTGCATAGTATTTGAACATGGGATAAGGGCAAGGTCTGAAATAAAATTACTTAATTTCTAGGTGTCTCAGTTTTTGACACCTATAAAATGGGCATAAAAATTTACCTACCTCAATAGGGCTGATATAAGAATTAAATACAATAGTCAAAGTCTTGTCCTCAATAATAGCTCAATATATGTTGTTAAGTAGTTATAACTTTACATTGGTGATAAGATCAATTCATTAAATTTGTCACTGAATTTGTGTCTCCTTTAAAACACCAAAAGGGTCAAGGAATTTAGAGAATGGTTATGTAAAGGAGTTTAGTTTATCAGACAACTTGCCTATCTATATCACTTCATACAGTTTTCAAGTGTATTCTGTGTTTGAGGTTGTTGATATAATATAAACCCTGAAAAGTATATAATGGCCATAATTATGAAATAAATTTTAAAGGGTTTTTGTTAGGCTTAATTTTTTATTTTTAATACAAGTAGCTTGGGTTCATAACATATGAGTTAACTGGATTGCTCATTTTGTTATTAATTTACCATTCAGAAATTCCCATCATCTCTAAAAGATTAATGATCTTCAGCCCACTCCCCTCTCCTCCCATTCAAAGGAAGGATTTGCTTTCTTCCCTTCCAATTCTGGTCTTGGTATCAATAAAGATTTGGAAATAGGTAAAGACCCCCAGCATCACCTCATTTTCCTTAATTGTCTGCACCCAGTGAAACTGAACTAGTTTGAGTCAGCCAGTTCTCTGTCAGGGGCTGTGACATAATAGAAAAAAAAAAGTATTTCTATATCTCTGTCTATTTCTTTCTATCTATCTATCTATCTATCTATCTATCTATCTATCTATCTATCTATCTATCATCTATCATGTATCTACCATCTATCTATCATCTATCTATCTATCTATCTATCTATCTATCTATCTATCTATCTATCATCTATTTATCTACCTATCATCTATCATATATCTATCATCTATATCTCTATCATCATCTCTAGCTCTGTCTCTATCTAATCTATCTATATCTATGTATATCATCTATCTATCTACCCCTGATTTTTCTCCTGCAACCTTTGTAATTTCCTAAGTGATATGAGCACTAGGAGCATTTCTTATTCCAATATTTGGTCTCTGATCCCTTTCAGATTCAGAGCTCCTAAAACTGTTGTAAATTCCTAAGTAATAAGAACGCTAGGAGAGTCTTTTGTTCTCATGCTGCAGCTCTGGTGGGCTCCGAGCTGGGGGCTCGTCACCAGAAAGACTGATTCATGATTAGAAGCTTGAAATTTTCAGCCCCAACCCTCATCCTCCAGAGAGGAAAGAGGGGTTGAAAGTGGAGTTATTAATTAATCATGCCTGAGTGAGGAAGCCTCCGTAAAATCTCAATAGTATGGGTTTTAGAGAGCTTCCAGGTTGTTAAACACATACGAACCCCAACTTTGTGTAAATAGAAGCTCCTGTGCTTGGTACCCTCCCAGACCTTGCCTACGTATCTCTTCATTTGGCTATTCATCTGTATCCTTTATCATATCCTTTAAAAAATATAAACTTTAGTAACTGTTTGTCTGAGTCTTGTGAGTTGCTCATGTAAATTAATCAAACCTGAGAAGGGGGTCATAAGATTTGTTGCCAAATAGGATAAATGTTGTGGGTAACCTGGAGACCTACTTCTTGTGATTGGGAGCAGTCTCGTGGAACTGAACCCTTAACATGTGAGATCTGTCACTGTCTCCAGGTAGATAGCGTTAGAGTTAAATTGTAGGGCCCCCAGTTGGTGTCACATAGATTGCTTGGTATGAGAAAAACTTCTACATATTTGGTGGCAAGAAGAAAAGTGTTTTCTGTGAGTAGTAAAGGCGATTCACAGAAGTACTCATAAGAGGGCAAACTGAGTTTTTTCTTTATAAGTGCTCTGTCTAAACAACTTGATGGAGAACAATGCCAGCTTATGTGAAAGAACGCTTTATATTCTAGTTCACTGGAGTGAAGAAAAGTATGCTTTTTTTTTAATGAATGTACGTTAAGAAACAGTTTTAATATGCTGACTTAATTTTTATTTATTGCATAATATTTAGCATGATTTTATGTAATTTTAGTCCATTAGTTTGAAAATGTGGGCCTATTTTTACAATAAAGTGTCATCTTTTTTTCTAGTTACATGGCTTAGATTGTATGACTTATTTAGTACAAAATAATTTTATTAATTAGTATTAAAATAAGCAGGTTTCTAACCTTGCTTTGAAATCTGGTTGTATGCATTACAATACCCTTTTAGAGCAAGGGGGATATCTCACGACGGGAAACATAAAATGGAACTAAGAGTCAAATGTGATCAAGATGAATGTTAATTAAAGAATAGTACAAAAAAGGAATTTAAAACCCATATACACGGAATACAGAAAGCACAAAGGAGGTATGCAGTAGGGCCTTCAGAAGAACATGACACATTGAAAATTTGGCCAAAAACTAAACCTAATAAGCAAAATTATTTCCAGAAGAGTAAACTTTGAAACAAGCTATTTATTTCTCTTTCAAACAAAACATTTTTTCTTCTTTCAAAAGAACATTAAAATAAGTAGGGTAGGTATAGTTTCCATTCAAAACTGACCACACACCTTTTGCCTTCCTGAATGTTACCAAAGCTATGATGGGTACAGGGAGAAGCTATTTTAAATTAAGGAAGGGTGAATTTCAGGTTACTTTATTTGAAATTCCTTCTTTGCATATCATAATAAAGAAATAAAGCCCCCATTAAAGGTAAATTATGTTATAAATAAGAAAATCTTTGGAAGAAATAAAGCATTAGATATAGATGTAGCAGTGTGCAAAATTAAATAAGCATTAAGAAAAGATAGGATTAAAGATCTTCAACTAAACCTATCTGATTCTAACCATACTACTATCCATGTTCATAATTCAGAATATCAAATACTTGAACTAGTGGATTAGCTACCAGTTAATACAGACAACTGGCTGTGGGTTTCTCTTTTCTGTGTAAAGTTGTAGATCAAACCGACATAGCTGTATGGCAATCGTATTTACAGCCCTCTCTCACTTCCCCACTGCCACAGACACCAAAGATTTTTTATATGGCTCCTGAAGCCATATCACTACAGCTGAAGGATGAATTTTGAAGAGTTGTTGAACAATAGTTTAAACTTTCCCAGAAATTGGACTTTAAAAGTTATTTTCCAAATTTCAGACAAAAATATCACATAATCTAGAAATAACAAATTCACTTGAACAAAAAGGAGAGATGTATTTGGTACACTGCTATCTCAGGTCACACCTACTCTTCTATTTGTCTAAATTAGCTTGAACTATGTTTTCAAAAGATGTGAGAATCAACCAGAAACATGGGGAGTTAGCTTATGTAATTTTTGAAGCCTATCCCAAGAATTCAAAAGAAATAAATTTTGTTTTTTGTTTCATATCATTTGTTTGTGTTTTAAAGATTTTATCAGAAGGTAACATTTTTAACAGGAGGAGACAATTTCACTGAAATTTGTTTTAAGTCTAGAAAGATATATTTTAAGGATTATTTCTAGTTTTCCATATCGTCATGAAGTATGTCTGTAACAAGGAGGTGATAAGAAGGGATATTGAATAAAGAGGAGATTAGAATATATGCTGGCAAAATATAATCCTTAGGCCAAATCCAGACTTTGGGCTATTTTGATACTGCCTGTATGCTAAGAATGGCTTTTACATTTTTAAAGAGATATTAAAAATAAATAAAAAAAAAGAGAAAGAGTATGTTACATAAAACAAAAACTATATATGGACCACAAATCCTAACATGTTTAATATCTGGCCCTTTGTCAATGCTTGGTCTAAACAAATATAGTGATAAGGCTTATTTGTTAAGATGGATTTTAGTGGTAAATGTATTAATTATCATAGTGTTGCAAAGTGAGAAATTTTGGATATGTGTAATAAAGGCGGAAGAATAATGAACAATATCAAACATTATGATTAATGGTTTTAATTAAAAGGAAGTTGCAACATATATAGCAGAGATAATCTGGGAGGAAAAAGAGAAGCCACAGTAAACATTCCATCATTATTACCAGATTATATCAATGGTAATATTCACAGTCAGAAGGTGATACCCACAATCAAATGATAATCTCTACAGACAGAAGGTGAGACAATTTTATGTACCAAACTGAATAAAAAGACCAGAAAATTACAATTTAAAAAAATGGGAGAATAAATGATATCTAAACTCCAAAAGATTCAATGACTGACATTTATATTACTCAAAACACTTAAAAGTGTTCAATCTTGCACTTTGAAATCAGAAATTACCCACTTAAATGGTACAAAGGCAAAAAGTTATCCCCTTTCTTTATCCTTCCCAAATAATTGCTACTCTTTAGAGATAGCACTACTAGTAGTTTTTAGGTTTTATACCATTCTACATTTTTTATAGATTTATCAATATAAATGTATGTGTTTATACACACACACACACAAACACACACACACACACACACACACACACACACACACTGGTTGCTATTTATTTCATACAAATGGAAATATATCATATAGATTTTTTAGAACTTTACTTTTTTTTATCCTGTATGTTATATTGCACTGCATTTACTAAATTGCCTCACAAAATTTTCTAGCCATATATCATAATTAATTTCCTCTCTTTTAGACATTATCTCTCTTTTAAACATATAGTTTACCATTTTGCTATTATGAATGCCATATAATCTATGCCCATCTTTTGCAGTTTGCAGTGCAAGACTTTAAATTTTATTTTAAATTTATCCACATGTGATAAATTAAGTGGGCTACAAAACAAGAGCTGAAATCTTTGGTCATATAAGAGGTAAAAGCTACTTAATTTGACAAATGCAGTAACTTTGGTTAAATGTCTTTGTGCTCATGATTAGCAAAAAGCAAAAAGTTCTTAGATGATTGACTTTTTTAATGGTTTCTTGCAAACTGGAATTAGATATCAATAGTTCACACCCATAACTATTGCTCCAACATGACTAATTATTTATCATTGTTGATGCAGCTGCAGAATTATTTGCTATGATTTATTTTTATCTGTCTTTAGCAAATAACTCTTTTAGTTTTAAATCCTTCTCAAAGTGCTAATTCCTTGCTATCATTTGCAATCATATACATAATTTACCCTTAATTCTTTTATGCAGTATATGTAGTGGTTGAGTAATGCAGGCTGAGCTTTTTACCTTTCCTTGTAGCAATGAGACATAATTTAAAAGTATACTTATGACTAGGAATAATAGAGAAGTGGGCATTCTGCGTGTTAATAAATGGCAGGGTAAACTCAGCAGAAAGCAGATTTTATTTTTCTCATCTTCTCTAAAAGGCCTTGCTATTTTAAAACTAGGAATAGCACTCTATTCAAGAATCTCTTTTGGATATTAACTTTGGAAATTGTCCACACAAAATTACATAAACTCTCCATCCTCTTATAGGGCATCGTTACATTTTGGCCTCTGATGATAATCATCATTATGTGAAATAGCCAGTGGCAACTATGTCTTTGACATTTATTGCACTATCTTTAGTGGTCTTTTTACCACAGTCATAAGGGATACTGCTTTGTAACAGTAGTAATATTAATTGCTACCATTATCTTGCCTCTCATACTAAATTTTGGGTCAAGTGATTGGTATAAGTCTAAATGAGTGGTCAGGGATGAAAAGGACAAAGGAGTAGGAGGAATATACATGACTAGTTTGAGTCCTGCTGCATACTGAGAGGTAATTCACACAAATAGGCTAGACGGAAACAGATGGGAAGAGGGAGAGAGGGAGAGAGTTGACTAATGACACCTGACTGCCAAATGACCCTGTGGGCTTGAACACTGGCAGGACACCTAAAATTGTGCCAGCAGCCACTTGGAACTGCCCAATTCTCACTCACATTTCATTTAACATGTTAACCTTGGTCTTTCTATTGTTACCATTACTAGAAAAATTTATATGGTATCTAATCATGATCCAGAAAATATACATTCTAACTGGCCTCTCTTATTTTAGAAGCTATATGTTACTGAACTGTTGAGTTTATTGTTATAGTAGCTTTTGTTCCCAACAGGGAAAATTTGATACATTTGTCCTTTTAAAAGCCTTTTTTGTAAACCTATATTATGTGGCACCTTTTGTGGCTTAATAATAGCTATGGTGAAAAGAAAAAAAATATGTATCTTGAGAACAGGACTATATTATTAAATACTTTGTTCCTGGTAAAATATCTTTGATTCCGACAGGTGAGGAGTTCCTAGAACTACCTGTAATAGACTCCTACCCTATTATTCTCTTCCTTACTTTTGACTTTTAATATATTTCAGCTACCAAATTAATGTTCATGAGTGTGTATACTAAAATACACCCTGGGTTTGGAACTAAGAATGTTAGATATCAGTGCTGGTTATACTACAAACTAGCTAAGTGAGCTAAAATCTGATCTGGCTGGCATTCTAAAGCTACTGTGAAAACTATTATGAGAAAAAATATGTGTGCGTATACAAAGTGCAGAATCCAGATTACTATACTTATTAGATAAGTCTAGAATTTATTTCCAGTAAAAGTGCAGAACTTCCTAGCCAATTATATAACACCAAAAACTTTGAAATCTTTCTATGTTAGCTAAGTAGTCTTAGAATGTTGGTAGTAATTATATTGTATGCATTTATGAGCAGCATTCATGGATCTTAAAAGAACTATATATGTTCTTAAGGACACATTATCCCTCATTTTTTATCTTTAAGAAACACCAAAGTTATACTGCAAAAGCATACTGAAAATACAGTCTGAGGTCTAGGCTATATTTATTTTTAAACTAAACAATGTTAAATGATCGTTACTATTGTTATTTGAAAAAGAATTCACCTACCCTACCCTATTCTGGCCCTAGTACCTTAGAGAGGATATTGAAATGGATGTCAAGAGAAAATGAGCTGCATTCTAAAATTTTAAAATTTTCAAGTTGAGAGGAAATTTTTAGGTACCAATCAGTTCAAACTGATAATGAAATTATTTTCCATTCCACACCTCCATCACTTTCTATGTAAGAATCTAAAATGAACTCCAAGTTAATTATAAATTATTTTGTCAAAACTGATGGATGGAGGCCCTGGGTATGGAAACAAACTAACCTTATATTGAGAAAGCTGAAGTCCCCTAAAATCAAGCAGTGAACATTTCATCTGCAAGCAACTGGGGAAAAGGCAGGTCTTCAGATATGGAAAACTTGACTTGGAAAGTAAGGCCTGAAAAAGTCTCACACTCTAAGCCCTGGAGTCCCAAGATGCCTAAGAAAATGATTGGCTGGTGTAGGAAGATGGGAATAAATTGTGTGTGTGTGTGTGTGTGTGTGTGTGTGTGTGTGTGTGATGGTTGTAGAATTTTTGAAACTAAGAAGGAAGCAGAAAAAAAATAAATCCAAGAGAAGCAAGCCATCAAAGAATGGGAGAAATAAAGAATTAAATAGCTGAGGCATGCATTCTCATGTCATGTCTTTGGCCCACACTTGCTCCGACTTCTTAGGACTCAATTGCATTTCTGGAGAGCCTACGAATTCTAATGAGGATGCTCTTGCTCACAGTGCAACGTAACATTGATTCCCTTCTCTCAATCCATTCTTCTTCCAACCAAATAAAGTAGAGCAGAGAGATCTCTCTTATGACTGTTCTACATTAAAGACAAAGTTTTGGATTTATTTTTTGATTAAAGCAATGCTAATTTCACTAAATTCTAAAGATGTAATCCTATAAAATGGACACACAGAAAAGAGTAAAATTTTTAGTTATTTTATAAGAATTTTTACACTGAAAATTAGTGTAAAAATTAGAGATGTCGCTTTTCCCAATGGTTGTACTCACCTCTGTTTACCAAGAGCCCGACATTCTGAAGGGCCTCATTATTTTATCAATTAGTCCAATGGTAAAGATATTGTGTATTTTTTCATTTACTATATTGGTTCATAAACAGAACAAAAAGTAAAATATATGATTTTAGTAAAATGTCAAGCTCTATTTGTTTGAACACTTCTTTAATTAGTTGAAATTTCTCCTAAGAGTGAAAAAGTTGTTTTTGTTTTTTAATTGAAGAAAAAGATATTCTGAACCCATATAATTTTGAAATGAGAGAGGTAGTAAAATAAGATAATTTGGGAAAAAAACTTCTCAGAGGTATAAAATGTTAAATTGTTCACTTTCTTAAGTTAGACCTCTCATTTTTAAAAACAGTTTCTTCCAAAAGAAAACCTTTGTATATCTAGGTGTTTTTATGTTACCATAGTTTTCTCTATTTGACTATGTGAAATAAAGTATAGGGATATAAGTTCTATTCATGTTTATCGCAGTACTAACTCGGATACATCTAATGCTTGCTTTTGTTATCTAAAGAGTTATCAATTTCCATCAGCTTTATCTAATTGAAAGCATAACTTATATCTTCATCCACGTAATCAATGAAACATTTGACTTAACAGGACTAAGAATAAAATTCTCTAAAATATGACTAGAGTCACCGAGGTCGATGTTGGTATATTAATCAAAGTTATTTGGTAAGATTATTCTTATTAAGCCAGCATTAAAAAATTCTTAATTGTCCCATGATTTTTCATGTTTTTATCAATTGTAAAAAACTTTGCAAATGTTTTGTCAACATAAAAGATATCTTGTTTGTGGAATGTTTCTGACCCATCCATCCAATAAGCGCATGGATTTGATTTCTTTTATACAAGCCCATATGAGTCTCTGTGCAACCTTCTATACCTAAGTATCAAAAACATCTGTTTAATAACTATAACTTGGATATGGTTTGCTTTCATATTCTGCATTTTTTAAATAAATAAATGTCATTCAATGCTTAAAGCTTTCAGGCCTCTTTCTTGCTTTCCATAATAACTCAGGAATTCTGGTTAGGGTTCTAGGAGTACACTACAAATCCTTGCAATCTAATTCATCTGAAGTTATTTAAAGGACTAAGTGACTCAGCATATCTCTTCACCTGTCTGATATTCCAGAGCCAGCCTACCATGCCTCCTCTAACCTTCCAGTAGGAACAAAATCCTCCCTGAGGCAGAAGACAGAAATAAGAGGAGAGGGTTTTTATTTAGTTGATACTTTTTAATGTTCTCTTTATCATGTCTTAATGTTTCTCAAGCTGTAAAACAATTTTTGTTAATGCTGAAAACTTAAATTTTAAAAATCTTTTCCATTGCCAGTAGCACTGGAATTGTATGGCCCTGAGCGGGTGTCACAGAGATTGCTTGGTGTGGGATAAACCTTTCCAGGGGTCCCCCACCCCTGGGCCATGGACCAGTACCAGTCCATAGCCTGTTAGGAACTGGGTCACATAGGAAGGGGTGAGCAGTGAGCAGGTGAGCAAGCGAAGCTTCACCTGCATTTGCAGCCACTCCCCAGCACTAGCATCACCGCCTCAGCTCCACCTCAGATCATCAGGCATTAGATTCACAGAGGAGCACTGGACCCTGGTGCCAAAAAGGTTAGGGACTGCTGCTCTACATTTGGTGACCAGAGATTATTTTCAAGTCTGTGCCAGGCTTCATCACTTGTCCTTGATTTTATAATCTGTTTTCTTGTGCACATTCTTGATATAACCATAAGTCATTCAAAATGCCTGTTATAGTCCAGTGTAGTAAGTCTTGCTGATGTTGCTGATATCAAAATTATTGCCTTGCAGAAACAATTCAAGGTAGTTTTGCTTATTACCCATTCTCTAAGTATTATTATAAATGTACCAGCACCCATAAATATTGTCCCACCTGCTAACATACTGTATGCTTATTTTGAACACCTGTTCCACCTGCTCTGCAGTAAACACTGTGCTGACTGGTATCTATCCTTACAGAATCACAGTCTGGCAGGGAGAGAAACTTGTACAGATCATTACAATGCAATGAAATACATTAAATAAATGTTTTAAGTTCTATGGCAGCAGTCAAAGGGGACAAATGCCTGATGGGAGCAAAGAAACTGGGAATATTTAAAGAGAGAATGGCATTTTAAATGAGTTTTGAATCCTCAATAGAGATAATAGATAATTATATACATTTTTAAAGATATAACGCAAAGAGAATTGCAAGAGGTTAAGATAAGAACTGGAAATTACCTTTTGATTTGGTCACTGATTATTGTTAAGACAACGGTTTTATTCTCTAGTTAGAGAACTAGAGAGGGGTTTTATTTTTTTGTTTGTTTTGTTTTTACACTGATGAGTTATTGGGACATGAGACATTGCCTATAGTTAATTTTATAGTGTTACAGTATAGTTAACTTGGAAATCTGAATATACGTCATTGGAGTATTTTATATATAAAAATTTACATAATTTAGGATTTTATCTTATGGAATTATAGATTTATCTCATATATATTTTTTAGTTTCTGAGCAGAGAGATCGATTTTATCCCTCTTTTACTTTGTGATTATGTATCAGAAACCATCATACTCATGCTTCCCTTTTTCAAGAGGAATAAGTCATGTAATATCGAATTTCTCTATTCCTCTAAAGCCTCTTTGATACAAATCTTCAGTCAAACATATTTTTCTTTATTTTCAAGAGATGTATGCTATTTCCTCACCAAGACTTCAGAGTTTTGATAAGCCATGAAACAAAATAAAATAAAATTCTGCTCTTGGATTCTACCTAAATAGTCAGTTGTTCACTTCCAACATCCTCCTTCCTTTTCAAAATGAAATAAGAAGAAATCAAATTGCCTCTTGTGTTTCTATAGACTATCTTTTAATTTCCTATTCATAGCTTCAAAGCCCAAGTTCTGAAGACATAGCTCTGTTATTTTAATAGCATTGTTTGTTTTAATAGCATTGTTTGTTTCAGCATGATATGCAGTTACATTCAGTTGGTTCGAGTGGTCTTCTCTTATATGCCCAGAAAGACAGCCTGCTGCTGAATATTCTTGTCTGATCACTTCACTGTCTCTCTTTTCTTTAGCAAGGGTTAGATGATTATCAAAGCTCAATATTGGGTAAGAAGCCTTTGAAATTGGCTGTGCGAATTATTTTATTTCTCTACAGCATAGAAAATCTTTATTAGGCCCTCATCCAATGAAATAAGTACAGATGCTTATAGCTGTCATAGTTTCCAACAATATTTTCTTCTTTTTCTTTATTGTACCACTTTGCTTTAATTGTTAAGTGTATCATCCGTATTATTAACATTATGAAGTTCATCAAGTTCTCACTATGTATGAAACATTATTAATCTCTTACTATCCAGTAAACATTGCATTAAACTAAATTGTTTACACATGTTCGTTGACAAGTGAGTTATGTTAGCATTCACAACTATACCAGGTAAATACCTCTATCATTACAGTTTTCCAATGAGGAGCCTGAGTTTTAGAAAGACTAACTGCACCAAAGCCAAAGAAGTGATATATGGTGGAGGAAAAGTCCACATTTTAAATATTGATATTGATCCAATTACTTAGATTCCTCTGATTTTCTGGGTTTCTTCTTAGATTATTACTTTCATTCTACCTAAGAACTCCTCATCCTCGTTAATAAACTGCAGCATAGAAAGCATTCCTCAAAACCTTTACCTTCATCTCTGGAAGGGAGATCAGCTTACATTTATAGCACACATAATTGGTGAGTGCCTTAGGCAGAAAGACAAACATAGCACATGGCCTGCAGGTTGCTAGAATAATTCCTGCAGTCCCAGACTGCTAGGGCATCAGGATGAAGCAGTCTTTTGTGACTTTCCCTGAACTTTCTTCCTCTAAAACAATCAAGAAAAGCTATCTCTTTGCTGTGACACTGTAGAATAGAAGGAAAAGGAAAAGGCAAAGGCACTTGAATCCTGACTTCACCCCAGTTTTTTCTCCACTTCTTTTCCTGTTAGTCTGATCACTTCCCATGTAACTGATTCACAGGATGTGTTGAAGCTCTTTTCTATAGCTATATCATATTCCTGTACCTTTGGGGACAAATACTAGCTAGAAATTTTGTGCTAATTTGGGTGACTATACTTCTAAATATTCAATATGATAAGTGAGCCAAGAGCTGTCAGGTAAATAAACTCTGAATTGGATGTCTCTGAGGGAGAGAGGGAAGGAAAGAGGAAGGAGGAGGGAGAGAGAGGTGGGGAGAGGGGAGAGAGGGAGAGAGAGAGAGAGAAAGAGAGAGAGAGAGAGAGAGGGAGAGAGAGAGAGAATTGTGTCAAGGAATATAGTTCACAAAGAAGGCCAAAACAAAACTATATAAAGAAAAGGCCAAATTTTGTTAGTCTTCTAATTTTTTTAAAAGCCTACAGCACCAAGCGTCTTTTAATTTGAGAGTCTGCTAATCTCTGAGAATGAGAGGTAAGCTAGACTATTTCCCATTTATTTTAGGTATAGTAATTTACCAAGCATGTTACTAAACACAGTCATGTATTCATCACCAAGTAATTGTAGAAACATTTTGTCCTCCTGCTCTAATGCCCATAGATACTGCCTTTGTTAAGATCATCATTTATCTCTCATGCAAACAGTTAAATAGCCTCTTAAGGGATCGTTCTGCCTTTCTGTATTTAGACATTTTCAGTTTGGGCTCCTGGCAAGAAAGAAACTAGTAAAAGATATTAGATGTGCATTACCCATGGGTAACTCTCTTCTGACATCTGTGTATATTTTGACTAACACTTTTAACCTGTTTTTATACTTTCAAAATTTATACAGAATTTGAAATCAGCTCTTAGGCTTTGCCAGTGATGCACATGTAATTTCACTGTATTAGGGCCAATGTAAGCAGTCTCAATGATTCCATACCTTTCTTCCTTATCCTCTATAGCTATGTTTATGTTCAGATATATACAGCAGGCCCTTGAATGATGCTGTCTCATTCAATGTGGTTTTGTTATAATATTGATGAGATGGTGTGGAAACTTAAGTCTTGTTTATATCAGTCTATGGTAAAATTGGTTTTGTTATACATTGTTTTGCTTCAAATCTCAGAAGCCATTGATGACATTAAATCAAGAATTATTGTATAACCTTAATGAAGTAGTATCTGCTACATTTATTAGTGAGAAGATGAGGTGTGTCAGAAGTTGTCTTGAAAATCTATTTTAAGTTGTATTTATTGTCTTGAAAATGTATGTTAAATTTTATTTCACCCACTTTAGGGAATTGGGAATATTATTTGATAGTTTTGACTAAGAGTGGCCAAGATAGTAAAATTTCTTTTGCCTAGTTCCTCCCCATCATAGTACTTAAATACAAGTTCCTTTTACTTACACAAGAATGTGTTTTCGAAATTTTTAAATTATTAATTACAAGAACTCCCTCTGAAGTGATCCCTCTCAAGTCCTGAAGTCACAATTGTTTGAGGACATAAAATGTGGCTAATTTACCAGCCTTATTTGACCTAAAGTAAAGGTTTTAAAATTCCTGTTAAATACCTTTTATGTAGAGAGCTGGAAGAGTAAGCTGTCAAAATAAGGAATCATATTTTTCCTGCCTGTGTACTATGTGTTTTGGAGATAGAAAACTTAAGAACTTCAATGTAGCAATTTCTGTTGACAAGAAATTCAATTAAGTTGCAATGGGGGTTGATTTGCTATCTGATGAAACTCCTGATTCTACTAGTTCCTCCAATGTTTTAACAGTTTATAAAATTTCAACCTTTCTTAGACTTAGCCACTAGGAGAAAGAAAAAAACAAACAGAGAAGACACTCTCTTGGATGGCAGCAACATCAGTAGCTTTGAGAATACTATTTCTGTGGGTTACATTTCCAGTCTTTATTGTAATTTTCCCTTGCCTACAATTCAATTTCTTTCAGTCCCATATGGTGCCAATTTCTTGAAAGTTTATTATAGTAATATTAAAAATCTTAATCTCAATATCAAATTAGCCCCCAAATCATAAGGAAATAAATCCATGTGGGCTCACAAAGTTTCCCCTCAGGCCTTGAGATTCTAGTTATTGGCTTCTTTGTTTCTTACGGGGAATGAACTGTTTTTAATGTTGCATTTTAAAAAGGACTTAAAATATGTAGCTGTCCCCCAAAGTATTTGACTTTAGTGGCATTTTTTTAAAAACAACCATAACTTGAAAAAAATCTCAATATTTGAATGATGATAATAAAAATTGCTTTGGGCTGAAATTCTGTATTTTGCATCATAGTCCACAGGAAAATTTTACAGCTAAGAAATAAACCTGGAAAATATGGGTTTATAATGAAAATGTTGACAGACTAGCAGATGCTGCTGTAATATCTTGAATCTGATTTAGAAAAAGTTTTCAATAATGTTTTTCCAAGCCAATCTTTGGGGGAATTCAAGTTAAAATACATACATAAAAAAAGTTTTCCACCATCTCAATGATTGATGAAAAATGTGAAGAATTTGTGGCCAGATACCTCAGGGCACCTGTGAATAAGATCTTGGGCACTTCTAACAGGAGAATAAGCATAGAGAGATGACTATTTCTCCAGGTTGAAGTTAAAGTCATGTACTTAAAGTTGAACTGCAAAGACACATTTAGATATAATGTTAGCCCATAAGTATCCAATGGGTCAGACTTGTATATTCTCAGATAAAGGTAGTAATAAAATAAATTATTAGTCCACTTAGTTACGTTTTAATTTTAAAAATTATGGGAGGATAATAATGAGTAGCTGTGACTAAGATGGTGTCTAAAAATAATCAAGTAATTATATCAACATATGCATATGTGTGTTCTCTCACATTCTCCATAAAATTATGGTACAAGACACTTGGCCTAGATAAACTTTTATGCTTTAAGTTTTACTAATTATGTTGGGAAATAAGGTATACTTCCTTCAGTTATCTAATTAAGAAGGAAACCTAGTTTGGTACTATTAACTTGAGGTTGGTGCCTTGTCCTGTTCCTGCAGCTACACAACACACGGCCCAGAGAGAGGCAGGATGTGGAAATGCTTAGGTCAAGCCGAGAAGCAGACAACATGTGCCAGAATCACAACTTCAGGCTTATTAGCTATGTGACTTTGGGCAGGTTACAGAAACTCTCTAAATCTGTGTTTTCATTTAAAATGAGACTATGAACAATAAGTGTGATGATAATAATAAAAATAGTAATAAAAGGTAATGTTATTAAGTGTTAGTACATACCAGGCATTGTACACGGTATTTTATATATATTAAGTCATTTAAATATATAATTGTATTTATCTATCTCCTATAGGTTGTTGTAAGAATTAAAAGAGGTATACTATGTAAAGGCCTTAGCCCAATGGCAAGCATAGACTCAATATAAGTGTTAGCTGATTTTATTCTTTCAGGATTGGTCTTGTTTCATGAATATTTAGATTAAGGAGACATAGGGTAAATAATTTCCACTATTTTTACTGCCATTAACTGTTATTATCGAGCTACGTAAAACCAAACTATGACAACTTATTCCATGAAGGCTCTGATCAACACCAGTCAAGATTAGTTTCTTACTAAGGACTGGGGAGAATTTATGAAATTTTATCATCCCCATGAAGGACCATTGGCTATGCACACCTGGTTTAAGGATTGCCATACACTTTTCTACTCTATGGTAGAAACTGAGTCATTTCAGGCTGATGTTCTGACTTGACATGCTAAAGCTTTACAGAAATAGCCATCTAAAAAATTTAAACCAAACTATATACAACTAGACTCAAACTTTAAAAAAAAGATATACATACATATACATATACACACAGGTACATACATATACATATATGCACATACACATATACATACATATACACATATGTACACATACATATATGCACATATATTCACACACTGAGTACCAGTACCCAGATGAAGAACAGTACTATTACTACAGAAGCTACTCTAACATATATTAGTTATATTTTATGTAATTCTTTAACCTGTATAAAAATTAGCTTAAAGATATTCCTTTAGTTAGCAATTAATGCATTCTTGGTGAAAGCTTTATAAATTCTATGTCATTTTAACAGAGTAACTTTCCTGCTAATACATAGCAGGAAAAAAAATATGAAAATATAATCATTCTTTTTGTTTAAAAATAAAATAATTTTAATTTTAAAGCTCAACTTAGTCTGACATTTAATCTACAAGAGACTCCATAACAAAATCCTTGGCTTAAACCTTATATACTGCAGATTCTAATAGAGCAGCCCCATTAGTAAACTATTCATGCTAATGTGCTTGCTTGGGGCCATAATCATCAGAGTTCCTAGTTCTAGTCCTTGCCAGTGAAAGTGCACTAGGAGTGGGTGATGTAGTATTGTAATTATACAATTAGCCTTGTCAAGGCATGGGGCATTGGGAATAGCTGGATCCTGAAGCTTAGAATGTGACCAGCTGATAGATGACTGTCATTAAGCTCATCCTTTGTTCACTTTGTGATGGGGTAGATACTGAGCTTAGGAAAAGGATTCTTAATGAAGGATAAAATCTTTGACCCACAGACACTCTTCTTCATGTGCTCTTAGCTACTCAGCTCCCCCTTCCTTTCCACAATTACATTCTGTTCACCTTTCATTTTAGTCTGATAAAAAATAACATCTGTCAAAAACTCCTTTTAATCAATCAAATTTAAATGATGGAAAGTAAAAATCTGTGCAAATATTGTTTAGCCTAATACTTCTAATCATGACAATAATGGCTCTCCCCATTTTACACTCCTATCTCTATATACATATTAAATTGGATGTTTTGTAATTTTGACTAAAGAACTATTCTATAATTAAAATATAATTTTTTTAAATTATACTCAAGTTATATAGACATATAAAGAGAAATACCAGATACAGGTACAAATGTGTATGTGTGTGTGTGTGTGTGTGTGTGTGTGTGTGTATGTTTGCATACATACACATCCATACACATCATATAAGCTATGTATATATTTTTCATCGTGTCTGATACTAAATACAATTATTCTAAATTTTCAAGCTTTCTCAGAAGATGTAAGATTGGCATAAAGCCTTACCTGCTTTCTCTCATTCACTTTCAGCCTATCTTCCTTATTAATCTTATTTTCCTCCCTTCTGGCTCTGTGCCCTCCTGGGTTTGATTGGGCTATCTCTCTTCTGCAGCCAGTGACCTTCTAAACTACATTCCTATGATAATTAGAAGGTGCTGAAGTAGGAATGTAGATGTTGCCACTAAGTAATTGTAAGACAATCTAATATAGCATCTGGATTATTTCATCCTTCCTATGTCACATAACTACACACAACCAAGTTCCTCTTTTTTATAGCCACTGTTATAAAATGTTAATGATAACTTGGTATTCAGAATAGTATATGTCCATTTTAATGTATGAAACACAGTTAAATTCAAAAGATGTCAAAAAATAAGTCATTATTACAAATATTGATCAGAGTAAGACTGGAGTACAATTAAAAACAAATAACAGAGGAGGGTGTGGTTATAAAGGGATGGTATGAGGTCATAAAATAATTCTATATCTTGATTGTGATGGTGGTTGTATGAATCTACACATATGACGAAACTGCATAGACTTATACACATAAGCAAGTACACATAAGTTTATGTAAAACTGGTGACATCTGAATAAGCTGTGTGGACTGTACCAATGTCAAATTCTTGGTTGCAATAATGTAATACAGTTATACAAAAAGTTATCATTGGGGAAACTGGGTGAAGGACAAGGGAAACTCTCTTTAAATGTTTTAGAACTTCCCACGATTCTACAATTATTTCAAAATAATAAGGTTTTAAAAAGAGCTATCTGGAGAAAGAATTGGGCAGGTGTAGAAGGAAATAAGTCTGTGTTTTGTCTTGAGTCCCAGTATGTTTTTTTTGTTGTTGTTGTTACCAGTCAAATTTCTTGATCTCCTTATCCTTTGTTTCTTCTATGTGCAGCAAAATGCAAGTCCTATCTCTCTGAATTACTGTAAATATCTTAAATCTGTGGGAAAATGGCACCACACACATACATCTAAAAAATCATGAATATATATCGCAACTTCCTGAGAGTAATATTGCAACACCCATATATCTCTACAGTTTTAGAATCAAAAGCTACAGGGGAGCCATAAACTAGATATGCCAGTCTTGCTACTCTGCAGTTGATAAATCACTGTGTACCTAAAATCTGCTGCCATACCAAGCTTCACATAATCATGACTAATAGACGTAATTGTGAGCACTTTACACACATGAAGTACAATTTAATCCATTGGATTGGATAGCTTTCACTTTTGTGTCAAAAAAGTACATTACAAGTACTAGCTAAAGCATGAATTTACAATAAGGAAATTAAGCTTTTTACTTTCTGAATGTGTATGGTAGCTGAATGAAAACTTCTGCCACTTACAAGATTGGAGTAAATTCCAGGCTGAATTAGAGTTGCTCAGCATGCCAAACAAAGCCACAGGCAAAGCAAAGCAAAAGGGAAGCTTGCTATTTTATAGGTTAGACGAGAAACAAACTAAATGACTTCTTGTCTAAGTGAGAGACCTTCATATTTCATGCAAACTCCAGGAAATAATTAAGGCATCAGTGCAATTCTGGGACCTGTGCTATAGAAACTACATCAATAAACCTCATTTTCATCTCGTACAATTGAGATACTCTTTTATCCTTTACTACCTCTTAAATATTGTTCTCTTTTAAGGCAATGAGAATTTGGCACATAAATAAAAAGCATAAGGTTGTTTCAGGGATGGAATAAACATGATACAAATCAGCCAGGTGCTTTATCACCAATTTGGGAGGTTGCAATGTTGTCAGCCATTATGATATAAAATGGAGAGAGAAAACTATTGGTGAAAAAGAGAGATTAAAAAAAATCAAAGGTATACTAAAAACATCAAAGTACTTAGACATAAAAATAAGCTAGCTGCCTCTCATTTCATATTCTACAGGAGAAAAAATTCATTAGATCATTTTTAAATTGTCACAAGAGGTATAGACTGATTTTCTGTAATACTACAGTAGTTATTTCACCTAAATTTCAAATGAGGGGCTCACAAATCTTGTGGACTCAGGGTAAGAGATGCTGGCCATCAGCTGAT
This sequence comes from Macroglossus sobrinus, assembly GCA_004027375.1. NCBI lineage: Eukaryota > Metazoa > Chordata > Mammalia > Chiroptera > Pteropodidae > Macroglossus > Macroglossus sobrinus. The sequence continues at coordinate 322,917 of PVKZ01001326.1, read as the reverse complement.
CTAGGCTGGGGCACCTGAGGTGCCAAGGTAGTATAAGGATTCAGATCCTGACATGCCTAAGAAGCAATGTGGTCTGAACTGGACTCTGTCATCCATTTAGGCTTCAGTTTCCCATTTTCAACACAGGTACTAGATAAACTTCTGGGGCTCTTTGTTGTGCCAAATTTTAACAAGTTCTGATATTCATTTTTTTTTTAAAGGTCCACTATCTCCACAAAGAAACTTTTCTGGACTGGGTCCTTTCTATTGCTTTCCATTCCTTTGTATACACAGCAAAATATTTTATTAAGATATCAATTTGTATTTTGTGCTTGATTCTTCAGAATAAATAGGAAATTCTGTGTTTTTGTCTGAACTCTCCATCTTGAAAAGTTTTAGGATTTTTGTGCTGCAAGATGTAAAATTACAATTCCAAGGCAGAAGCCTTGCTTAGGTTTTACATTTGAGAAATGGACTTATTTCTATCTAACAGTGGAGGTGAGGGTAAAGTCTGAAAGAGGCTGAACTCAATAACTCAAAGTAAAAATAGGTATGTTCTCCAAGACTAAAGTGGGAGGGAATTCCCATAGACTGATAGCAGTTCCAGAAGAGGCTGGGGAGTGGGGCGGGGGTGGAAGGACCTATGCTATTTTATAGGGTAGACAATTTGTACCCACAGAGGTCCTAGGTCCTAGGTCCTAGGTCCTCATTCTGTACTCATAGAGGTCCTAGGTTCATCCCTCATAGTATGGCATCTAGATGGATGCCCAACCCCTGAAAGACTGAGCACCATTAGGCAGGATTTGTGGAAGTGTGCTCCAGCTAGCTTGATGAAAGTGGGGGAGTTAGGTAAAGCAAAGCACAATTACCCAGTCTACCGGAGCAGCTCAGTCTAGATCATCTGACAGCCAGACAGCCTCCTGACTTATAAAAGAGCATAAGGAGCATGGCCACAATCCCAGAGCCACTCGGCAGATCTAGACTCATGAGTAATAAATACTTACATTACATGCCAAATAAAAGAGAGAAGAATGATGATTTGGGAGCTATAATGATTGCACATCCCTGACAGACAGATTGGAGAGCTCTGCTTCCACAGAGCTAACGAGGAACATGTTTATGTACCAGTTACAAGGGTGGGAGAACTGTAGATCCTGGCCCTCTTTGCCAAGCACCATGTAACTCTCATCAAATTCTCCAACATCTAGGAGAATCTCTGTGGGAATTTCCTAATTCATGATTAAAATGGAATTTCTGACTAGCCGAAATAATTTTAACTTAGAAAAAAATAATGTGATGTTTTTCAATCTTTATATCAGATCATATTTATTTAACATGGAAAAAGATGGGAAAACTCTGCGAAGACTTGAGTTTTATCTTGGGAAAAAAATCAAGTGGACTCTCTATATATAAAGGTATAGCAACTTTCTTCTGAAATGGTTGGACTTGAGAGCACTGGGTGATTTTTAAAAAGTCAATATTTACTGAGCAATATTATGTGTCAGGCAACATGTTTATAGTGACTTGTTCTACTGCTTTATTTGTTATAATTACCCTATGATGTAAATATTATTATCCTGATGTTTAGATAAGGAAGTTCATTCAGAGAGCATAAGTAATTGGATCAAAATTTCACAACTAATGACTGGCAGTGTTAGAATTCAAAGCTAGATCATTCTGATTAAAAAAAATCTATTTTCTTTCACCATTATAATCATTGTAGGTTCTTAACAAAATCTTGTTATATTCATGAGTACAGTAATAAATAAGTACAAATGAATAAAAAATATAAATACATATGAGTGAATAAAGAACTATAAAAATGAGTACAAATTAATAAATAATTTATATAATCCTCTTCTGTAGAATTTTTTTGTCTAACTTTTCAGATTACTAATAGCTGTTCTTATTTATCTATTAATTCAAATTTGATAAACATAGATTATATAAGGCTAAGTATTCTCATTTGGTAAAAGAGAAAATGACTCTCAAAATTATTATAACTATGATTCGGGATTCAAACCAAGATTTTATTTCCTTATAGATCATAGTCTTTCTGCTATATTATTCTATATTCCTACAGAAGTCATGTTTAAATTAATTTTGGTGATAACAAGTATTACATAAAGTATTATCATTTTACTTAATATTATAATAATATCTACTAGGCACTGAAGCTTTGGTAGCAAATATACATAGTTGATGCATGATATCTTTTAATCATCACAAAAGCAGGACAAATGGAGGCTATTACTCACTTTATAGGTAAGGAAACAGATTTAGAGATTTGCCTAAATCATACAGATGATAAGTGCTACAGCTGCAACTGGAACACAATACTTCTTTCTTCTAAATGCACTTAGCATTAATATGATGGCTAGATGGAGGGCCAGGGAAGAGAGGGAGCAATTGGGAGGATCATTTTATGAACTATATAAATGTCTAACCAATATACCATATACTTAAAACTAACTTAAATAAATTAATTAAAAATAATAATTAAAAAAACTGAACAGTACCATCTATCTAATCTTCACTACAAAAGACAATATTTCTGTTTACTTGGTTTTTGTGTCTATTCCCCAGGAGTATATAAAAAACTATAATAGAGGATCTTCTTCTTGTTCTTTCTTGAATCCTCAGACCTTGGGATAGTACCTGCTATATCATAATTTATTATTTTAAATTAATAAACAGATCTCTTCTGGTTAAAGGAGACCATAAATATTCTCTTTTGGGATTCTAATCTCAAGTGTCTAATTAAGACATGGGTCTGAGAAATAGATAGAGAAAAAAAAGAATGAAATAATCAATGCTTTAGAAAAAAAAGAATGAAATAATCAATGATCTGTCTATAATCCTGAGTTCAGTTCTTCATCCTTGAATTAGTTTGCAGCATGACTCTGGAAAAGTCACTGAAGGTATTAATCTGAATAAAATTTTACTATTTAGTCAGGTTTATGACATTGAATTTTCCAAAAGATCTAATTCTTCAGAATACGTAATGCATTCGAAGTTAAATGTCAGTAGACATGTACACATCTTTATTTCTCCCAAATTATAATTATATGACTACAAAATATAATCAATTTTAATTTAAATTGTGAATTGTCATTAAGTTTAGTTATGTCCCTAACACTATGGCTTCTAATTCTAACATTTCTCTTCTATTTTAAAATATATGAAGTTTAACTATGTTCCTAACATTATGACTTCTAATTCTAATATTTCTCTTCTTTATAAAATATAATAATTTATCCATGTTAAAACATACCCATAGGCTGTATCCAATATATTGGTATTCATAAACTTCTCTATAGTATTAAATATTATTATCATATTATTAAATGTAATTAGTGCCAACTTAATCTTTTTGAGAATATTAGTAGTGTTCTGTCCCTTCTTTAGAATATTTATTATTTTAAAATTTTATACATTAATTATACACACACACACACACACACACACACACACAGATATGACTGAGGTCACATCTACATATAGAATCTGGTCTTGACCATAAACAAATAAAAAATTTCAGTACCTGGTTTGTAAATTTAATTGGCATCAGATATTCAGATTTGAATTAATCTTATTCACACAGAAGAAAATGGCTAGATCAAATAGGAAACTACATTTTACTGTCACCGTGTAACTGCTGCTAGAGTAAAATAAAAAAGAAGAAAGAAGGTAAATGAAGGCTCTGCTCATGTAACACATTCAAGACTTAAGGAGAATCTTGTGTCTTTGTATAGCAAAAGGATTCATGTCTTAACACAGGAATCTCCTCTTCCAATTGTTGTGAATTATGTTTTTGACTTGAGAAAATTTCTTCTCTTTATCCCTCCCAGTAACTCCCACTCTGCCACAAATAGTAAAAACAAACAAACAATAAATAAAAGTTCAGAGACACCTCTCACTGGCCATAAAAAGTCAGGTTTCACAATAGAATTCTCATTTGCTCCAATAGTAATTTGGGGACAAAGTATAGTATGAAATTAAAAAAAAAATTAACTGAAGAAATCTATTAAACTGGCCTAAAAGTTAATACTTTAAACAATACTTCTCTCAGAAAATAAATGCTTGAATAAATCTATTTGTAAAAATATGACTAAAAGTCTTTTGTTTATAGGGAAAATCTAAATTATTTTGGTTAAATATATTAGGTTACTTTTTAGCAAAAAATATAGATATTTTTTATTTTCATTTCCTTTTGGAAGAATTTTAAGGTTGGGTCAATTTATGACTTAATCAGGTAATGAATTGTCCTGAAGTTTACAACAGATCACTGACATATGATTTTAGAATCATCTCGTCAACTAGTTTCAATGGTAAACCACTGAAAAGAAAGCTATTGAGACTCTACATCTGAATTATACTGCAATTTAATTAGAGCTCCAGAAGGAAATATGACAATAAAATAAAATAACCCAGTAATGCTCTGAGGAAGGTTTCAAATTTTTGAAAAATAATAGCAGCCTGTATTTAGTATTTATGCTTCATAAATACAGTAACAACAGTAGCAGCAAAAAAAATGCTTCAAATAATATTTTCCTTAGAAAGAGTTGGGAACTAAAATGTGCAATAATAGGAAGTCAACCCAATATTTACTTTTTCTAGCTTGAGATTGAATAGCTAGAATTTTCTCTGCTTCTCTTTAGTAATAAACTATCTTATTCAAAGAATTACTCCTCACCTCAGATCTTTGCCAGTTCACTGGTGGTTTCACATGTTTTCAAGATTATAAATAATCCAATTTTCTGACACAAAAATTGGAGGACACAATAATAGCGCAGATAGAACAGCATCTTAGGAAACAGTGTAGGAAATCTTAGGAGGGTGAAAGGCTCAAGTTCTTTCTTCTAAAATATTAAATGAGTGATCATGTCCTTTTATCCCAAGCATGGTATAAGCACAAATGCTTAATCTTTTACATTTGGGATTTTAAAATTGAGTATTTTTCAAATGACATCATTAGGGTGTTCTAATTAGGAATGTAAGTGTCTTTCCTGTTTTTATCTAAGATATTATCCTAATGACACATAGTGTACATTAGTTATTCTATGTTAAGCAGTATTCTTAGTACATTAACAAATATTACCTTATTCTAATAATTACTCTATCAAGTAAGTACTATTAATATCTCCATTTTCAGGGGACACAGAGAAATAAACTAACTTTTCTAAGACCACATAGCTGATAAGTGGTGAAGCTGGGATTTATACCTATTTGATCTGGTTCTAAAGTTGGTAAGCTTAATACACATTAGTGCCAAGCTATACATTTTTGATTCTTAATTTATAGTGTCACTGGTAATAAGTATTTATACAACATGATAATTCAAAGAACAGTTTTGAGCTGGATTTATTATAATATTTTATAAGAAAAACGTCAGCTAAAAAAAATCCTCTATAAATGAATAACTAGAGTTTTCTCCTGAAAATGTGACCTAGATGCTGATGATAATGCAGTAAGAAATTCTCATGAGGACAATAAAAGGTATTATTCACCATAGAATCTTTTTCTTTCATGGGCTTAATGATAAGGCATAATAGGCATAATGGCAGAGAAAACATCATACTCCTTGCCACCCCTCAAAGAGAGAGAGAGAGAGAGAGAGAGAGAGAGAGAGAGAGATAGTGTATGTATGTGTATTTAGAGAAGAAAGTGCAGAATGGCTTAAAGACCTGACTCAGGTATCAGTTTCCTGTTATATAGAATCCAGGCATCTTAACCTATGGTGTGTCTTCAGGACTTAACTTTCCCCAATTTTCTCATCTGTAAACTGGGAGAATAATTAAGTTATTAACTTTAAATAGATTTTCAATAAAGATTAAATAATGTGATAGACATATAGCGTCACAAGTGCCAGGAATGTAAAACATGCTTTATCCACATGGATTCAATCATTATCAGTGTTATTCACGGTGAAGATTCTTTACTCTAAACTCACATACACTTTTCAGAATCTGCTGTCTTTTAAGCTGCTTGCTCAACTGGAAAGCAACAATTGTAAGAGAAAAAATTGTCACTATTATCTTCTAGACTGGATTCATAAAGCACCAGGAAGGCATTGATATTATATGAATGTTAAATAATAACATGTTCTGTTCTTCTTACCAAATTAAAGCAAGTTTTAAATGAAGCATATGCAGAGAAAATATGGATGCCTATAAGAAGCAATTTTGGTGTTTAAATTTGTGTCTTCTATTACATAAAATTTTGTAGAATAATGAACCAATGAAAGAATGGAAAGAAAACTTAAAATATGGATGAAAATATTTTCAAAATACTTTCTTTCTTATATATGAAAACATAGATCAGTAGTTCCAGTATTTACTTACTAGCTGTGTGGATTTAATCATGTAAATTAAATTCTCTGTTTCACTTTTCTCTCTGTGAAATAGACCTAATAATACTTACCCTATAGGTTTGTGACGATACAAATTAATAAATGAATAAACTATAGCTATAATTATTATTTCTTCTATATACTGTTAGCTTTAGAGATATTTTATAACACAAATGTAATGTAAATTGGTTATTTTAAAGCATCATCTCCCCCCTCCAGCTTTGTCAACAACAATAAAAAGAGATATAGCCAAAAGAAAGTGGGTATGGAGCAATTATGATGATATTTCACTTACTTTAATGAGTCTATCTTGTTAAAATATGAAGGCAAAGGAAAACAAGCCTTTAAGTTACTGAAATAGCCATGTAAAAAATACTTGTCTTTACTCAGACCATGTTACTCATAGTTTATAGACATTTATAAAACAATTCTCTGTTTTGAGGTTTTCAACCTCTAGCTAATAAAAGAAAATTGTTTTTAAAATCATGTTCTAGGAGCTGAGCCAGGCACCTTATAGAGGCTATTTAATTTAATCTTTGCAAAATACTGTGAAAAACTATATTTGTTTCTATTGCTGTAACTAATTACCACAAGTTTATTGGCTTGAAACAATACAAATTTACTTTCTTAGTGCTATGGACATCAGAAGATCAAATTCAGTTCCACTGGTCTAAAATCAACTTATCAGCAGGCCTGGATTCATTCTGGAGGTTTAGGAGTGAATTTGTTTTTTTTGACTTTTCCAGCTTCTAGAACTAGAATAAATTCTTCAGCTAGTGGCCCTGTCCTCTAACCTCAAGATTCATCATTTCGACCCTACTTCTATCTTTAAATTTTCTCTCTCTTTGATCCTACTACTTTCCACATATAAATCCTGAATTACACTGGACCTACTTGGTTAATCCAGGATAAACTCTTCATTTTAAAATCCTTAATTTAATAAAATCTGTACAGTTCTTTTTAACAGTTCACATATTCATAGATACTTGAGACAGTACATGACATCTTTAGGGACAGGGGGCGTTGTTCATTCTACCACATGTAGATACTATCTACGCATTTTGCAGATGAGAAACAAATGTAATAATTATTAACTTTATTCACAAATTGAGAGAACAAATTTACAGAAGTTGAATAACTTACTCAAACTCATAAAACCAAAAAATGGGCATCAACATACTAATGTAGGTTCTTCTGACTCTAATGCTATTTCTACTACACAATTCTGCCTGCAAAGTAGGAAAAAGATCAAGAAAAGATTCACTCTTTAAAAATAGATTTTTAAATTTCTTTGTTTTAAAATATTTATTAAATATTTTTATTGAATGGCTACTATATGTAAGAAATATGAATAAGACCCACTAAGTGCCTAGGTAATCCCCTATCATCCCATATATTTTGATGTCTATAACTCCTAAATCCATATCTATACTCCTAAGCAAATTCAGCGATCTAATTGACAGCTCCAGTTTCATAGCCTATAAGCTTTTTCAATTTGTCATGTCTGGAAGTGAACTTTCAACTTTTTCCTACAAATGAGCTCAATCCCTCAACCTTCTCCACCTCAGGACACAGTACCACCATACTCCTGTCCTTCATTACCTACAGCTAGTCAATAATCAAATCCCTTAAAGTTGTCTCAAAAACATATCTTAATTCCATTTATGTCTCCTCATTCTAATTAGCCCCGGAATTCTAACTGATATCTTCATTTGGGTTCTTATAATGCCTCAATCTATTTTCCACACATAAACTGGTATGGACATAAATTGGATTATGAACATAAAATTGGATTGTGTCACTTTTATGGTAAAATACTTCAATAACTACCTCTGCATTTATAAAAAAATCCAAACTTTTCAGGCTACACAGGGTTACTACATGCCTTGCTCTTTTTACATCTGTGTGCCTGTTACCCTGGACTAACTAGGAATAGAGCCTCATTTCACTTCTGAAATCATTTTATTCAGATGATAAATTACTAAGTTATCATATTTATAAGGCTTAAATTTTCTTCCAATAGCCATAGTCTTATCCTTTAAGACTCACTGAGGTCTGCCATGAAATCTCCCTCATAATTATTTTTCTTCAAAATCTAAACCACAGTGTTTAATCCTATATTTAATTGTGTTTTTTTGTTGTTGTTGTTGTTGTTGTTGACTGTCTGTTTATGCTGTTAGGGTATATAGAGAGAAGCAGACCCATGCTCATGTTGTTCACCTCTAGACACCCCAGTCGGCATAGTACCTGACACATGCCAGTAGAAGTCTACAAATGTGTTTTGAAGGATTAATGACTAAATAAACTTGCCGCATAGTCAGAGAGTTATATAAACACAAAGAATAACATTTAAATAATAAAAATATGTTCAAGATCCCAATAACCAAAACTAACACAGAAAAGAAACAATCACTTCTGTTTGAAGAGAAAAAGGTAGACTAGGGAGGGCTCCATAAAGGGAGGAAGTCCAATCTGTGTTCATGTTACGTGAATCAAGAAGCTCTGGGAAAGATTTCTAAGCAGAAGAGATGACATTTGCAAAGGTAAAAAGGTTTAAAACAGTATGCTTATTCAGGGAACTCAAAGTATTTTCTATTATCAGAGTGTACAGTCTTGCATAAATGATATATTAATGGCATGTATCCCTAAGGACAAAACCTAAATTATGGAGAATACTGCAGAAAATATAGAGAAGAGCTAAGAAATTTGAAAGTTTTGTTTTCATTTATGCTAGGATGATTTAAGAATTCCTATTGCATATTTAGCTCACCTTATAAATTACAGTTCTTAAATAACTAAATCACTTTTTGAAGGGTTATATTTGAAACTTCATTACCATAAAGAATCCTCTCAGTTGTGAGTTTATCATGTACTATTCACGAAATTGTAATACACGGTCCATTAGAAACTATATTGAGATTTATGGTATATAAAACTAAAACTAGCATTTCCTTCAAATTTTGGGGGAGGGGGTTACATTTTAAAAATTATCTAGAATTTCTGCTTTGGGTAATGTATATTTATTCACTCTTAGATTGTAAAAAGAAACAGTCTAAAACTACTAAATTAACATTTTGGCATTTATATTTAATGCAAAGATGAACACACCTGCAGAATTTATAGAATATCAGGTCATATTTTAATGTACTCAAGAATTGAAATAGTGAAATAAACTGATCTCAGCACTATTTATTTAGACTAAAAAAAATCTCAAGGAATATCTTTGGTATAGATAATCATAAATGGTTTCTTGAACATCAAAAACAAACACCAGAAATTGCACCACAGTGGATTGCAGGACACCAATGCTTGGTTTGGCTCCCAGAGCAGTTCAAAGTTTGAGCTAATATTTAAATTTGGAGAAGTCATATAAAAAAAAAAAAATCCAGTTCTGGCCCTGCTTGAAAAACTAAAAGATTAGGTAGGAAAACCATAGTCCCCTACAGAGTTCACCACAGTTCACCACAGAGCCATCTCCCCCGCCCATTACCACAGGTACTGAGATCCAGGACCTGTGCCAAACCAAGGGAAAAGAAAAATAGTAAAACAGCCATTAAATACCAATTGAGAATTGCCAAAAGGTTTAGGAAAATATTTAGAATTTGACCATTTGTAATAGTAATAATTGAATGTATATGCTATTTTAATAACATAATCTAAAAATAGAATGATTAAGACATTCAATCTTTTCTTCCCTAGATTTTGTTTGTTCACTAAACTACACCAAAACAAACAAAAAGCCAAGCAAATCCAATACATATCTTCAACACAGGCACATCAGACAGTCTTAAAGATGGTTTATGTAAGGACCTAGGAACCGTAAAACTCTCTCAACTCCCTTCTACTGCTACAGTTATGACCCTGTTTTCTATGTTTAGATTTTCAAGTAAAATTTCACTGGACAAAACAATTTCATTCCTTAAATATTTTAAATTATGGAACTAGATAATCTTCTAAGGCTTTTTGCTGTGCCAAAATTGTAACGTTTTGATATTTGTTTATTTAAACATTCACCACCTTAACAAAGCAACTTTTCTGGACAAGGTCCATGTAATTTTTATATTGCTTTCCTTTTCCTTTTGCTTATCAAACATGAGTATATGTATTTTTCCTCCTGAATGGTCAGCTATTTGTTTTGTCATCTGGCCAATATAACATGAATGGCACAGTACAATAATCCAAAAATATATCAGTATATAATGTGTTTGATCTGTGGTTTGAATGTAAATCCCTCCCCATAATATAGCTTTTAATAGCAAATTAAATATGTTATATATAAAAAGCCTGAAAAACTTGACATTTCAATAGCTAAACTTTTCTAGATGACAGAATATAAAGCCAGAGAAGTCATTTCCATGGGAAGTGATGAGCACTTACCTTAGCTATCTGGACACACCAGTTAAGCAGCAGCTGTGATCCAATGTTATCCTTGTGTTCATGGACATAATCCAAAAGGCAGCCGTGGGGCATAAGCTGTGTGACCAGCTGGATGGTTGGGCTCAGACACACACCCAGTAACCGCACTAAGTGTGGATGGTCCATACTTGCCATGATCAGAGCTTCCTGGAAGAAACAATATAACACCATAATTTCAGTTTAAAGTCCTTTACAAACATAGGAACTTTGTACTGCACTAATGGTGCTAATAATGATTTTGAAATGTACTCTTACTTGGTGGAATCAATTGAAAATGAAAAGACATTATGTAGCTATTATATTTTTAAGTGATTTAATTCAAGTAAAATTAAATGAAACACAAACACTATACATATATCAAAATAAAAAATGTTATAGAATAAATGCATATAAGATTAATAGCAGTATTTTCTCTTTTGTAATATGGACTATATTAGATTTTATTTACTGCCAAATAAGTTAAAATTAAATTTTCACTTTTATTGTGGATCTTTGGTTTTAGAGTAAATTGTACAAAAGTAGTTATTTATAGGTAGTGCAGGTGATCCAAATGCAAATTATCCATTATTGGTCTGAATTCAAAGAGCACATACAAGTATAATTTATAAATTATAAATATCAAAATTTAAACAATTATAAGTAACATGCCCATTGCAGATTTATGTGAAAGAATAAACATTTTTGCTCCATAACTTTGCTGTTACTAAAATTTACTTTATTTTTAAAATTATAAGTGACATCATATTCATAGACTCATACAAATTGAGAGCTAGGTGAGTTATATAAATTTGTCTATTCCAAATTTATAATTTTATAAAATAAGAAAACATTTCTAATTTTTAAAAATAATCATCGTAAAGACACTTTTAGTTAATGGAGATAAAAACAATTTTTTAGTGCATTTTCAAGTTACTTTCTAATGAAAAGTTATTCTAATTGTCTTTATCAGAATTTAAAACAGATATCTTACACACACACACACACACACACACATATCACACATACAAAACAGAGGAGGGTGATACATATGTGACAAATTATTATCAGTCAGTTTACTTATATGAAAATATGTTCATCGTACTAGTCTTGAAATTTTTCAAAACAAAAGCTATATTGAGCTCCTGTTTAAGATGGCATGGCAAAATGAATACATATATTTACTTCCATTTGCTCTCAATTCTACCATACTAACAATAAAGGAATTGACAACAGACACCGACCATCACAGAGAGGAGGAAATAAAAGCAGAATATCAGAAGTAGGAAGTGGCTTACTACCTGTAACTGACTTAAGAACCAAAAAAAATATGAAGCCTAACTTAGCAGAAGGGGAAACTGAGAAGAAATCTAAATTATAATTAGATGTACTTAAAAAGGCAAGGGGTAAAAGAATATATTAAATTCAGGAGACAAGGAAATAGTAGTAAAGAGATATTTCAGAATAAAAACTGTATAACAGACTGAGGTAGTAGCAGTCCACACTCAAATAGGATGTGTTGCTCTAGAAAAGGTGATCCAAGAAGATAGAATTAACAGAATACCTAATGAGTTTAAAATACATTAGTAGACTACCTGAAACTCAGTGAGGTTAAGTAATTGTGATAGTTACATAAAATACTCAGAAAATGTAAAAAAAAAAGAATAATTTAAGGTGAAACACAAGAAATGCACAATGAAAAAAAAAGCTGTATTGAATACAGAGCTCAACTGGGAAAGTTATATAATCCTAACATAAATATGAAATGCTGATAAGGGCAAACACCATATGGTTAGATTGGAAAATGGGGGGAAGGAAGATACACTTCTGCAAGGTGGTAGGTAATGAAAAGGAAGTAGAAGGTATATTCCTGCTATTCAAAGTCTACGTGATGGATAACACAGATAAAAACAAGAATTGACAGTATAAGCATATTATTTAGATATATAGAGTTAAATTACTGGAGAAATTGCCAAAAAGATAAAAGTAGTTGCTTTGAGCAATAGAAATGGGGTCAAGGAAAGGAGAGGTGGGTAGCTAGAGACGATTGTCTTTCATCATTAGTCTTATAGAAGTGCTTGACTTTTATTATTATTGTCTTAAAGCTATTTCTGAGGACATTATTCACTTTTAACCTCCACTACTATTTAAGTGTTTTGAGTTCAGCTGAATCTAAAGATTATTCACAATTATGGGGTATGTCTTATGGAGTATATAGATTTACTGGATCCAGCTGGGGTCTCATGTGAGGTGAATAGTGGGGGCAGTATGGACACGTGCCTGGAGAAAAGAGTGATACAGGGCCAAACTGAAGAAATAGGCTGGTAAGATGCAATTGACTTAACTCAAATAATTTTTTTTTTTTTTTAGTCTTTATGGGTAGAAGCTAAAATCATCATATTCCATATGGTTTTCATGTAGATTAGATCCAATTCCCCCTTCCCCAGACACACCAGGGAACCAGATGTGTCATAGAGGAGTCATAGAACAGGGGAGAGGACCAGGTGCCATGCTTCCTTGCTGAGACCACCACCACCACCACTGCAACGCCTGGAGGGCTGGTGGCCTGGGGAACACTGAGACACATCACTGTCAGGGGGTTAGTCAGACATAAGTGACAGGAGAAGGGGCCCAACCTAGAGACTGCCCAGAGAACATCCCAATGCTAGTAGAATTCTGGGTATACACATGCACACGAGGCAAAGAGTTATATAGCAGCCAGGTGTCAATCAAAATGACCTCACATGCCAATCACCTAGGAATGCCTCTGGAACCACTCATCATTGCCCAAATGTAACGCAAACATTCCCACTTCTGTGGATCTCTTGTGGTTGTTGTGGTGTTGGTTGTTGTTGGTGGTTGCTACAGTGCTATGTTCCAGCTCTTAGCTAAAACCACATGCCTCCTTGGGGGCGGGGTGCTTTGTCTTTCTAAATATATTTTTAATGAATCTTTTCTAAATCTCACTGACCAATGAGGAATAACTGAGGGAAGATGCTAACCACACTTCTGTGACATTATCCCCCATGCCCCTGCATTGGGCGACACAGAAATTAAAATCATCCCAAGGTGGTAACATCACCTCTGGCAAGGACATTGATATCCCCAAGTGGTACCTGTTAAACAGTGCCAGGGGCAGGGCCTCTTGGTGGCTCAGAGAGGAGAGAGGCTCCACATGGGGACAAGAACCGGTAAGAAAGGACACTGTACTTACAAGGTGATTGCAACTGGCAGTATGAGTTTATGAGTGCATATGAGACAACAAGCAACTTTCCAAACTATTTGGGAAAGGTTCTTTGGGGTCTGGAGTTTCAAGAAAGCCAGAATATTGAGTTATTACTATTAATATTGCCCCCATCTGGATCCACTAGATGGAACATTTTGATTTTACTTTCTGTATATTTCAGTAAACATCTGAAATAAAGCAAACCACTGTAGTTATAAGGAGAGTACAGAGAGGAACGATAGCCGAGTTAAATTACTTATCATCTAATCTAGTGTTAATTTGAATTAATTGATTCATTTAATATTAATTAATATTAAAATTAAAAGTGTAAACCAGACAGTTTTATAATATGCACACATATAAATAGACATATACATACCAACAAATAAGCAAAACATGTAATCAAATTAAATATCTAATTTAATTACATACCAAATTAGATATTTAGACATTAAGTATTAAATATCTTAATTTAATTTAATTAAATCTACATTGATTGTATTCTTTCTATGTCTTTTCTGGTGCCTTTAAGTCTTTCACGTGCATAAGAGTCACCTAAATTTATCATTCCAAGTGCAGATTTTCTGGTCTAGAAGTAGATCAAAAATTCTCAATTGTAACTAGCTCCCTAGTTGAAGCCACTGTAGGAAATATGAAACTGAGAACAGTATCTCCATTAAATGTGCATCGCTATAATCCATTTCGAAATTAGTAACATGCAACAATGTTTTGATCCTTGTTATAACCCTACAAAGTAGTCAAAAGAGTTAGTAATTCTCAGCTGTAAAATGAGAAAACCAATCTGAGTTACTGACCCAGGTCAGAATTACTGACCTAGGTCAGATGACAAGTAGTAGGATGAGTTTTAAGACTCAGGATTTCTGATTCTCAGTGCTATTTATTAGATAGTAAAAATATCTTTTTCTTTCTTTTTTTAAAAATTTTTTACTTCAGTTCCATCAGCATTTTGCACTATAGGTGCTTGTCTTGTTAACAGGAAGACAACCCCAAACCTGAATTAGCCATACCTCAATGAACTGAATAAAATTTCACTTTAGTGCCTGAGAAGAAACTAGAATCAAACAACAAATTTGCAATTACTGGTAAAACCCCATCACTTATGCTTTTAGAAGAAGCAGGAGAAATATATCTCTGACTTCCTGAGAGTGCTATTTGTTACAGTCCATTTCTTAAGATTAAAAAATAATAAAATTTCAGGTAAAAGAGAGATTTCACGTTATTTCAGGCTTCTTTTTCAGGATGAAATATGTAAACAATGTTTTTGTTTTCTTTTACAACTCAAGTAGTGATAATTCTGTTCTAAATACACATTTGAGAAGTTCATATCAGAAAAGTGTAAAAGAAGTTACATGAAAGTTCTCTCTTAAAAAAAATCTATTAGTAATTCCTGGCAAAAAAGCTGGAATTGTATTAAGGAAAATTGCTCATCACACTACAAAGAGTATTTGAAACCAAATTGCAGAGTATTTGCATAATAGTTCTCTTTTTTCAAGAAAGAAAAAATGAACGAGACACTAATTGTAGGTTTTATTTTTTTCATAAAGGAAATAGCAGATGGCTTTTTGGGGGGTTAGAGAAATAGATTTAAAAAAAATAGAGAATGTGGACTCATTTAGAGTGATGAGTGGGATGGAAAGGGAAAAACTTCCAATATTTTAATAATAGAGTGTTGGGTTTCAATAAATTACTCTGTGTTAAAATTAATAATGTCCTCTGTTATGTATCTTGTGTGGTCCTATGAATGGAAATTTTGGAATCTTCGCTGCTGTCATTAGAAAATGTCACTATGGCCACTGGAGTAAATATAAATTGACAGAGGCATTATCTATTTTTCCAAAAATAAAATTATTCTCCATTTAAAAAAATTTTTGTTTCATATAATTTTTTTCTTGGAGGTGAGTTAAAGGATTTTCTCACTGAACAGGGGGAAAGATGTAACAGGTGCTACACTGAAAACGAAAGCAAGAACATTTTTCTTTATAATGAGGTCTGCTTTGTATAAAGACATATATATATATTTTTGAAACCACCAAGGGATAACCAGGTTATAGAGAGAAAGCTCTGAAGCATGTGTACTATTATTCTCTAGCATATGCTATTTGTTTCTCCATTTCTGTCTGAAAGGAAGACATTTCTGTACATTAATAAAAGTGAGCAATACCATTTCCCACATTAAGGTATAATTTTGCCCAGGCTTCAGATGTTTACACTTTGCCACTTAAACTTGTTTTTCTCACTCATGTTGGTTAGTGGTTTCACAAAAAGAAAGAAAGAAAAAAAACAGAAACACATATGGCCAGTGAAAACTTATGGGCAATTCTGTTTTTTAAAAAAATGTTAGCTTCAGTCAAACTTTCACTGTTTCATTATGTCTATGGACCATTAATTCAATTACTCCAGCTGAAAATGGGGAAAATCTCATTGTATCAAGGATAAGAAAGATAAAAAGGGGAATAGAGAAAAAGAAAAGATAGACAATTAATGTAGACATGTAAAACTGTGCTTAATGCCGATTTGTGAATGCTTGAAATGAATAGTTCTCTTAAAGATAGTGAGAGTGATGGTGATGAAGAAAACAAAGATGATAATAATGATGGCAGTGATGAAAAATGAAATAAAATTATTGGTCCATAATAATGCTTTACAAACCTGTTTTGCTGCAGATGGAACCCAGATAATAAAATAAATGAAATCTCCATCTGTTCCCTCATGTCTAGAATAAATAATAATTTATTTGTGCGAGCAGTGAGCAGTAATTAGACAGGCTGAATTAATATGCCATTGGTTTAAGTTTGTTCATGTTGCTCAGAGGCCTCAGCACTCTTTTCCAATTTCAGGTATTATTTCTGTGGACTTGAATCATCAAGATAAGGATTCTTCCAACTTTTAGAGTTATCCATTTTCTATCTCCATTCCATATCATTCACTCGTTGGGTGACCAAATCTTGAATTTAATAGCACTACACAATGAAGAACTTTGTGAATGATTTTATACAAGGTAGAATTCTACTTTCTGACTATACTTTCTACCTGCTCCTTGTTACACTAAATTTCTCTCATCCTAAACGTGTTTTTCTATCTTTTTTGTTACTCTGTAAAATGTACTCTTACATCATCTATATTGACCCTTTAATCATTTTACCAGTGTTTAATTCTCATACAACTCAGCCTCACTTTATATTGCCCCCTTTATTACATCTACAAATATGTTTAGGTGCTCCATATTGTAAAAATGAAAGTTCCTTCAATTTTGCCATTTCTCTACCCTGGGAATATTTGCAATTTTTGCCTTGCTTCTTTGTGCATTTTATAGTCTTTTGCTCCTTAGGGTTCTAAT
Source organism: Macroglossus sobrinus (assembly GCA_004027375.1). Taxonomy (NCBI): domain Eukaryota; kingdom Metazoa; phylum Chordata; class Mammalia; order Chiroptera; family Pteropodidae; genus Macroglossus; species Macroglossus sobrinus. The sequence continues at coordinate 305,610 of PVKZ01001326.1, read as the reverse complement.
TTTTCTACAACTTCCTGCACTCAAAACTATTCAAATTAGTCTTAAAAAAGTCAAAAGTCACCAATGACCTCCTATTCACCAGTCAACAGGTTTACTCTCTCATTCATACATTTTCCTGACCTTCTGCACTATTTTGCTTCACTGAACATCCTTCATTTTGAAAATCCCTCTCTGTCTGACGTTAGCATTTTATTCTATCCTAAATCTTCAGTCTCTCTGAGTAGTCTTATTAAAATTATTGGCACCTTTTTTTTTCCCTCCCATACCTTAAATGTGAGAATGCTACCATGGCTTTATCCTTGATATTGTCTGCTTTTCTCTATAATCTCTTACAACCATATATTTTATAACTTTAAGAAATATGACATAGTTATCAAAAACATGGGATGAACTTCAAAATGTTGTGGTTTTTCATGATTTGATTTAGTTTGAAGGTGTTTAAATAACATTGGTATTTACAAGGTAAGAAATAAAATCCATCAGCATCATACTCAAAATATCTGTCTGAAATATCCCCAACATGAGAATTATGCTGTGCTTACATTCCAAGCTTTCTTTTCCACTCCTGTAACTTCAACTATCATCTTTAAGCGAGAGCTAATAGAACTTTATATATGTACACCTTCCATATCATAGCACCTAACCCAGTCTTATTAAAGGTATTTGTTACGTATCTTCCATCTTTAATGAATGACTTCTCTGAAAGTAGTAATATTGGTTGATCATATGCATTAGTCCATTACCAAATTCTTGTTCAGTGTATGGCTCATAGTAAAACAGCAATACTAACACTAATTTTACTAATAATTGAACATAATCTTTATTATATTTCCCACTTTCCGTTCTACCTCATCCCAGGTATCCATTGACATTTCAAATGTCTCTGGTCACCTTGACATAGATATCCTACTGGGCCTCAAATTTAAGACATAAAGTAAATTTCTCCATAAGAGCTTGTTTGCTAACTTTATTAATTTTTTATAAAGTTCAGAAACACTTTATAATTTGGCTTTAAAAATCTTAGATTCATATTTGGCATTCTCTTTTTAAATGTTTTCCATTCTATGTCATATCTAACATTTTGCCAAGTCCTAATTATTGCTTATTAAAATGTAGCTCAAATGAATATCCTTTCATGTATTTTCATTCTGAGCCCTACTTAAGTGGAGACTTATATCATTACTGTAAAAAGAATGCTGATTTTTTCATTAACTGTAGTGTGTTTTTGTTGTAACATAAGAAAATCTGGCATTTTCTGTTGTGTTATATAGAAAGACTTTCATGCACCCAATAAACATTTATTAAGTTAAATTTGATATGTTGAAAACTGCAATACAATTTGTAGTAAAGAAGCTTAAACTATGCTCCCAGCTATGACACTAATGATCTGTGTGATTGGTCTCCATATTTCCCTTTTCTCTGCCAGATCCAGCCTCCGTCTTTCTCCACTTTGCCATTTGCCCAATAAAAGTAACCCAAATGGATAAAAACAGGCTACCTTGACCCCTGGCTTTCATTTGGGTTTAGCTAATTAAAAGCAAAAGCAGAAAACTGAAAAGAGAGTAAGGTTGATTTTTATACCTTACCCTCTACTTTTCTGCATCCCTTTACCAAAGGCCAAGCTGCTGTCAGTTCCAGATAACCTTTCCCTTGCTCCTTCAGGTTTAAAAGTTCTGTAACTAGTCTTGAGATACTTCAACAGTCCCTGCTGATGTTCCTCAATCCTGCTTTTGCTAAAATCTCTTTCATTACTCCAACTTTCTATACCATGTATTTCCTGCTGAGATTCTTCTGATGCACTAATCTTGGACAGGTCACATAACCTAACACTTATTTGCAAAATGACAGACTAAGTCACTGATGGTAAGATATGGCATACATGGTATGCCCATACCCCCTCAACTTACCCATAACAGATATTGCTAAGCGATAACTGTGGTAGGCCAATAATGAGTCTACATTCTAATCCCAGAGACCTGTAAATGTGACCTTATTTGGAAAAAGGGTCTATTCTATACAGATATGCTTGAGTTAGGAATTATGAAACAAAAAGATAATCTTGATTATCCAGGTACATCCTAAATGACATCACGAGTACTCTTATAATGAAGAGAGAGAGGGATATTAGATCCAGATACATAGAGGAGAGGACAATAGGAAGAAGGAAACAGGTAAGCGTAATGAAGCCACATGCCAAAGAACAACCAGAAGCCATAGGAGGCAAGCAACAGATTTTTCCTTAGAGCTTCTGGAGGGCATGCAACCACACTAACACCTTTATTTCATGTCCGGACTACAGAAATGTGATATATTTCTGTTGGTTTAAGTCACAAAATTTGTGGTAATTTGTTACATCAACCTCAGGAAACTAATAAAATCACTATATTCTTTTCTGTCTGGATGGGATGAGGACTCAAAATCCTTCTCAACTCAATGCTTAGGCAACAAAAAATAATTTACTGGAAGATAAAAGTGAGATTAAACAGTGCTGCTTTGATTTTATACATAGTTTGAAAATTAATGTTGTTACCAAACTTTATTTAGTTTGGGTGTACTTTATTAGTCTAATCTAAATGAAACAGATGTTTTTAATTCATTTAGAAATTAACATATTAATAGCAAAATTATATAGTAATAGCAAAGAACTTATAACAGTGCCTATCAGACTCTTAAAATGTTGGCTATTAGCCCTCTCTTCGGCAGCACATGTACTAAAATTCAAATGATACAGAGAAGATTCGCATGGCCCCTGCTCAAGGAAGACATGACAGTTTGTGAAGCAGTCCATATTTTTAAGAAGTTTTTGCACAGCAAAGGAAACCATCAATAAAATGAAAAGACAATCTACTAAATGGGAGAAGATATTCACTTATGACACATTTGATAAGGGGTTAATATACAAAATATATTAAAAACTCATACAACTCAATAAAAAAAAGCAATCCAATTAAAAAATGGGCAGAAGACCTGAACTGATATTTCTCCAAAGAAGAATTACAGATGGCCAATAGACATAAAAATACTCGAGGTCACTAATCAACAGAAATATGCAAATTATAATCACAATGAGATAGCGTTGTGAATGGCTATCATCAATACATCAAAAAACAAATGTTGGTGAGGATATGGAAAAGAAAACCTCACACACTGTTGGTGGGATTGCAAATTGGTACAGCCACTATGTAATACAGTATGGATTTCCTCAAAAAAGTAAAAATGGATCTACCTTTTGACCCAGCATTTGAACTTCTGGTTATTTATCCAAAGAAAACCAAAACAATAATTCGTCAAGATCTACACATTCCTAAGTTCTTGGCAGCGCTATTCACAACAGCTAAGATATGGAAGCAACCTAAATGCCCATCCACAGATGATTGGATAAAGAAGTTATTGTTCACATATAGAATGAAATATTACTCAGCCATAAAAAAAAAATTCTACCATTTGCAATGACATGGATGGACCTAGAGGTTATTATGCTGAGTGAAATAAGTCAGACAAAGATAAAGATCACATGATTTTACTTATATGTGAAAAGAACAAACTAATCAAAAACTGACTCAAAAACGTAGAGGACAATCTGGTGAAGGCCTGAAGGTAGAAAGCAGTCAAGGGTTAAGAAGTACAAATTAGTAGTTGATAGATGGCCATGGGGATGGGGAGCATGGCATAGGGAATGTGGTTAGTGGTAATGTAATGGCTATGTGTAGAGCCAGAGGAGAGAAAGAGCAATTAGGGGGATTGTTTCATAAACTATATAAATGTCTAACCAATGTACTCTATACTTGAAACTAATAATAAAATAAAATGCAAAAATATATTAGTTATTATTAATTTGTATTAAACCCAATTATATCTAAAGGGAATTGAAATCATTGAATAGTAAAGGTCAAGAGTCTGAAAAAAAAAGCTACAGGGTAACTGGTCACTTTGACCTTTTAAAATCCAGTGGGGATATTTGAATTGCAGGTAGAAAACCTGATCAGAGAAAATCAAACGGTTTTCCTGTCAGCATTTTAGAAGCTATGCTTTTCTTATTTAAGCCAGTGGTGAGTTGAAAATATCTTTTCCCACCTTCAACATAAAGTAATCATGAAGAATTAGGAGAAGGCCAAAAGTAGCTTACGGAATTGCAAGAGAATTTCATGGACTACATAAGTTTGTTCTATAACAAATAGTAACCACAATAACAATAATAAAAATACATAACAATCTTGCTTAAAGTAGATGATGGAGACCAAAAGGTACTGGCAAATGCTTGTACAGTAGTCCCACCTTATCTGTGGTATTGCTTTCTGCAGTTTTAGTTACCTCTGGTCAACCATGGTCCAAAAATATCAAATGGGAAATTGCAGAAAAGTTCAAAAGTTTTAAGTTGTGTTATGTTCTTTGTGTGATGAAATCTTATGCCATCCCTCTCCATCTCTCCTAGACACTACCCTCCAGTTAAGTCACTTAGTAACCATCTTGGTTATCAAATCGACTGCTGCAGTACCTCAGTGCTTGTGTTCAAGTAATCCTTATGTTACTTGATAATGGCCCCAAAATGCAAGTGTAGTAATGCCGGCAATTTGGATATGTCAAAGAGAAGCTATGAAGTGTATGTAAACAGAAAAAAAAATCATAACATATACAAGGTTTGATACTATCTGTAGTTTCAGGCATCCACTGGGAGGGCTTGGAAAGTATCCCCTGTAGATATAGAGAAACTTCTATAGTTAGGGCAGAGCCACTTTATAGTCTAATAAGTAATCTTAACAAAGTTATATATAGAGAGAAGCACAGAGATGTCTACAACTAGCATTTCAGGACTGATACAGAAAAACAAGCTTGCAAGGTCTAATATGAATCTTTTGCAGAGGACTTTACAACATGGCATAAAGAATAACAACATAAACATACTAGAACTAGAATAAGTCATCTGAGACTACAGATTCTGCTACTAAGAAGGAAGAAATAATATCTATAGCTTTCATTTTGTTCTCTCTCTTGATAAAGATCAATTTCTATAAGGATTAAGCTGTTGGGTACATACTGTATTTAGTTCATCTACTAAAGAGCTTACTAGTTCTTAGTAAACATATTTATGGATGCTCTAAAGTCACCTATCAAATAATTCCTTCATATCATAATAACAACCGCTACTTTTTGTTGAATTGTGCCTGACACGGTATTATTGATTTTACATATGAATTCACTTAGTTTTCAGGACAACCTTATCTTGTTTAACAGATATTATTATATCAATTAACTGATAAAGAGACAAGTTTGAAAAGAATAAGCAATTTGCCAAGATCCTAAAGTAAGTAAGTGGCCAAGCAGGGATTTGAATCTGGTTCTCATTTGTATCTACAGCCAAGGCTCTTTCTACTATGTTGTCTCCTCAGTTATTATTAAAATCAGTTGGTAACTAGATAGACTCGGGTGATTTTGTGGTCATTATCCTAATGTCCTAATAGGAACTATCACTGATGAAATTAACCTGTTAATGGAATCTGTTCACAGTGACATTCTAACAGGTGTTAACTATCTTTTTTTGTATTAATCACAATTTATCCAAATTAAGGGCACAATTTGTCTTCAACTATTTAAAATTAACCCTCCAATAATAACATGCTAAATAGCCTTGCAGAAAGAGAGAGATTAACTCATGTTTTTATTCTCATTTCTGCACAGAACTTGATTTAGGAGAACTTGATTCTAGAAGTGTTTAGTCAATGATTTTAAAAGTTCAATTTGACTTAAGATAGATAAGAACCTAGTAATTTTGGTAATAGCTCTTATTTAATCACTTAGAACATTATGATTAGCTATTTTGTATAATTTGAGAAAATAATACTTAATTCTGTTTTCCTAAATACAGCATCTTCTTTAAAGGAAGACATCTACTGTGTTTCTAATTTGCAAGAATAATCTGTTAATTAATAACAATTATATTAAAGGCATGTACAAATAAACAACTAAATAAAATTAGGTAAATCCTTCCTTCATACCTAATAAAATATCTTATATACACTACTAGTAAAGAGCAGGCTGAATTGTGTTCTTTACAATTCATTCAACATAAAGTAGTGAGTGGCTTTAATTAAATCTTCTAGTTTTCACTTATCAGTCTCATGTTCATATAGGATAATTCTTATATAGAAATCATTTGTCCTATCATTCCTTATTTCCTCCACTTTTTATAATGAATTTAAATATTATCATCAGATATATTAAGTTGGAAAACATGATTTACATGCACATTCTTATAATAAATATTTAGGTCAATGTTATTTTAATATTCTATACCTATCCTGATGTCCAGGGCATTCAGTTAGAGGCAATTACTAGTAAAAACCTGCATTAATGTTATTTATGCTTTTATGTTTTTAATATTATAGTAGTAAATAATATTACCACACACTCAGGGAAAAGAAGTTATAATAAACCCAGAAAGAAACATATATGGTGTCACAAATGACCTCTGTTGCTAATATCTTTGCTTCAGAAAGCTATGAGTCAAAGGATTGTTTGGCTTTGTGGCTAAACACATACTATGTGGGGGTTAGTAAATGTCAGTGAAAAATGGAGCACCTCATGAAAAAATCTCTGCAAGAAAGCATCAAATACTGAACCTAGCCCTTGGAAATTAACCAATATTTTAGAAATGGAATGGTATCATAGATTTCTTTAATTGACCTTTCTTTAATTAAGGAAAGATTAATTCATTGTAATTATATTCATCAGCAGCAAACTCAAACAATAGAGCAAGATACTATGGTGATTATTATGTTATATATTATTTTATTAATAACTATATAGAGTTAAGAAGTATTCATAAGGAATAGCTAGATATTCTTTCATTCATTCATAACTCATTCTCAATATTAACTGAAGATTACTCTATATACTGCACGAGGGTACAAAATTAAAAAGACATGTTCTTCTCTTAAGTAGCTAATTCTAGAAGTCTTTCAATTTATTAAAAATAGATTACGAACATCAATAAGAATTATTGCAAATATCTATGATGCAAGTTTTCTATAATAATTCACTGAAGAAAGAGATTACCTTCTAACTGAAAAAAAGTGAATATAGGAAAACAAAAGTTTCATTGAGGAAAAATATCTGAGAGTGGATACTAGTATGTGAAAGGAATATGTTATAAAAGAATAACATGGGTGGGTGGTGTGACAAGGAGAAAGAGATAGGGACACTGATTCACACAAATTCTTTTCTAGAGTCTGCTCTGTCTTTTACTAGTTATGAGATAAGAAATGAGTCATTTACATTGTCAAATCTCAGGTTTCTCGGCAGAGAATCCATAATACCCAGCCAGTGTAACAATTTCATATATATGAAACAATCTAGCACAGAGGCTGGTATATAAGTTATTCAATATAATTATTTTCCTTTTCTTCCAAAATTAAGAAAGTGGGAAAATGCCACAGGTATGGGATTATAGGAAGTATCAAGTTCAGGACAGCACCCCAAGGAATAAAATGTAAAGTGGGCTGGAACCCAAGCTTGTTGGAGTTTAAATAATAGGCTGACATTTGGATTTTATCTAAGCAAAATGAGGATCGACTGAATATTCCTGACTCTTTTCTGCTGTTGATCTTGTACAGTATTATAATTTCCAGAACTTCTGAAGTCCCTGTGCAAATATTATCTAATTTTAAGATTCTAATGGCCATTACCTGAGTATTCTCTTTAAGAACCAGACTGAACTGAGATGAAAATTATTCTAGAAGCTTAAAAACAAGATCATTTTGAGACTTAAAATGAAAAAATTAAAGTCAGTATTCATAATTATGAAAATCTCAGAGTATTAGAAAATGTTTTTGTGGCACTTCAACACTCAAGATATTTTGTTTCAGTCTGTTTCATCCGAGGAACCAGAAAAGTATTATTTATGATAACACATAGGTTACTTAAAAGTAAAAGGATTCATATATTCAGAGAAATTATTCATCAAATCTTCAAATGGTATGCAAATACTATTCATAAGAAATAAATTTTTCACTTTTTAGGTATTTTAATTGAAATTTATATAAATTAATATTCACAGATGTGTTAAAACATATTCTGGAACATCACAACCTGAAATTTATTTCAACTTTTAAAATCATAGTAGAGAGAAAGCAAGTATTTGAAGGTTTTCTAAACCAATTTTAGTGATTTTTAAGTGCTAACTATGCAATTAGATGTTAAGTGTGATTAAAGAAGCAATGCACTTGAGGATATTTGCAATATCAGTAAAGAGTTATGGTGTTTTTTAACATTAAGGCATTTTTTGCACATCTAATATATTTTCTTTGAAAATGTGATGGAAACATTTAAATATTTCATTTAGTAGTTATTGGATGACTTTAGATAGCTTTGAAAATAAATATAGATACTCTGGTTCTGAGCTAAGAGTTTCTGATGGAATAGTGTACTTTTTGGAGAAAACATCAAATAATAGAATTAAGTTGATCAATAAACACAAGAAATTAGTTAGCATTTAATATGTATCCAGTCATAGCCTAAAAATAAGAATAAATTATATATTACATGACATTCATAAACAGTTTCATTTTATAATTTTCAAGTTTTCATTCTCATCACGATTAAAAAAACCTTGTTTTAAGTACGTAAGGCGTAACAAGTATTTTCAAATAGCACCATTAGTGGTGGAATAGTTGAGAGAAATAAACTTTGATAATTATTTAAAAATTTTCAGAACAATCTATGGTAAATAAAAACTAGAGCCAAACATATCAAAAATAATTAATGCTGATTAAAATATCACTTAAGAATTATTTAGAAATTATTTATATTTCCAAGATTTTGGAAGTTGAGTACAATAAATTACCATCCCTGGATAAATTGAGTTTCTATATTTTAAGAGATATAGTGTCTAAAATAAATGCAAAATAAACTACATTAAACAAATGTACTCATTATAAAAAGGATAAAGTGACTAATTGAAACAAATGAATAACTGTAGAATTGTATTTTATCTTCTTTAAGTTTAAAAAATGCAAAAGGGATGAAATCTAGAAATATATTTTTACAAATATGATGTTCATAAAACAATGTAATTGGAGAAGAAAGATTATAGAGGAATCACAGAGGACTTTTTGTCAATTATACTAATTAACAATATTTCCTATTTGCTTCTAGGTTCTAAAAATATTCACTATAAGTAAAAAAGAAATTATTCTTTTGACTTTGCCCCTAGGTTTCCTTTAATAGAGTATTTAAACAACTCAAAAGGCAATTTAAACATCTATTTTTTGTTTGGCTATGTTTCCTCCAGAAGAATTTAAAAATGTATTATGAAAAGAGACATACTATATTAGATAGTCTCCTTTTCCCATTAATTTTAAAGTAATTGCAAGAGCAAAAGCCATGTCTTTTGTACGTGTCTGAACAGATTAAAGGAAGATCCATTACAAATGTAGGTTTTCAACATGATACATATCCTGCATATTTAATTCAGGTGGACCTTCAAAAAGAAACATCACTTTAGTTCTGTTAAATCCAGAGTACATTTCAGATGAGCAAATAATTTTCAAATATTTTAGGTTTATTTCTTGGTCTGATGTTATAGACATGAAATTTATTGGGTACATGATCATTTGTACATTTGCAGATATATAGGCTAATTAAAACCTAAGAACAAAGTATCAATATGTTTATAAAACACTATATATAATAAATGCCAGAACTCATTTATTTAACTTTTGTCAATCCAAATGTTTAAGTCTCTGCAGAGCATACTGAAGCAAGTTTATTTGGTTTAGCATAAAGGGTATGATGGACTTCAATTGAGAACATAGATCAAAAAACATATTGAGCACTAGCTTGGTTTTCCTTATTACTGAATTTTAAACTTGTGTTCAGGATTTTGGCATATAAAGATTAAAATTGCGGATGTAAATAAGAACACAAAAACATACATCATGTTTAAGCACTCATATAGAAAAATGTGGATACATGTATGTTGACATTTATATATAATATATGCATACTTATTTAGGTGTATATATATATATATATATATATGTATATATATATATATACATATATATATAACATTAAATCCACTTATTTCATTTTCTTCCTCATATATATACAAATCTAGTCATATTTTCTTTTAAAATATTTTAGCCTTGCTTTATTGGTAGTGCTAATCGCTTTTTCACTATTTTAAAATGAAATATTTTTCACCATTATATTATACATTAATATAATGTAGCCCTAAAAACTAAAATTACTAGGTAATAAGCCAAGACTATAAATTTATAGAACCAGGATAAAAAAGGACTCTGCCAGGTGTAGAAATATTATCTTAGTTACATAAAAATGTGTTAAGGTCACATGTATTAAATGTTCATAATTAAATAAAATTAATTAACAAATTCAAAATAAATTAAGCACAGAAACAAATTGCCTCTTAGGGTTCACAATTTTTAAAAATAAGAATTTTAAATATTAAATCATTTTAACTTTAATATGATTTAAAAATTTTCAGTGCACTTGCAATTATTCACAAACAGCCTGAATATATATTTGCTATAATAAATATGTTGAGAAATAATACATTTGAACAAGAAAGTTTTTAGAAGATATTTTTTAAAAATGAATAGTACTTTAGTATCAAGTAAAGTACAAGTGTCTAATGGTCCTTATTAAGGCTCAGACTTTCTATTCTCAAATGTCTAATAAATATTATTAATATTACTATGGAAGATCACTTCAAAATAAAAAGAAAATAATGAAAGCCTACTCTTAGCTTTTGTATCAGTGAAAAATTATCTTTGGTGAAAATAATTAAAGTTGTGAATTTTCAGTTTAGTAGGGTTGGGATTATCATTTTAAGTTTCAGAATACTTAAAGTTCCAAAGCTTATTTTTGTTATAATTAGCCAAAGTTCAAGAAAGTTACATCAAAACACTTCCTGCCTTGTTTCTATTATCTCTTCGCCCTATCAAATATAATAAAGTAGAATTTCACGAGTGAAATTTTCAAAAGCAATAAACCAATGCAAAATTAAACTAATAGAGAATTGCTTTCTAATCAAGATACAACATTCAGAAGACAAAAAATTAGGATATTAATAAATTTGATTTAAACATGTTTAATGTACATTATGATAAACCATAAAAGTACCAAAATCCAAATGACAAAGAGGACTCATAGTTGCAACACTTATTATAAGAGCTAATCTCTCTAATATATTAAGGGCTTATAGAATTTAAGAAGCAAAAGACAGCCGACTCAATTAAGAAAAAGCATAGATCCTGAAAAGATAATTTACAGAAAAAAAAATAATTTCACAGTCTCATTCACAAAAAGAAAATGGATGTTAAAAGTACAATGGAAGTTTTTAAAACAAAAATTAGATACTTATCTGGTCTGCATTTTTTTTTGTCACATCTTGTCAAAATATTTCCTTTTATGTCTGCTCAGATCTAATCCTATAGAATGCAAGTATGAACTCTACTCCTCCTATAACTCATCTATCCTCCAGACAATGTACAGTGACTAGAAAAGTGGGAAGTACTGGAGGATTGTGTGTCTGTTCTAGTTTCTTTTGGTTGCTGAGCATAGGACCTCTATGAATTTGAAACCATAATAAACTTACAAATGTAGAGGAATACATTTCCTTTGGCTTTGGCTTTAGCTATTCATCTCCCAAATAAAATATACACTATAATCAGTTCCATCTATATTGATGAAAAACATCAGTTTAAAACTCATCTTGTTTATTTGTTCAGCTAAAACATATTGGGAGCTGTTAGAAGTTGAATTGTGTTCCCCCCCAAAAAAGATATATTGAAGTCTTAACCACCAGGACCCAAGAATATGACCTTAATTGGAAATAGGGTTGTTGCAGATATAGTTAGTTAAGATGAGGACATTTTGGAGTAGAGTGGCCCTCTAATACAATATGATTGGTGTCTTTATAAGAAGATGACCAAGAGAAGACACAGAGATATAGGAAGAATACCAGGTGAAGGTGAAGGACTAGAGTGATGCATCTACCAACCAAGGAATACCTGGGGTTCTCAGAAGCTGGAAAAGGCAAGGAAAGATCCTCTCCTAGAGACTTTTGAGGGAGCATGGCCCTTCTAACACCTTGACTTTGGACTTCTAGCTTCCAGAATTGTGGTAGAAAAAAATGTTTTTAGAAAAAACAAATTAAAAAGCACATTCAAATATCATTTGTCACTTTTCGAACTGGGAAAAATTCCAAAGATTTGATAATGTCCTGCCCTCTATTACAGATGCCATAGGGAAACAAATGGAAATGCCAAACAGGACAATTTTCATGGTTGGTAATTAGGGTTTATTTATAAAAATTACAGATGTGACTTTTTCTTTACCTGGGAATTGTACTCCTTGAAATTTATCCTACATTGTACCTTCATATATTTGAAATAGGTTATTCATTGTGACATTGTTTGTAATACTAAAAGTCTGGAAACAATCCTCAGCAATAAGAATAAGTTAAATAAACTGTTATATAATAACAGCCTCCATTCTAGAAGATGTAGGAAAAAATCTATGTGTAGAGTTTGCTACCCTGAGTATAAGGCAAATACAAGAAGGAAATAAATAAAACAATGTTCAAAAACCAATGACCTATAATTGCAGTCTCAGTTTTGAAATTATTATGATAAATTATTGCCCTAAGTAAGATTTTAAGCTAATAAGAGGGCCAGGTCAAAAGGTTTTCTTTTCTGGTGTATCAACTCTCAACATAATAACATTTACAATTTATTATTTTTTTAGATTTTAAGGTATAGCTGAGGCAGAAGGTATACATTCCTATTCTCTGAAGTAATTCATGATCTCTTCTTCACTTCTTTCCTTAGGTTTACTTTTAATTAAAATGCAATCTCCACACCTGGAAAATGAGTCAGTATAAAAATAATTTTTGAGAATTGATGTGAAAAAAACTAGAATAAATGTAAGTCTAAAAACATAAGTTTAGTTAACATTTCAAAGACTTAGAAGTAAATGCCCACATATAATTTTCTTTAAAAAACCAGGATCCAGTTCAGAACAAATCTGTAGCCCTGTGAGTAGCCCTTATCCCTGAGTTATCAGCATATTCTTCCCTCTTCATACTGTCCACACAAAAGTATTTTCAGTCGGTTTCAACTTTTAAGCTCCAGGAGCACTGATCTGATTAAGTATTTATAGAATGGTTTGTCACTTAGATTATATGTCAAAATGACTAGGTGGATTTTTAATTATGTCAGTAGAAAAAACTGGAAAAAACTATGTGAAGTATGGTCTAAACTAAATTTCATATTGATCACTAAATAACAAATACCTATTATAAAGCTGATTACTATTAGTTATGTTTAAAAATGTCCATTTTAAATTTAACCCTATTAAAAATCATCTGAGTTCAATCATCAGAAAAGAGTATCTGACCAATTTGTGTTCATATGTTTAGTATTTATACCTGAATTATCATCATGAAAACTTTATTTGGTTAATAAATATAATTTCTAATTATTTAGCTATGATTATGAGATATTAATATTATTCATTTTTAATAAACACATATATTCTATTTGTAGAAAAAATATTTGGTAAAAAAATGGGATGAACGTAGAATTGAAAGAGTGAACTCTTGAAAAAAGTTCTCATGCTAAGAATAAAAACACTTTTCAGGTAATTTATACTAACAATGTCCACAGGGAGAGGTTACTCATTTAAAATAAAAACTTTCTATCTCTTCATGGAGCAGGAAGAGAAGCAACTTAAGCACTTTTTGAAACTTTCTCTACAATAATGCTAATAATCTTAAACAATATAATTCTTTTCACCAAACATGATCCTAAAACAAGCATGGGTAATTGATGACACTTTTCCTGCAAGAATAACTCATGGGATATATTATTATGGCATTAGCACCAAAATGCTAAAACTACAAAAATTTCTAGAGGTTATTATACAGCAGATGAAGATATTGACTATTCCTGGATATAACTGCAATTCTTGGGTAACTGAAGCACCATTATTTAATTATTCAAATAAGCTCCTTGATTTTGATCAGAATTATATAAAAAGTTACTAGTTTCAGTTTTCAAATGATACATTACAAACATCCATTTACCTATCAAAGAAAAGGAGTAGGGTAGAGGAAAGAAGACAAATTCATTCAACATATGAGGTTTTCTTCATTTTTTCCTAACTTATCTTTCTGGTTTTATCCCTTGTCACTATGCCCAATTAACTACATTTCCAGCTAGGTTTTGGTTTCTTGGTTTGTTAAACATGCCAGGCCTTTCTATTTCACCATGTGTTGCATATAATATTGTCTCACTCTTATTCAGTTGATCACTGACAGACTTTCTTACTCATCCACTGGCATATAATTTAAACATCACCTCGTCTATAAAATCATCTCCAACTCCTGTGGGCAGAGAAGACACTCCGTTTTCTAGGCTCCTACAGCATGTCGTGTATACCACTATAATAGCACTTATTGTATTAGTAGTTTCTCACACTCTACTGTGAGGTCTTCAAAGCAGAGAGTCTAATATCTCTGTATTTTAACACTTAACACAGTGCCTGCTACTCATTTTTTGATGAGTTGAAAAGTCCTAGAAGTATGAATCAAGTAGACCCTAATGTGGAATCCTGCTTGAAATACATAAGCTCTGTCACTTCAGCTACATTGATTATTTAACTAAGTCTCAGTTGCCTTATTTTTAAGATGAACATTACAATACCAACCTTTTTGAGGTTCTGTAGGATTTAAGTGAGTTCTTTATATCATGAAGCATCACGCCTGGCATGTTGTAAACATTCAGTAAATAACTAACGCAAAGGATGCACAAATATTGGAAGAGAGAGACAAGGATGATTGCATCTTTCTGAAACATATAAAGGATTGAAAGGGATCAAAGTAGATGATGGGGAAGGGAATCTCACTGTGAGAAGCATAACAAGAGGTTTAGAACAGTTAAAGAGCCAGTAGAAATATAGAGATTCTAACAGTGGAAAAGAATTGTTTGGCACAATAATGGGGGGCTTTCTCTAGCAGTGTGGAGACTTCCCTCTTGTGTTGAGCATGAATGGCAATTAGCAAAGTGATTTTAACACAAAGTCAACAATAGTGATGATAAAAAAAATAAATAAAAGCAATAATAAACTGCATGGTGGTAGTTAAGAAAGTAAGTGAAGAAGTCGAAGTTATGGATGATGAGGCATGAAAATAAGGCAGGCTGTGGCAGCTAAAAGAATTAAGAAAGAGAGAAGGCTTAGGGGCTTAGAGTTAGACTAATAAAATATTTAATAAAGTGTAGAAGTAAGATAAATGTTAGAAAAGGTCATTGTGGTCAAGAACTAGAAATTCAAAGTTTGATTTCTTAGAGGTAGAACAGTTTTTATTAGACATAAGACAAAACTTTTTTTTCAGACGTATGGCATAATGGTTAGACGTTTATATAACAAAGAAAGTTGATCCCCTCGATTAGTCTCAATCAGTCTAGCACCCACTTGGCACTACACATCGTCATTACAACATCATTGACTATATCCCCTATGCTGTACTTCACGTCCTTGGGACTGCTTTGCAACTACAAATTTGTACTTCTTAATCCTTTCACCTTCTATATCCAGCCCTCCACCACCACCAGCCACCCTCCCCCTGCCCCCAAT
The DNA here is from genome assembly GCA_004027375.1 of Macroglossus sobrinus. Taxonomy (NCBI): domain Eukaryota; kingdom Metazoa; phylum Chordata; class Mammalia; order Chiroptera; family Pteropodidae; genus Macroglossus; species Macroglossus sobrinus. Next base: position 289,953 of record PVKZ01001326.1, on the reverse strand, counting down.
CTAGCAATTGCCAGTTCATTCTCTGTATATATGAGTCTGTTTGTTTTTATTTATTCTTTCATTTGTTTTATTTCATTTATTTTGTTCTTTAGAGTCCACATATATGTGAGATTATATATATATATATATATATATATATATATATATATATATATATCTTGTCTTTCCCTGTCTGATTTATTTCACTTAGCATAATACCCTCTAGGTCTACCTATGTTGTTGCAAATGGTAAGATTTACATCATCTTCTTTATCCAATCGTATATTGGTGGACACTTAGGTTGCTTCCATATATTAGCTATTGTAAATAGTTCTGCAGTCAACACAGGGGTTACATATATCCTTTCCAACTAATGTTTTGTATTTTTTTGGACAAATACTCAGAAGGGCAGTTGCTGAGTCATAAGGTGGTTCAATTTTTAATTTTTAACTTCCAAACTTTACCATAGTGGCTGCACCAAGGTCACTTTGGTCATAGACTAAATATCTAGAGTTTGATTTCTTAGAGGTAGAACAGTTTTTATTAAATATGAGAAATCTTTCTTACCTAAGGACATGCAGAGTGCAATGAATTTACTGTCCCCTAAGCCTAGCAAAATCAAATCCAAATGACCTCAAATCTTAACATTTTTTTGTTTTTCCCAATATTTATTAAGCTTCTGAAACACAAATATAGCATTTTATATTATTCATTCTTGTAATCTTCTAAGAATATTTACTTTCCCCATCATATACAGAGTTAGACATGTTAAGTCAGATTTGTGTCTTCTGTCATAAAAGATAATCTAGTACTTGACACCCTGGTTACGTAGTTACTGTAGTGCAGACATACGTTTATTTGTGATGGTGCAAAAGAACCACTATCCAGACCCTGCTTTATGAAAGAACTGGTTGCCCCAGCATCTGAGAGTGTCGCGAGCAAACTGCTTTCTGCAATCCTACTCTTCAGAGATTTCCTCAACTGCTTAACACCATTTCACCCAATTCTACATCCCTTTCCAGAGTGATCCACATATAATGACTGCTGGAAGCCAACTCAGGACAGCTTTGATGGGTCATTTTAGCTCTAGAGTTACCAACAGAATTAGAGGAGGCTGTTTCAAACTTGAATCACAGCCTGATTTCCTTCTGTCCAATCCCGCTTCCTCCCCTAGCTTCTCAGCTATTGATTCCAAGGATACTTCCAAAGAACATTTATATGCTCAATTCTATCTCAGAGAACCTTTCTTAGAGAATCCAACCTGTAACATAAACCACTTGAAAATAAACTAAGAAATCATTTTCTTTTAGAAAAATTTTGCAGACTTTTCAGAAATAGCTGTGGCGTTAGTTAAATCATTAAATATGGAATACCTACCAATGTAGCTGAGGATTTTTGTTTATTCATATTTACTATCTGTCTTCTTTAGGCTAGGAACTAGAGTCGTTACCAAGACATGACACTTTACATCAGAAATTTATTGTATTTATAGAAGTGACTAAAGCCACACAAAAATAAAAATAATAATAATTCAGGTAAAGAATTTTGTTATTTTTTTATGGGTAAATTACTTAAAGAATTTTTTTTGCATAATCTCAAGCTTTATAAATTAATTGAAAACAGACGCTACAATCCAAGACTGAAATACTATAGATACTATGAAGGATGTGGAAGTCATATAATTTGCTTAAACATATCCAGTTTATGAAGAATTTATTGCTAACTGAGTTCCAGTTTCTCTTATTGTCTTTTTGAGGAGAAAATTTTTTACTCTTTTCTTTATATGTACCTAGGAAGTAGTTTAAGTTATAGCCTGAAGAAATTTAGCTCATCATAAATATGTCAAAGGCTATGAATAATTCAAGTAAAATAGGCATTTAAAATGTATAGTATCTTTTCTGGTACAACTTTGCATAAACTAAGGTAACAATCTGTCTTAAAGTTGTAGGCAATGGCTAAAAAGACAATTAATCAAACCACTAGGAATATTTGCTTTGTGAGAGGCATTGTGATGACTGCTAAGGATTATTTAGTATTACCATTTGAAAGTATGAAAGTGATCACTGAGAAGTCTAGGATTGTAAAATAAGTAAAAAGAAAAGACTCAGAAAAACAAAGACATATCTGGGGAGAAAAAGTCACTAAATTAATAATAATAAAATAAATGAATAAAAGAAAATATATTAAATGGAAATAGAAAAACATATGGTTGAGATATCACAGTAATTGAGTACCTTGGAAACTTTGGTCTAGAGAAAGAACAGAAAATACAAATCTAAAACATTAAGAATAAGAAGGGAGATAAAACTATAAGAGGCATTGAAACAAGCTAGAAAACAGTTACTAGAAGGATTTACAATAACGTTAGGAAAATACTACTATTGTTAAACTTTTTTCTAAAGGCTCCAGACAATGCTAGAAGACAAGAAAAAGATAGAAGAAATTTAAATATTAGAAAGTAAAAAATAAAATAACATTAGTCATGCATGGCATTTTTTTTAACCAAGGGAAAAATATTAGAAATAAAAACTAGATATAATATAAATATGCACAATCAAGAATGTTTAATTTGTGTCAACAATATCCAATTAAAAATATAAATAAGAGAAATAATATTCCAATTACAACAGGAACAAAAACTACAAAATATCTAGAAGTAAAGACAGTAAGAAAAAAACAATCATATTCTAAGAAAATTATAAAGCTAAAGTATAGCTGAATGAGAAATTTCAATGTTGTAAAGACTCAGCTTCACCCTAAATTAAACTATATTTTTAATTCGGTATTAAATAAGATACCACTTGGGAAAGAAAGAGATATTAATGCAGCAATTAAAAATTTGACCAGTGGAGAAAAAAAAGGTTTTTAATGTTTTGACTAGTAATGAGAACAATGACAATATGCTTGCTATATCAAATATCTAAATGTACAATAAAGAGAAAGTAAATGAACAATGTTTTATTTCATTTCCTGATGTAGAAATAGACAGAACAGAGGTTTCTAAATAAGATAAATATATTCTGGTAATTTAGTTACAAAGAAGTTATAAATCTATACTGGTGACTTGATTTAATTTTATTTTTTAAAGAAAGAAACAACACAAATAGAAATATTTATATTAACTCACTTTTCTCAAAGTTCAAGTGGTGCCAATATACAATCTGTAGAAACTCCTAATAAATCTCTATATTCTCTTTTTAGCACCCTGAAACTCCTGGAAACCTCTTTCCTACCTCTAAAGAACTTGCTTAAAGTGCTAGCTCTGCAAGCTTGGCCTTCGAATGCTTGTTAGTTTGTCTGTCTGTCTGAGCTGTCACTTCTTAAAATGTCCTTTCTCCTACATATCAAATCTTTGATACTAATCCCTAAATTTAATTAGAATATTTATCATCTTTTAATTATTTTTTTGCATTTTTGAATACTTATGTATAATCAGACTATAATAAAATAAGTGATGTATTTGCACACTATCTGTTAACATTCTTTTCAATTTCCATATATACAACTAATTGGTAGAATAATGCTTTTAATGGTAGAATCATCCTTTAAACTCAGTTGTCTGGTAATATATTGAGTAAATTTTGAGGGTTAAAAAATTTTTGTAATATAACAAAATGATAATTCAAAGAAAGTTATTATAGAGTATGGTTATATTCTCATTTTCAAGGCAAAGTGACTGTATTATATAATATTACAGAAAAAAATTCACAATTCAAATTTCTCTTTTCCATATTTATCTTCATTAGAACTATATTCAGTTAAAATTTAAATTATCAAAATGGTAAGAAGACTAAAGCATTATTTCACAAATAATCACTTAAATTTTTGTTTTTGATCTTTAATGTGCTTAGTAAAACTGTCACTTAAAATTGATCAGTTGCTAAATTAATTTCATCAGTGGATATTACACTCCAGAGTTCAACTTTTTAGGATTAAATAGAATCTACCCAAATATAAAGTTTATCTCTTCTTATAATGTTATTGTTTGATGAGATAATCTTATATTTCATTAATGTTAGATCATAATCAAATGTTGTAAAACCAAGGAAAAGAGTAATTCAACTATAGTAGCAGTTTTGTATGCCTGTGGGAAATTGGAGGAATCTTTAGGTAGAGCCATCTGATGGCTCTTGGAAACCTCTAGTTTAAAGGTATAAGACATTAGTGCTGCCTGCATACTCACTATGAGCCTTTATGTTATGAATATTGACTACCAAGAAAGACTAGAGTGCTAGACTATGCATCTCTCATTGTTTCCCTACTGTTCTCCAATTCCTTACACAAAAATTGATGCTTCTATAATCTCTTATATCAAAATTCTACACAAGTACATGGCAGCTAAATCATTAGCTTTATGTTCCAAGGACCTTTCTGACAGGATGGCAAGGCTTGGACTAGAAAAATTTAAGCCTGGAAATGGGAAGATCAGGGAGAGTTCAAACAGAACATTTCTTTATAACTTGTGGAAATGGGAAGATCAGGGAGAGTTCAAACAGAACATTTCTTTACAACTTGTGGAAAACAGAAAAAGAAGTCAAGTTTAGGAGTGAAGAATAGGTCATTTGGGGGCATGTTGAAATGAGGGCATAGGAATCCCCCATGTTGTTTTAATTAGTAAGAAGTTAGATATTCTGATCTAAAATTCAGAAGCAAAGTCTAAGACAAACATCTGAGAAATCTATTTTATTTTTCATCTTAGACTGAAATATTTTTACCATAAGTACCATGTTTATATTTCTCGTATAGCTTCAAGTTAATTTTACCTATGTTTTATTTTAAAAATTCTCCTAGTAAAGTGAAAATTTGCACTTATATAAAAATACATCATTTACTAATAAAAGAGAAACTGGACATTCCCACTCAGTTAGTGTTAACCACTATTTTTTCGATTACCTATATTCTCCAAGGCTGAGGTGAATTTCTGCTATCCAAATATTTTATTGCAATACATAAAATAGATTCTAAGGCCCAAATTTTATTATGTTTCACAATAGGTATTCAACAATTTGGACATTATAACCTGACAGAAGATATTTTTTGAGACAAGTCATAAATCTGAATCCAGTCTCATAACAATCCAGCTATGAAAATTTGTGCCATTTATCTTCCTTCTCGGAATTTCAGCTTCTTCACTGTAGAAAACTTATTTTCTAGATTGTTATGAGATTATACAAGGTAAGACACACAAAGACCTTGGCACTGGTCCTAATATGCTGTCATCGTTCAAACAGCAATGACTTAGAATAGTCTCTTAGGCAGTCTAAGCAAAGGTATTAACCCTTAAATTTCCTTTAAGATTGTATTAACAAAACAACACTGGGATTTAAGAATAGACATTAAACCAGTGACTCCTGACTATGCATCTACACTTAAAAGGGATTACAAATCCTCTGATAGTAAATAAAAATCATGATTAGATATGCATATATGTACACTTTTTCTGAATAAAAAGTCCGTAGCTTTCATCACTTTTTCTCCAAAGGAATCTCTGAACTAAAAAAAAAAAAAAAAAAAAAAAAAAGATCATGAACCCCTGCTTTAAGCACTTTTTAATTCTGCCTACAAAGAAAATATCATAAAAATATAAAAACATGACTAGCCATGCTAACTTCAGTCATGTTCAGTCCTTTGTTAAGGAAATAGTCTTTGAGCTACCAGACTCACAAAAAATAATTACTTGTTCTTTTTTCTTTTTCAACTCTTAAATCAAAAAATTTGATGTGTTAACATTTATATTTCTTTTTCCAAGAGTCATACAGTTATGAAATGTCTTCTTTTACCTTGGTGATCTTTATAACTCCATAACCTATGAAAACAATGGGCATCATAAATATTTCTGGTGATACCAAAACTAGGGTTAGCAGGGCCACTGCCAACTTCCATTCTTAGACATGACATTGGGCTTATTATTTCCTATCAAGTTTTTCTTATACTTAAAGAGGATAACTCTTAGCTAAATTGCTTTCAATATTTAAACAATTTAACCTCTGAGGATACCCAAAGAACTTCATTTTTAACTGTTATCTAGCAGCTGTTTTCTTAGTTCTTTCTCCAGTGACTACCTTAGGCAGAATGACAAACTGCCATTTCTTAGTATAGATGTTTCTGGTCTTGTTTCCATGTATAGATGATAAGACCATATGCTTAAAGAACCATCTCATTCTCAATGAACAATAATTAATTTTTAAAAAAACATCTAATGCTGTTACTTATGAGAGATGATTTCTCCAATCTATGGATGAAATTAGAGTGTACACATTCTTCATTATACTTTAACAAAACCTATTTAAAAAAACAAAGTTCAAACAATGGCTTATGCAATTTTTAAATCTATATTCCTTACAGGACTTCTCGTTTAGTACGACAGGTCAAGTACAGGCATTTTCTCTGCTCCTTCCCAAGATTCCACTAAAACAAGAGTGAAGACAGTGAAAAGATACAAGTCCAAAAGACAAAGAGAATGACAGAGAAGATAATAATAAGTTTAAAAAGCAAAAAAAAAAAATCAAGGAAATGGTGGTAGGAAAACTAAGAGAGAAAACTGGGAACTGCCTATGGGGGCTGCAAAGAACATAAAAGCCAATTAATTCAGCAGAAACTAAAAAGGTTATAAAAACTAGAGACATTTAATACCACACATGGTGAAGGTAAAAGATGGTACTAAAACAGTAATAATAGTTAAAATCTACATGAAGAAGAATAAGACTCTGATATTCTCCTTATTCAGAGTAGCAGGTGACTATTCCTCCTAGCAAAAAACTAGATATTTTTAAAAGGAGAAACTGAACCAAAACAGTTAATTTTGAGGCACCAGGTACAGTAGAGACTGGGTAAAAGGAGGGTTTTTTTTTTTTAGGTCTACCTAGTGAGCAAAATTATTTGCAATTATTTACTGAATGTTTGTGTTCCCCAATGTTGCTATGTTGAAATATTAATCCCTAAGGCAATATTAGGTATTAGGTGTGGGGCCTTTGGTAAGTGATTAGGTCATGAGGGCAGAGCTCTCATGAATAAGATTAGTGCCCTTGTGAGAAACTTTGGAGAGATCCCCATATGAGGACACAAGAAAACAGCTGTCTCTGAACAGGGACCAAACTCCCAAGCTTGTAACAGCTGTCTCTGAACAGGGACCAAACTCCCAAGCTCTTATCATATAACAAATTGGCTAGTGTCATGATCTTGGACTTTTAAGTCTCTGAAATTGTGGGAAATACATTTCTGATGTTTATAAGCCACTCAGGCTATGGTATTCTGTTATAAAAGCTCAAATGAGTTAAGATGCCAGATATTTGTGGAAAACCTTTAGTTCCATTACTAGAGCCTGTTCAAACACACAGAAAAAAAAAAAAAACAGAAGGAAGAAATGATTTAGGAAACAGAAGAAAACATTAAAAAAGGTTAGTACTCTAAGACAGATGAGAAAATATATTACATTATTCCACCAAGAACAGTGTGTATTTAAAAAATAATGGTGAGACACATACAAAAAAATTAATATTATAACTATGATATGTGACATTTAAAAAAAGAACTGGGAAGAACAAGTCAAGAAAATCTTAAGAACTTTCAAAAAATTATTTGTACATTTTCAAAAAAAATTTACCCTTATCATGTATTCTTTTTCTGGAAAACTATTACAGTAAGTATATTGTGTCAATTATCAATTTACTACCTCTCATCTACAAATGTACCTTTCAAATGTATCCTCTGTGATAAATAACTGAGTTTATTTCCCCTTTTAAAGTGAGTGTAATATTAAACTTTTAAGTTGGGGCAGCTGGAAAGACACTGCAAGAGGAAAAGGTTTCCTACAATTTCTAGCACATGTTAGGAGGGATGGGGTGTGCAGGTGTCGGGGTGGGTGAGAAGAAGTCAGTAGTATGGATGTGAGGACATTCAATAGAGCCAACTCAGCTTTGGGCCCAAGACTTAGTTGGTCCTCCATGACTTTGAAGCCTTGGGGTTGGTAATAACTTTTCCATAGTCCTTTTGGCAAGAAAACCAGAGTCCTGCACTGACTACCTGCTCTGCAGGCTCCCTGTCTGTACAGATGCTCAGACTCTCTCAGCAAGCACCCATATAGCCTGCACTCATTGCTCTGCTTGGACTACATCAGCAAACCCCCATTCAGCCTGCATGCAGCCATCTGTCTGTACTCCCTTAGCACACAGAAGTCTGCATCACACACTGAGTAGTCGTTCCTTCTGTGATTCTTTCCTCAAACCCTGCCCATACGCAGACTCCCATCTCAAGTCCACTCATGCCTGAGTTGTTGACCACCTGCTTCCCAGCTCGCCCTCTAGAGGATATCAAACACCAGAGCAGCACCATCCTCACTAAACAAGGGAACTTCTCTACTACCCATTGGCCAAACCACGTCTTCTGAAATAAAGTCTGAATCCCTCCAAGTTTATCCTTCCTCGGGTACTTTCCTTAACTCCAAGGGTACTTACAGAGTTTCCTTATATCTTATAGTTACTCTTTTTATCATATGTAGTAATTCTTTATATGAAATTCTAAAATGAAATACTAAACCAAGGAGGAGGAAGATATGGTATCTAGGAGCTAAAGGATCTAATTGAGCTAGGAAGCAAAGGGAGAGTCTAGATGATGCAGAGGAGAGAACGCAGGATTATAGCTGAGTTGTGGAATCTATCAGTCCATGTTGGAACATGAGAGTAGAATTCTTAAGAAAGGAGAGAAAAATAAAAGAAACAGTTTTGCTGAAGTATTTGACTTAGGGAAAAATAAAATTATTTTCATAAGGAAAAAATTAGGTATAGGGATATCGAATATTTAGAAAAAGGATCTTAGGGAAATAATTATCAACAGTCAGAAAACCTTCACTGTAATAATTCTGAAAAAATGAATTATCAATATAGTTTATAATGATGATGCAAATATATAGAAAATATGAGTGAAAAAAGGTATAAGAATGCTAAATCTTCATTTTCCATGTTAGAAAGTCAATTGATTATATCTAAAACTGATACACCAAGAAATTGAATTATAAGCATATTTTTTAAAAATATGGCAGTAACTAACGGGAGAAATAGCTAACAAAGTTATCTCGCGAAAGCAAGACCTAGGTGGGCAGTTAGTAGAGCAAGAGACTATTTTTTTTATTACAAGCTTGTAGTGCTATGTACTTTATATATATATATATATATAGAGTGAATATATATAAATATTTACATATTTATATAGATATTATATATCTACATAAATTTCTACCTATGCACATTACTTTGATTAAAAATTTGAGGAAAAAATCTCCTTAAAACTTTTCCTTACAGAAAGAAAAGTAAATAATAACAATAAAAGAAAAAAACAAGAAGAAAAAAATAGAAAAAAAAAAGAAAAATGAGCTATGCAGTAAATAAAAATTTATTTGTGTCCTTTTCATTGAACCAAAAGTACAAACTGTTTTTAGCAGTCACCTATTAGGTTGCCTTTCTATTCCCCACTTCTCTTATGAATATTTGTGTTTATTCAATGTACATAGTAAAATCTTTGGGCCATCAGTGGGGCTTTTGAAGAAAAGGGCTCTACCCTCTCATTGGATCTACGGATAGGCATACTCCAAAATAGGCCCATTTTTCTTAAACCCTTTTCTCTGGACTAGATGCTCCTGGTGGTATTTCACACAATTTGGGTAGAAGCTGAGATGAGGAAAGTCTCTCTTTGGAACCTTAAAGCCTTTAACTTCCTCATCCCAGGTCATTCCTGAGTCATAGCTGTATTCCTTCTATTCGGCTCCCACCAGACTGCCATGATTGTTCGAGTGGGTGTATTTAATTTACTTTTTCGATTCAAGTATTACAGAATCTCATGTTTATAAAGAAACTCTTCTTCCTCAAACTTTCTGTTGGTTTATAACATTTTATGTTTCTCCTTGACAAACTGCAGATTGAGTCTCATAGTCTAAAACAGGTCAATTAATGTTGTAATGGAAAATTAAAAAATGCCAGTTATCAGGAATAAAATGGCAATATAGCGTTACTCTCAGTTAAACATTATATAGCGATCCACACCCTGAGAGAAAGAAACATGATTTGAGGGTCAGTTTATGTGCTCATAGTGGGTCATAGGCTTTCTCTAAACCTTAATCCTGCTTTTACCAGTTTTTGGTTGTTTGTGTCATATAACTCTCTAACTGGTGAAACTCATTTTGTTCTTACTTACAAGTATACTTTATCTTGAAATTAGGCCACTATTTCCTATCAAATACCGACATGTTCCTAAATGTAAGCACTTTTGAGAAGGAGAAATACAAATGATAAATATCACTTAGTCATCTGCCAAGGTCCCTTGTCCCGGAGTACTTTATGCTCTAATGCTGATTTGTAAGTCAAATAGTTTTGGTTTATGCCAGTGTTCCCATTCAACCTTATCAACTTCACAGCACAAAAGGACCTTGTAGTGCAATATCTCATCACCAAAAGGACAGTTAGATAACATAAGATCATGTTTCAAAAATGGCTTAGCTGGCAAATGCATATTTTTAAGCAGACTGCTTGGTTGACTTAAATATCAGAACTGTCTTTCATCAAGTCTTGATTGGCTGACTATTAACCTTGAACCAACAGTGGCCTGTTAGGAATGCATTTCATTTAAGGCGTTGAAAATAATACCTTGTATTATTAACAGAGATTCCTTAAAACTTTCATTTACCATCCACATAATAAGAACCTGGCATATACATTACCCTTTAGAAATTGAAACATCGCTGTATCTATTTGAATTGCTAATGGTAATAGGAAACATGCAGAGAAAATTCTTCAATAATAGGAAGTTCTTAAGCATAGGCTTTCATTTTCTTATTGTGAAAAGTTGGCATTAATTATGCAAGTCTCTGTGCTAAAGTATACTTTAAAGCTGGATGGTCTTTGTTGCTTTATTACCATGATAAATGGGAGACAACTTATTCAACATACTTGGATCACAGTTAACTAATTTTTACATAAATTGTTTCTATTTTGCTTTTCTGTTATTGTTTTAAGAAGTTCAAGCTAATCAAACTCTAAATCCAAGCAGAGAAAATAATTTATTTATTAAAAATAGGCAATGACACGAGCCTTATAATGAGATAAACATTAAATTTCCTGAAAAAATGTTCTGTACTTTATTCATATTAGGAAGCGGTGTATTGTTCTACCTACAAAAAGAAAACTATGGAAAAGAAGATTATGAAAAAGAAAGCTATGAAAAAACACCTGGAGATAAGGGTCTTTTCAGATTTTATAGTAATTTCAGGTAAACAACATTAGGAAAATATAAGAATTCTCATCCACTACCATCTCACAGCAATATTTGCCTACTGTAGTTCTAACCTCCTGAAATTAACCAAAGTCTTGGTACATGTCCTAGAACTGATTTCCTCTTAAGGATCTACAGTCATTGAAAGTGATTTCATTATTCCTAGTTTATTCCTAGTTCAAAAATGTGCCATCCTGAAAGAAACATCACTCAAAAGATTCAAAATTAATTGAGGCTATTTTCCTATTATATCCTGTGATCACATGATTTAACAGATAATGGATATTTTCATACTAATAATTATTAATTCATTATTATATTTATTCCTGCCAGAATAATAAAAACACTATATATATATATGTATATATATATATATATATATATATATATATATATAACAATTTACAGATGATAAAATATAATTTTTAGTACCCTCAAAAACACTTGATTAGCCACACCTATTATTACTTCACTTGATAAAAACAGATTAGTGGGGTTGCCTGCTGGGTTTACACATAGTAGATAGTAGAACTAGAATTTAGAACAAGATCTAAAGTAAGATTCTAAATTCAGTATTTCCTCCACATTAAGGTTTCCTAATTAGTATTTACAAAATTCTCATTAAAACATCAAAGCAAAAAAAATAGAATTGTATTTTTTAAAAGAGTCTTAATTATGTCACCGATAAGTTCAAATTCATAATTTTAGATGCAGATAGTGGTGGTAGGTTCCTCTGGACAAGAGATGAAGGATTAAATTGATAACAATTCTGTTCACTTCAGGAGCAGTAGAAAGACTTTATGCCTTATTAGGAAAGTCTTTTAATTTATTTTCAGTTAGAAATGTCTGCCAGTATGATTATATCTAAACTGTTAATAAATATCTTAATGCCCATTTGTAAATAGGAATGCTATTTCTTTAACAGTTATAAATGTCCGTGAAGTACTTAAGTACTTAAAAAAAAACTAAGAGATATGTAGATATTATCAGATAATATAACCCAAATGAGGAGAAAAAAAAAATGTTTTTGAAATGGCACTATTTTTTTCTATAGGCAGTTACTTTCAATGACAATTAGATTACCAAGCAGAAGAGTTGGTTTATCTTCAATGGACCTGTTGATATTATTCATAACTCTCACAAATATAAAGCTAAAATAAAAATATTGTCATAGACAGTATTTGAGTGTTTTGCATTTACAGTGAGAAAAAGAACAGAGCTTTTCAAAATGTTTATATCTATAACCCAATAATAAAGGAGAAAATTAATAACACTCTTTTGGGTGGGCATTTAAAGCCAGAAGTTCTTAATAAATTAACCCCATAAGGAATAATTACATTAAATAGAAACAAGTTATTGCTTTTAAATAAGTTAAACAAAGAATATTCATAAATATTTTTAAATAAATATATTTGAAACAAGAGGTTTCAACATTTAAAATAAGTGCTGATGTTCCAACATTTGAGAACTGTATTAAACTTTAATATCGTACTTTGAGGGAGTTAATGTTAAATAAGTTACAGAAAAATTATTGTATATTCATCTATCCTCTCCTTACTTAAAGCAGATTCCAAAAAATAAACAAACACCACACACATAAGATGGTTAAAAAACATGTACATATGTGTGTATGTGTGTATATATATGCATATACATATATACACATAGATATGTGGCAAAATAAATAAGAATAGACGAACCAAAACAGGCTAACTTATTATACATAATGTACTTATTTTAAATAAATGAATACAAATATAAATTGAGGACCAAACAATTTTGGTATTCCTGAACTTGTGAAAAATTTAAAAGATACCCAAAGCCAACGTTTATGATACTATTTTCTTCTAATCTCCTATCATACTTTCTCTTCTCCAAAATGATGAAATGTTCTGTTATTGATTTAGTATGATCCTAGACAGATCTCACCAAGGTGAAAGCTATGCCATGCTCATTATGTGTTAAGTCTTAGAGTACATAGATAGTATGAGTCTTTGCACATAGTAAGAACTCTATAAGTCTAGTGAAAAATAAATGAAGTAAATTTCTAAACTAAAAACAAATATTTACTGAAAACTTACTACTCAATGTATTTGTGATATTGTGTGTGTGACAACATGTGAAGCAGCAATTAACCAAGACATTGACAACCTTATTGGGGATGCAAAAATAACAGACATAACACACAGGTATTAGGTGTTATTCCTTAGTACATGGATCATAAATTTAGTAGAAAATTAGACAAGAGAGTAACATAGGTTGAAACTCACTTTTTAAATCAACATTATATGAAAAATTAGAGAATACTGTATTTTAAAGCATCTTTCTGCAAAAGAATAAAATACTTTTTCTTTAGTGAGAATATAGTAACATTTGCATTAAGTGAATGAGTGTTCCACATTTTGAAATTAACTTATTTTTCATTTTAAAGGAACTTGGTTCATCGTTTTAATCACAAGGAAAAAAAAAAAAACAACAGAAAACGCTTTTCTGATTTTATAATCAAACCCCTGTGTTTGCAATCCTCCCAAAAAGCTTACACATGCTTCCTGTGGTTAATTTGCCACATGCTTGCTAGAGCTGACAATTTTTAATTTACTGGATATATTCACCTATTATTTGTATGCGTTATACCAAACATATTCCTGATTCACTAAAATTTCTTTGTGGGAGATACATGCAAATTGCAATGAATATGGCTAAAATCAAGTGGGCCCTAGATCTTAATTAAAAGTTGTCAAAAAAAAAAAAAAGTAAAAAAAATAACTGGTTCCCTTGGCCATTTTCTTACCAGGAAACAAATGAAAAAGGGAAATTTATTTCTGACGGTAAATCCCACATGTTTTATTTTTATTTTCCCCCAGTTAGCTTTTTCACCTAGGTAAGCAGCATTTGCTGCTATTATTAGCTGTTGGTCCAATATCAGCTAACCAGTATCTGTCAAACTCATCGCTTCAATGAGCTTAGAGACTCCCAAGGAACTCCATGTAGGTGGACTTATGCTTACAGCTTCTAATTATTTTCTAACAGATAATGGAGCATTTAGGATCAGAGAGGTTAGATTAAATTTGTAAGTGGATCAAAACCCCAGATAAAATTACAAAGGTGAGGATCATTGTAGAAAACTCTCAGCTTTTTAGTTTTGAGATAAAGAGCACTCACTGATTGCTTATTTTCTGTGACAGATTTGTCTCATAATTTTACAACCTCAAAGTGTCTCATTCTTATTTTTAATTACATTATGCTATTCTACACGTAAACGTTAAGTTATGTGCACCAAAAACATGGCTTCTTAGGACCTGCTGCAGCATTTAGAAATGTTCAAAAGAATATCTTGATATTTTTTTCCTTACTGGGGAAAACAACAACAACAAACAATTGAGCTGTTTAGATAATATGCATATTACAACTTATTGTTTTAACACACTAAAAGAAGTGTAAATATGATAATCCTTTTATGCAAAGTGGTAATTATGAGTTTAATATATTTATTTATACAATACAATGTATCATAATTCTTTTTGTTTGTATAATTCAAATGCTTAGTCTATATTTTTGTCTGTTAGAAAGTTATACATACTCTGTTAAATTTCTAATCTGATGGGAAGAATAAGTGACATAAAATGTCACATGAAGCAATAATAAGAAAATGATGAGATCATCGACAGAGCTTTGAAGGTAAGAGCAAAGCTTGAATTCAATGAATGCAACAGGTCACCTCAGACACTCAGAAAAAAAAAACTCAAAAGAAATAAAATTCTGTTAAAGAACTGACACTTGTTTATGACTTATAGCAACTGTCTCTCACTGAGTACTGTGATATTTTGGAGGAGGCAGAGTAATGGTATGAGAAGCCAACAGACTTTGGTGCTGGAGACCTTTCTGCTCACATTCAGGCTTTGTCTTCCCTTACTGGCTTTGCAATGAGAAAAATAATTTAAATACTATCTGTAAGCTTCAGTCTCCTCACAAAATAGACATATGAGTACCCATCTTAGGCTTTCCTTTGTTTCAGTCTAATGAAAAGAATCACTTCTTTCTTCAATTTATAATTTGTAATTTTGATCTTAACTTACATATTAGGTTCTAGAAAATATGTTTTAAAAAATATGTCTGCTATTAATAATCAATTCATGGTGGGACATAATTAAGAATGACATGCTAGACTGTTTGCTTTCCACTCTGGTTTTGCTTTGTCATTGAGTTAGTTTTTGTCCAAACTCACCCGTCTATCGTACAAATTAGCTCTTGCTGTTAAATAAAAGGAAGGGAGAGTTTAGTGCAAACAAAACAGTACCCAAATTTATCCCTGTTTACATAATATCTGTAGTCTAGATAGAAATCACCCCATGTGTGATTCAGAATTACTGAATCCTATTGTTAAGTGTGAGCTTAAAGTAAATAATCTGAGGTGAATGAATCTCCAACTGTCCATATCAGAGAATCCTTTTACTAAGGCTGTTAACTTAAGGATGATAATAGTATGAAGGCAATACTGGCAGAGTTTCTATTCACAAATTCTTTTCATGCAACCAGATGTACTGTCAATTTGTTTAGTTTTAGACATGCTATGCTTTGCAAATTGTAGACTCAAACCTGTTAGTAATACAACAGTGGTGCAAGGTACAATGAGGAATTATTTTGATCATTTTGAGAAAACTATCATAAGAAAAAATTTGATATATCTTTGTAAAATAGCCACTTTTGAATACCATTTCTAGCAATATGTATACATATGCATGTGGATACTGTTATAAGTATCACAGCACATTAAGCCTTCGTTTCCTGAACCAAATTACTGATATAAGAATAATTAAAATCACTTTATGCCACATAATGCAAACCAGGACTTTATTCAGATGGTTCTCTCCTCTTGCAGAAACAAACATTTTGTATTCTTAAATCTGTAAAGAGAACATTAACAAAATCTTCTAAATTAAGGCTTGGTAAGTTTAAAATTGTTTGCTGATTGTTTGGTAATTCTACGTTCTAGTCTTTGCCTGCTCTGAATTTCTCCCTAAATTTTATGAACAGTCTTTATATTATAAACAACTTTTCCTACTGATATAGCCAAATGGAGTAGTGTTTTTCCCCTAAGCCATCATAATTGGCAAATACCATTTAGAATAGAGTCAGAAACTATACATGCTCAGTGTGATTCTTGTCCAGCTCCAAGGGACTTTCAGAGGGTATGGTGATTCTTATTTACAGAATCAGCATAGAAGGCTTATATTGGTGCTCTGGATTCAAGAAAGCTACTGAGTTTGTTGAAATAAATCAGGGATGAGCAATATAAATGCCTAAGGAAAATGACCCAAGTGCAATATGCCAAACAAAGATAGGACTGTTGGGGAAAAATATTACAGAATCAATAAGGTTCGAATAGAAAAGTCTTAAAGGAAGAACAATAAAAGTCTTTTAAAAACAAAAAAAAAATCCATTCAGTCAATTAACCAAGTATTTATTATTTCCTAACTGTGCTTGTGTCGCACTTGCCATTAGATATGCCGTGGTGGAGTTAACAGACAGTCCTTTCATCAGGAATCTTATAACCCAGTGGTATAGGTGGGAATCAGCAATAAAACCTAGGACAAATAAATATAACCTGTCATAACAGATGTACAAAAGAAATTTCTGAGCACTGTTTGTAGATTAAAATTTAGATTAAGGAGTCAGGAAAGGGATCTTTGAGGAAGTATACTTAAAATGAGAACAATACGGATAACTGAGAGTTATTGGGTGGAATTGGGGGAGGACACTCCAAGCTAAGGCATTGACTGACTTACTTGGCTTGGAAGAGGAGTGGAAAGAAAGTCAATGGAGAGAAAAAACTAGGAAAGTAATTAGGAGCTCTGGCAGCCAAGGATCTAGTATTTTACTTAAGTGGACACTGAAAGGTTTTATGCAGAGAAGAAACAAAATTCAAGCTTTGTATTATAAAACAGAGAATCTATTTACTTCAGCGAAAGAACTGAAAGATTTTATTCAGAGAAGCAACACATTTCAAGCTTTGCATTAAAAATTCTCAAAATACATACTAAATAAATTGATGGCTTTGATTAGAGTGGTGGCAATGGATTATAAAAAGAAGAGGCTGCACTCCAAATGTGTTTCTGGCATAGAAGCAAAGCATTCACTCCTGAATTGGAAGTAAAAATTGAAAGTTTGAGAGGGTGTGACATTCAAGGATAAATCCCAAATATCTGATAGAGATGAATAGGGTGGATGGATATACACATTATTTAAATGGATAAGACTGAATGTAAAAGAGACGTAGAAGAGAAGATGAACAGGTGCATTCTGAATGTGTTAAACTTGAGATGACCCTGAAATTTCAACATGGTGATATCAAGGATGGAGATGAGCTCAGATTTGTAAAAGAGACTAGAGATGAAATTTCATAATTTAGTGAGATAATCTAAGGAAAATGTATAGATTTAAAAGAGATCTAGAACATGGTACTGAGAAATTTTAATATTTCTGGGATTGTGTACTGCCAGCTAACTATTAAAAAGCTAGGGAGTTGGAGATTTTTGCAAGAATGTGGTTAAACTGACGGGCCATGAATATAAGTTGGCTACAGAGAGATGTGAGAAAAGGTGGCAGCTGAGGGATAGAAAGAAACAGGAAAGAATCAATGACTGGAAGATACTTAAAAGGGTAAAACTTTTCTCGAGTGGGTACTATAGAAAAGAAATAGAGGGGCTGGATGATGAGGTTGGAGAAGTTGATGTTTGATATAGCAATTTCAGATGTGATAGCATTTCTGACTGAGTTCTATACAACAAGCAGAGTGTGTACAAGGGCCCATGAAATAAACTATAACAGAAATAATTTACTTCAGTTACTGGGAAATTTTTATTTTTAGTAGAGATTTGAAAATTTATAAATTCTGTTTCTAATGGAGTTTATAGATTCTCTTTCTGAAGATATTATTTCATTTTTAAAAGCAAAATAATTATCCAAATCTTTTCTTAAGGAGTGTACTTATATATATATATATATTTTTTTAAGAAAAAAAAAGGAGTGGTTAACTGACTTTTCATGATTACATCATCAGTGTAGAGTCCTGTGACATCTAAGCTATAGACTTTAAAAAAACAAATTTTATATATATATATATATTTATATATATATATATTTATATATATATATATTATATATATTTATATATATATATATATTTACCTCATTTAAACATATATATAATTATATATATATTTAAACTTTAATAAAAGAAATTTATATATATATATATTTACCTCATTTAAATAAAGTATATTCATGTATGTAAATGGGTAAAATCTTTAAGGACTAAAATATAATTGGATTAAATTATATAAAATTTTTAAAAATTCACTATTAGTATGACACAGCATCTAACTAAGAAGTACCATTAACTAAGTGAAGCCACATGCATGAAAAGTTGTAATGTAAAAATAATGTTGCAGAACAAAATTTATTTTCAAACCATTTTGTAAGTCTGCTATAATCTGGGAAAAAATATAGACTTTAACTAACAACCATTTATTTATCTCACATCGCTAATATGACATCAATTCCAGCTGAACAACTTTTAAGACATTGACTATCATAAATATAACATAAAAAAAGAAACACATAAACACAATTCATATGGAAATTTCTTCAGAAAATAGCAAAATGACGGTAGTGTAAGATAGATAAAAATGTCCTATTGTATAGGGTAAGGAAAACAAAAGTTCTTCTTCTTTGAATGAGAAAGTCATCATTTACATGGTAAGGCTGGATGATCTGCGATGCATTTTCTTGCAGCACCTTACTGTGAACTCTGTGGTCGGTTTGGTGTGGGAAAGAAGAGCTAACAAGAAGATTCAGGTAAACACTAAGCCGAAGTATTATTCATCTGTCACTGGAACTTAGGATAATTGCAGAACTTCTTTTATTCTAAGACTAATTTTTTAAGAAAACAATAATTCAAAAAATTTTAAAAACACACACTCTTCCTAGGCAAATATAGTAATGTTGAGTGATAATGAACTTAAATATCAGGAAAACAAACAAACAGTGTTGGAAACTCAGAGCAGCTAAAGAGCCTGACTGATCTGAACAGACTGTGGTCCCTAATTCCAAAAATCCTGTTCATCAGAGTCATTTTTTAGGTATGTGCTCTGTATCATTTAATGGATTTTTAAAAAAAAAGACAAAACAAAGCTCTTGCATTTTCCCAATGAAACGGTATTATTTTAAATAAAAAATGCGAGTGTGTACAGATTCTTCTTATAAAAGTGGACTGACCTTTAGAGTCATTTTCTTAATGTTGTTCAATGTGATCTTCCTCTATGGGGATAAAGAACGTACTAGCTATTCACTAGCAGTATGTTATTATTGTCATTATGAATCCATTAGACATATTCAGGTGAGCTGAGTAACAGCCTTGTGACCAAACTCTCTCTCCTTCTCTTGCTTTTAGGATAGCATTTACTAGAACACAAATTGCTTCCTATTTATTTTTGCCTGTGGTAAAAATTCTAAGAAAATATAGATATCCTCTTCTTTGCCCTTGGATATCAATAGAAATGTCAGATGTAGTGAGTTTTGAGTATTAAGTTGTATCACTTAGAATAACCAGTAAAACACAGTTACATCTGATAAATCTAATAATAGCAGTAATTGCATCTAGAATATTCTACACTGAGTATAAAGTTTTGGGAGGAGAGAAGGTGATGTTCAATGCTAAATAAGTATATGCAGTTTCAATTGTCTTTGAAAGTTCTATTTCCCTTCTATAAAATGATACAGAACACATGAACACAATCATAGAAATACAAATATACACATACACTAGTTTGCAAAAGAGACAGGTGGCACAGTTGCGAGTAGACGTTGAGATTGAAAGTTGTCCTTGGAATGTTCTACCATAGTGTTATACTGATTGACTTCCACCTGCCATTCTTTGCCAAATGGCTCAAGGGTTTTGCCACCCTTGGCAGGTAGGACATGCAAGAGAATAAATGTCCTTCTCTCCCATAGCCCACATCCATGACTGGCAGCTAGTCCTTACATCAGCTCCCTTAACCCTTGAGAAGGGTAACACTGAGGTGTATATCCTATATTGGCTACCAAAGTCTCTCTAATGGAAAAAAAGGTCCACTCACTTACGATAGCAGCTGCCTTTAGTGACTCCCACCCCCCCCCGGCGTCTCCTTTCCATACTCTCCTTTATCTCCAAAATAAATAACTTTTACCCAAATCCTTGTTTCAGGGTCAGTGTCTGCTTCTGGAAGAACCCAGACTAAGACATATGCCAAACATATGACTTTTAACAATAGTCCTGAGAAAATTTGCAATTTCAACTTAATTTTTATGTCCAAATTACAAATAATTTTGCTTACATAAACCTTTTTTATTGTGAGTTCTTCAAATATTTACAATAATCTACACATATAATAGATGAGCTAAATATCTAAGTATGAAAAGTAGGTATATACATTTGCATTAAAATGACACCAGGCTACTTAAAACACTAAATTCACCATTAATTTTGCCAATTTCAGTTTTCGTGCTATCCTTCTAATGTTCTGAAATAACTCATGAAACTAGTAGGATGTGCTTTTGCTTGATATTTATTGAAGTGCTGCCAATAGCAATCCATCAATGTGTTAATCTTTTAGCATCCATCCACAAGGCACAGTCAAAATATTTTCCTTATTTCTTTTTAACTTACAAAAAAAACCCCAAAAACAAAAAACAAAAAATAGACTCCTTGGACACTATTGGTCACAATCTATCAACCATCTACGAAAATGACTTCTTTCATGGCTCAATCACAGTTTATTTAAAATTCAGCAAAAACCTAAGATTTCAAGCTGCCATCCTCACTCATGTTTCCATGGGAATAGACTTCAGATCAGTAAAAAAAAAAAAAAAAATGGATGGGGTTAGGAGCTTCAAATAATCATTCAAAATCATGATGAGGTTTTTAGAGCTTCTTTCTTAGGTGATTATTTTGTATCCTCTTAACCCCTTTTGCCAGTCTGTTTCCATGGAAATATGATAAAAATGGCTGTCCAAACCTCTAGCAGAGATCAGTAGCATTCTTGTGAATTTCAGCTTTGGCTGCAGTCTATGCTGGGCGAGATCTTTTTTTCTTTCAGTTTTACCTACACTGTTTCTATACATTGTCATTTTTTATAGTTTTAACTTCTTTGAAAATTCTCTTCACAAATTTATACCAAGATCAAATTGATTGTGATATCACTGAAAAATATTTCAGTTTTACATTTTAACATATAAGCCAAAGTGTGTAGCTATAGGGTGTCAGAACTTTTAGAGACCTATAGAAAGGAACATTATTTAGTTACTGGACTCAATGTCTCTTAGATACCTGTTCGTAGATATGCAGCAAGGGTGGTATTTAGCATATTTAGTAACTGGTAAGGCATGGTGCCAACCAATCAGAGCAGCTGAATTGTATTAGCTCTTTATCAGCCCTATTATATAATAACTAATAAAAAGTTAAACTAAAAGTTGCCCTATATAAAATGGTTAGCATTATACCCAAATAAAATTTCCAAGGTCACAAACTGAGCTACTATAAAACTTAAAAAGGAGCTTATAACAGAAACTGGGTAGAAATACAGAGCAATCCATCTTTTAAAAAATCAAAATACATATGCTTGTATCATCTTTCATATAAAAGTCATTTGAAAATCAAAATCATTCTTGTTACTGGAGACATTATGCCAAAAGATAGGGGCAAAATATTTATGAGTCTTTGATAGAACCCATGGCAGGTGTCTTGTGCTAGGGGAAGTTTTAAGGTTCTGATTGACCTTAGAAAGCACATTTATTCATAACTCTCATTATTTTATAGTTGGAGATTTTATCTATAAAAACCTGCTGTCTTCTAAATTTCAATTGAAAAAAAAAGTAAATTTCAACGGGTAATTATCTAACTTAGGTTCTAATTTAAGTTTAACAGAGGCTAACTTATTATAACAACTAATTTTGATTGATGTTTTCAACTAAATAGATCTTAGCTATAATACAATTAAGCAGTCCAGATAATTTTTCAAATCATCATCACTATTCCCAAATGTAGTTTGGCACAGTGATTAAACACGTGGCCCTTGAGGGTAGGATTTGGCTTGCAGGCCAAATTTGTCTTTTAGACTGTATGAATAGTCTTACTGAAATACAGTCACATTCATTCCTATGTTTTGTTTCATTTTGTATAAATTGTCAAACACTTAGAGTTGAGTAGTTGCCAGAGATCACATTGTGCGAAAAACCTATTTTCTCTGTTCTTTTAAGTAAAAGTCTGCCAATCCTCTTGAAGCTTTCATTTTTAATAAGACTATACCATTTCCAGAGAAGAAACTTGTAAGTAGAAGAGTTTTTTTAAAAAAAGAAATTCTAAAAGCAGTCTATTAATAATGAATCAAAATGTAATTGCCTGGTATCTATACTTACATCCATGAACTCCACATTGGCTTTGGGACCAGTTGTTTCATTAAGAATCTTAATAGCCACAGGAATCTTCACTGTTTCTCCTTCAGGTACCCAAATGCCCTTTGGGGGGAAAAATCACATTAAATCTGTACTAAGACATATATAACATTTATGTCAGAAACAAAATTTGATTTAACCACTCAACCTATTAATTTATTTAAAAAATAATTTAGAAGTCCTATATTCTTTCATTTAAATAACAAACATTTATCAAGCACCTGCTATATGTTACAAGTTATTCAGCAACTTTGTTGTCTTCTTTCATTATCTGAAAATGAATTAGTTATACATGTATTCTTTTTTTCAAGGTAAGTTTACACTATTATACAATTTAACTTCTGTACATAAGAAAGTTTTCAGTGAAAAAACATTAAAATAAGATAATATTTGATTTGAATAATATTTTCAACTTCTCAAGACTTTCAGAAGGTTGTTCCATTCGTGAATTTCAGTTGTCTCATTTGCAATTTAGAAAACTGGAATATGTAATGTTGGAGGTTCTTTGCAGCTTTAGTTATTATCTAATTTATTCTGAAACTTAAAAAACAATAAAAAGGCAAATTCTTATGGTCCTGAAGTTCAGATTGATTTAAGAATTAATTTTTAAAGGTTATTATTTAAGAATTAGTTTTCAAAGGCAAGTATTAGAGAATATAGAGTATATATTAATTTATCTATTTTACTAAATTGTGTATGCCAAGGATTTTTATCTGTGAAATAATATAAAATATTTATTTTGACCATTATCAGTTCTTCTTTTTTCCTACAGAAATAGAATTATAATATCTGGACAAGATCTTTGCATCAGGAAAGTATACAGTAGGTACAGTTTAAGTAAATGACAATGTTTACCTAAATAACAGCATTTCTGTATAAACAATTCAGATATTTGAATGAGAACAATGATTTTGATAAGACATACAAGGATGCATGAATTATACAAGATTATATATATATATATATTTTTAAGTGTACTGTCTCAAATGAACACAGAAGTAAAAGTGAAGTTACACACACACGCAAAAAATCTCAAATTAGCCTGAAATAAAGAAGTCTTCTTAGGCCAGTTTTACTATTAAAACTAAAGGGGAAAAAATAGTCTATTTTACCTGAAAAGAACATCTCTGATTCCTGTCTTTCTTATCATCAGCTAGTCATAGTCATAAAAAATTTTAAATGTTTTTCACTATGTACTTCTATGCTAAAACATATGTATTTGTGATACCCTAAGTTGTAATAATGTAAGTAGAGACCTAAACACAGAATTTTTTAAAAGTCAAAATAATAAAGAAAAAAAGGATGTTAACCTTTAGAAGGTGAATTTGAGTTACATTCTTATAGTGAATATGGAAATAAATGGGTAAAATAAAAAATAATAAGACAAGTTCCTTGTTGTCTCACAATTTTTAAAAATTATTAATGCTTAAATGAGAAAAACAAACCAAAAAAATTTCAAGACCTACAGGTTATATTTTTTCACTCATGATACTTACAGTGAATAGGCTTATCATTATTCAATGAGTAACTGTAGAGGGAATTAACTTATAAAGATATAGCATCAGTATTAAAATATTCCTAAAGCATACTTTTGAAATAAGTATATAAATTCATTTTTAATTATTTTCTATTGCTTTTTAAATAAGTATAGTCATTATTTTCTAGGCCAGACCTGACAAAAATTTAACTGTGCTGATATTCATAATATTTATTCAAATATTTTATGTTTAAGCAAAGTATATCTCTAACAAGGAAGAAAAACTCACCAAATAATTGGTTAAGTCAAACTGCAAATTTGTAGTCAAGAATAATTCTTTATAGTTTAAGACAGTATGTCCTCGTAAGAACTAATACATTAATTAAACATAGGGTCAACTATAGACACTACAGGTATGTAATTCAAATATACTTATGGGACATTATATAAACTTTTGATACAAGTAATTTCAATAAAGGTACGCCATAATGAAAAATAGACAAATCATTGTTTTTAATCAAAATATTAATTAATTTTTATTTTTAAATGTCTATATGGGTAATATTTTCCCCTGCTGAGGTCATGAGGTCATATTTAGTCTTGAGTTATGTTACCCATTATTTAAAATAAAATTCAATTTCCAAATCACATCATCTTTAAAATATAAGGATGATAATAATATGCTAGGAACAATCTATGATTGAATTGTCTTTTAAATGAAAGTCCATTTTTTTCTAGAATAATAAAAATGGAGAAACATATAAAATATGTTTCTTCTAACATTCAAAGAATTGAAAACTAGAAGCCATCAAGTCAACCTAGAACAATTTCTATTCAAATTAGGTACTCAGTTAATAATTTTGAATTTAATTGAATAGAATATGCATACTAAAATATTAAGAAACTTCAGCATTTACACCTTAGAATAAAACAGTTTTATTTTAAAGAGATTTGATTATTTTTGAAATATTAAGGAGAGAAAATTAAAGTTTATATTCTAATTGTTAATATTTTCTGTTAAATAAATATTTGTTTTAAATAAGAAAAATTGAATGCTTTAAAATGTAAAATTTCTGACTCAATCTATTTTAACAGATATTTTTATGAAAAAGATAGGCTTGCATATACAGCTTTAAAATATATATAAAAGTGGCAAAGTAAATTTGAGAACTGTAGGAATGGACATTACATGGATTTAGCACTAAATAGAGTTTCTTATTCTTGTTGTTTACCATTAAAAATAAATTTCACCACAATTAACCTTGGCCTGGCCTCTGAATTGGTTCTGTAATTAAACTAAATAAGTAAACATACAAATCTCACCATTTGAGCTTTCCCTTTCCAGAAATATTTCTGTTACTGAAAACCCATAATGTCACTCTCTCTTTCTGTCTTACCTGTGTTTCACAAATTCACTTTTTTAGTGTGCATACATTGGTGAGGACATCAAAACTGGAAATTTTCTGTTATATCAGACAAGTTACCTGGTAGACAATAAGTAATTTTGGAACAAGGCCTGTCCTACAAAGGGATCAGCACATTTGTGTAGGTTCTGAAGAGGCTGACAAAATGGATAGAAGAGTCGAGGAGCAAGGGATCACGGCACATTGCCTAGGCCTGTGTGGGGTTTCATGGGGCTCTGTGTAGGGGGAAAGCAAAATGGGTCGGAGCTGGATGTCTTAGATAAAAACACAATTTGCCAAAGGGGAGATGATATCGAAAAGGGCTCAGAAGGTATCAAGAGAAAGAACTATACTCTGGCTTCATACCCGTTTTTCCTGCTATTTCCCATCTGTATCCATTCTCAACTTGCTTAATACAAATTAATGAATTCATTCATACATCACCATCTCAATACTATAAAGGTTCTCTTTTCTGAATATTAAAGGAAACTAGGTTGGCCAGAGTAATAACTTTGGCTATTATTTAAAACAACTCTGGAACAAAATTTAAAATAACCGATGGAATGTATTATTTTTAACTTACTTTATAGACAGTTCCAAAAGCACCAGAGCCAAGTACTTTTACTCTTTTGAGCTCAGTTTCTTTCAAAATACGAAGTTGAGCTTGATTGGGTGCTGTGCCGCTGGGAGTTAATGGTTCTACCAACTATAAAACAAAAAGAATACAGGTTACAACTTTCAATTCAACAATTAGCACTTCTCTCTCATTCTCTAACCCTGGCTGGTTTCTTTCTCACACACACAAAAACACACAAGTACATTTTCTCTTAAAAAACATTTTTATAATATGGATCACTCACTATTCCTTCAGCCTCTATCCTTTCTCTTCTCATGCTCTTTGCCTGCATAAGCACAACTGACAAATGTGCATCTACTGGATGGCATACTACACTAGGAGATTTTCCTCCCCCCATTTTTATAAAAAATTAGAGACTAATTAGGGGCTCTTAATTCTACTTTTTCAAGCCCCTTTCTTTTTGGCACCTTCAGCTAAGATTCAGAGATTTTAGTTATGTCAGAACTCTATTAAAGTGTTCTTTCTCATTTAAAATTATTTGCTACGTTAAAAAAAAAAAAAAAGGAACACTGCTTTCTTAGCATTTAAGCTCTAGCTGAAAAGCCAGAACAAACATGACAGAAGAGAAAAAAATAAGTTATCATAACACCAATACACATGGACACATGGACAATACTTCTAAAACTTTCATGTACATGTAAAATACTCAGGTTCTTGTTAAAATGCAGATTCTGGTTGGTTCTGTTGTTCCAGGGTTGGGGCTGAAATTTGCATTTTACTGAACTCCATGTGATGTCTATGTGTGATGATGGCCCTTGAACATATTTTAAGTGACAAAGGTCTAGATATCTTCTAGATCAAAAATTATAAAATTCTCTAAATTGATGTTAGATCGTAAGTGAAGGCTAGGAAATGCAAAGAAATACAATAAGCACCAAAGAGTAAGGTTCATTACTTTTGGCTTCCTAATGGAGAAACACTTTAAAATTAGTCTTGAGATGATAAAAATGAGTTGGCATAAGGGAGGGCACTGTCACTGAGAAGAATAGTTTGGACAGAGCATCAGGGAGAAGAAGGAAGACATCAAGGGGACTACAACAGGGAGTGGAACAGATCTGAAGGGTGGCACTAGGGTGGGAAACACCAGATCATGAAGTGTGGCTGATGGGGGTAAAATTAGACTGATAATGCTAGCTGTCATAGTTCAGATGCCATTCAGCCAGAAAGGATGAATAAGCAAGGGGAGCAAGGGGAAAGGTATGTGAATATGTGCCACTTTCTTACCTATGTGAGAAAAAAAAAAATGTAGACAATGAAGAGATTGCGTACCAAAAAGTTTATATCGTATGTTAAAATTTTAGGTTTTTATTTATGCTTGAGGAAAAAGGCAAGTAAGAGAAATAGGAGGATTTTTTTTTTTAAAGTTAAATAAAGGAGCTGAACTTTAAACATCGACAAATAGCTTGTTCTTTCTTAGCATAAGAAAATAATTAATGGCTACTCCTACTCAAATTGTCCTGAAAATCACCACAGTATTTCAACATGTCTGTTTACAAGGCTAAATGCATTGTGGCTCTCCAGCTTGGTTATTATTATCCTGCTTCTGTGAAGATTATGGTGTACTTAATTAGCCAAACTGAGTTTTGAGTATAGGTAAGTTTAGCAATGGCAAGAATTTTGGGAAGAAGATGATAAAAATTATCAAGAAACCTAAGTTATTTTCCAGCAGTTTGAAACTAATATACTTCTATTTCATTTTCAAATTTGTATTGTAAAAATGAATATAACTGAATCCAAGTCACATAAAATAAATCGTAGAATCACAAAATAATTTGTTAAATCTAAAAAAGAATCTCCCATAAAAATCTTCATTTGAATTAAATTCTGTTGTATAGGATTTATTCATTAGATTTTGATAAACATAATATGTGCATAATAAAAAACTTCTATGATTTAAAAAAATATATTATTATTATTTTTTAAGCCTACAGCACCTGGTATTGCCAGGTGGTCTCCCATCCAAATACTAACCAGGCCCAACCCTCATCATCCGAGATCAGACAGGATCAGGTACATTCAGGGTTGCCTGGTCTTAGACATAATTTTTAAAAAAAGTACAAAAATTATATAAAATCATAAGCAAGACTGGATTTCAGCATTTTGGGCTAAATACACTTACTATATACAGTATACATACCTTTGGCATATAGAATGTAAAAATTTCATATTTAAAAAGCTTCACAATTCTACCTGCAATGTTTTGTCTCCTGCTATTTTCTTAGGTATCATTTAAAATTTTCTTAAAACACATTTTTCCAGGAATTTGAGTATCATATCTTTAAAAAGGGCATAGTTTCATTTTGTGAGCTAATATGGCGAAAGAGAATTGAGTTTAAATTTGTAGGTTTGTATACAAGTGCTGCCACTCACAGGTTTAGTAAACAATTTAGCCCTCCTGGACACTCATTTCTCATCTGTGAATTTGGTATAGCAATAATTACCTTAGAAGATTGTTAAAGAATAAATTGGTATATACTATAGGTTGAAAACTTTGGAACGTTGCCTGCCATAATGTAGGCACTGAATCTCGTCAAAGAATAGGATCAAAGAATAGGATCAAGTCTTAGAATAGGATCAAGTCTTATTCTTATGTCTTTTAGTTACAGCATCTAGCAAAGCATTAAGTAATAAGTAGTATGCTGAAAAAAAAATATTTTCTACTTTTATGTTTGTAACAGAAGAAAGGCAATCTGGAGCAAAATAATTTTAGAAAAGTATATCAACTTTAAATACATTCCAACAGTATATCACGCTATAACAAATTTTTAACTTCTGAAACTGATTTTCAGCTTCTATATTTAAGGATTTCAGTTGTTCTTCTTCAGAATTCCTCTTTTTTTTAGATTGTAAAAAAAATCATAGTTATTTACTTTTACTGAGACAAATATGGAAATTTGACAATTATCTAATTTAGTCCTAAGTGATAACTTTCTATAAAAATAGAATCCACTTATAAAACCAATCATTATGTGTTTATTTATTAATGAAATGCCAATTTGAAGGACATTCTTAGAAATC
Source organism: Macroglossus sobrinus (assembly GCA_004027375.1). Taxonomy (NCBI): domain Eukaryota; kingdom Metazoa; phylum Chordata; class Mammalia; order Chiroptera; family Pteropodidae; genus Macroglossus; species Macroglossus sobrinus. The sequence goes on along the minus strand of PVKZ01001326.1, from coordinate 260,690 downwards.
ATCGTATTAACAAAACAAAATAACTCTTTTATAGCAATGAGCCTTTTCTGCACATGGTGAAGAGACAGAGTTTCTCTTCCATTTATTCAGTCACTGAAATGCCCACTGCTATTCCAACTCTTCAGTTCTTCAACACTCTCATTTACTTCACTTTCCAGAATTCTCTCACTGACTGCCCCAAGCTAACCAGGAGTGAAAATTCCGCCTCCAACCTCCTAGCTAAGCTGAAAATATGCATAGCACATAAACTGTGCTCAAATTTTTATTCACATGTGTAAAGTTGAAAATGACCAAGTTGATCTTATGTGAACATCTAAATCAAATAGAAATCACTACTGTTTTCCCAGATATATAACTAACTATAATTTTAAGCATGTTTATTAATAAGACAGCCCATTCTAATTTCAGATAACTCCAATCCTTAGAAAGTATTTTCCATATGTAATTGTAAAGTAGCTTCTGAAATGTTCACATTATTCTTCTATTTAATTTCAACTTATGGAGAAAAAGAGCTAAAATTAATTCATCATTGGCAAAATTTATGAAAAAACGAATATTCCCATTTCTGTCAAACTTAAGAGGCAAAGTCAAGAATATCACACTGACAATGAGAAAGCAAACAAACCCAGAGAAGGCTAAGTTTTAGAACAGATTTGTTCTAAATTGTTCAAATTGGCAGAAATGCGTATGTCAGGAGAAAATGGTAGTATATGAGTTAAGAAGAATCTGGTAATGCATGGTCTTCTGTAATTGTTTCTCTCCTATAACCTGTGCAGTGAAAACTATCAGCTTGCATGCTAGAGAACTCAGTATGGCAATATAAAAGAAATTATAATAAATTATGGTAATTTACATATTCACAATAACTAACATGCATAATATTAAATGCATCTCATAAATTGTGTGGTAAGGTCTGTGTGATTACAACACAATCTTTATCCTGTAAGCTCAGCCTTTCACTGCTGGAATAATGAGATCACTGTCTACAATTTAATGACCCTAATTAAAGCATAAAATTTCTTGCCTATCTGGCTTTATTTTGAACCAGAAACATTCTATCTCTTACATTTTTCTTCTTCTGTTACTGAGACAACCTCTACCCAGCTAATTTCTAGTTTTGCTATGTGATACCCTAGAGCTTGCTAATGGGATCCCTCCCTCAAACAAAACAGATCTCTCTTTTCCTCAATAATATACTTTCTTTGACCCCTGTTGTTTACCCTCTTGAAGCCATAAAACTGCCTTGACTACTTTTACTATATATTTTGATTTTTCATTAATTTTGTATAACGTATTATAAAATATAAACCCTCAGCAGGAAGGTGGACAAAATTTTCACTTGTATTAAAAATTATCATCTAAATCTTCCAAACCTAATGAAAATCCCTTAACACATGAAGAGAAGAAATAAACACCTCACCTCTGTTTCCAGGAATCTTCTCAAGGCTCTTTTCTTTTTGATGCTCTTCCTTCTTGCATAAACTGCAAATGTTAGACCCACTATGACCAGGATGAAAAGCCCTCCAATGACTCCGGCTGCAATTAGAGGAGTTCTGCCAACCAGAATGAAAAAGAAAAACAGGTATGAAGAGAGAAAAGACAAAGGAAGAGAGAAGAGCAGTTGTACACATCACAAACATTACGTCATTTAGACGTTAATGCAAATAAAAATGCATTGCAGATATCACAAAGCTTTTTTCATGGTAAAAATTGTATGTGGTTTTTCTTTTTAATAATAAACCATGCACATACAAATAATTTTTTGGAGATGAGCAGCCACAACATGCCATTTCATGAAAAAATGTAAAACTTGGTAACAATGAAAACCATATGCCAAAATGTTGATATAGAAACATTTTAAATTGTTTTAATCTTATTTTTATCTATAAATCAATGGAAGGTAGACTTTAATTATATTGTGGTATTAATATTATATTCAACATTTTCTCTAAATCAGGCTTTCTCAACAGTGGCACTATTGGCATTTTGGGCTTGATACTTGCTTGTTGTGGGGAATTGTCCTGTGCCATCTAGGATGTGTTGCAGCACCCTTGGCCTCCAAACACTAGATGTCAGTAGCATCTCTGTCCTTTAGTCATGACAATGTTTTTAGACATTGCCATATATCTACCAAAATCACTCCCAGCTGAGAACCTCTGTTTTAAAGCAAAAATGAGTGGTCTAGAGACATACAACTCCCACACCTCAGGAGTATGAGGATATCGATAAGAGTTATATTAAGCAACCGCTATTCCAAACTCTAAAATGAGCAATTTTGTTGTCAGGAAAAAGATAAAGAAGAGGTCAAAGTTATGATCACAGGAGTACATATTATTACCAAAAGTGTGTCCAGGTGTCTTACACCCATAAAGTAGGATTACACGTTAAATATTATATAAAAATAAGTAAACAGTACCAAAAAGGGATTAGAAATAAATTGACTGGGGATTTTTATTTTTAAAATTGTTAGCTAAAATTTAGAAACTGATTATATTTTATTATTTTCTAAGAAAAAATATTTCTTTGCTTAAAAAGTAATATTATTGGTTTTAACTTCTTGTTCTAGAATAGAGTACTATCTATGAGATTTCTGTGGCCAGAGCCCTGAAATATATTAATTTCTTATGTCATAGCAAATAGCCCAGAGTAAAACACACAGGTGTTACCTAATACATATTTGACCATGAAGTTATTACAGATATCAAAACTAAAAGAGAATATCCTGAATGCTTGTGCTTTCCAAAGTATTTATATCTTATATTGCTATTTGCAAAAGAATCTACTCTCTGCAGCTACACTCTTTAAAAAAAAATTACTTACTCCTGTAAAATAAATTTTTGCTTAAAGACAAGGCAGAAGTAATGATAGCAGATGATTTTAAATAAAACTTTAAAATTTGTTCTCTTTAAAAAAATTTGTGTAACTTCTGTAAATGAAGTTGTCTTTTAAATATTATGACTGTTATATTGTCATATAAAACGACAGGAAAACCTTAAAAAGTGGTTCATATTAAAGGTTGCGTTCTGACAGTTGTAAGTATTATAGCATACTGAAATGTTGCTATAATTCAACTAGATTTTCCTACATGAAATTTTATAAAGACATAAAAATCTATTCTGAGAACATTAAACTATAGTATGGACACAAACTCATCATTGTGATGTGTTTTGGAGTGTATAAGATCATATTTGTGAGTATGCCAGCTAAATATGTATTTCTGAATAATTTTAAGTTTTCAATTCAAAGCATAATTTTCAACTCAAGTGTCTAACATATCTCTGAAAAGCCACCATTATAAAAAAAGTTGCATTTTGTTTTCTCAGCTCAAATTTTTTTATTGCAAAGGATTATGTATGATTGAGACTAGTGCCCAACACTTAGTTAATTGTAGATTTAAACTAAACTCTAAACTTCCTCTGTTTATCTATTTTGTAAAAGAATAAATGATATGTACTTATGAAAATATATGTCAAGTCACTATAAATTATAAGAAAATATTCTCTTTTTCTTTTTAATGTGGAATCACTTGAAATAGAACAAAACAAGACTCCTGTCTCTATTCTTTCTAATTTGGGCGGACAGCTGTTGTCATGTCATTACTCTTAGTTTTGTCATGGCAATAAAAAATAAAACATTGAAATACTCAGTAATTTCTATGTTTTTCTCATTAGAATTTACTGTTGATATTTTCCCACAGCAGTTGTATGGTTGATCTGCATTTCTTTACCTTTTTTCCTTCTCTTACCACTCTGCAGTAATGGTAGAGGTACAAACAACCTGAAGAAGTTAGAAACTAGAGATTCCATGCTTATAGGTCACACAAAAATGTTTTGTTGGACATTCTGAAAGGCCAAGTACTTCATATTTCAGCAGAATCTACTCTTGAAAACAAGCTACTGACCACAAAGAGGCAATGGGTAAAATTAAGAAGGTGGAACACTCTATAAGACAACCTGAATATTCTCTTTAATAAGTAAATTATCATGGAAAAAGGTACTAATCTTGATTAAAAAGACTTAACAGTCATAAAAAAATGTGAAATGCATTTCGAAATTAGATTCTAGTTTGAAGAAACTAGCTATACAAATATTTTTTGAGGTAACTTGAGAAGTTTGAATATGAATTAGGTAGTAAACTGGAAATTGGAAAGATTAGGCTACAAAACCTTAGAATCTCAATTAGGAAAAAATCCATACACACATGTATGTGTGAGAGTGTGTGTGTGTGTGTGTCTGTGTGTAAAAATCTGGAATAATGTGCAATAAGACACTAAACAGTAGTTGTCTCTGAATAGCATGACTATGGTACTCTTATTTTTGTGTTTTTACTCACAGGCATTTTCCAATTTCCTACAATGTATTTATTTATTTTTTTAAAAAACAAAAGCTTATTAAATTTACATAATACACAGAAAAAATAAATAATTGTCTAAAAGTTTAGTTTAATAATAATGGCCTTGTTTTCTTTTTCATGAATGTTTACTTCTTTTTTTAAAATTAATATTTCATTTTGCTATTCCCTGTCTACTTTTACAATCTAAGTACTTTTGCATATATTTTCTATTCATTACAGTTTAATATGTCTGAGACATTTAATTACCATTATGTTTCTTATCATTAACATCACGTTTCATAAAACCAAGTTAATATGAAAAGTTAATACTACTTAGAAATATCCTACTCCCCACAATTGTCATGATTCCTAGATATTTGCAGGTATAAGATAGAGGTCCATTTTATCTTTAGAGTTAATGCTTCACTCTTTATGAGCACTCTTTGGATGAAGAGAATATAGCTATTTAAGTTACTTCTTTAAAATGCTATATATCCCTCCAAAGTCTTATGTGTGAGTCAGAGGAACCTCTAAGAGGCCGAGAGGTGACAGTGTTAATGAGATCATAAGGGTCAAACACCAAAGGACCTAGAATACTCTATAACCCCTTATCTATAACAAAAGTATTGTTTGTTTGTTGTTACTAGCCTATCCATTTAGAATGGTTGGGTCTCCCTACAGTATAAATGATAGTGCCAAGTGCCAAGTCCAAGCTTCTACTAAAAAGATGCAATCGATTGTTTACCATGTTCTGTGATTTGAAAATTAAGCATAATGAAACTGCTATCCTCCTACTACTCATAAAAAGGAATAAGCAACTGAATCACAAATGAAGTTGACTAATTTATTTAAATGTGTATAATTTGGTTTGTATAATTTCATTTCGAAGTTCAGAGACTACATAATGTATAATATTCTATTGCCTTGAATGCAATTACTTGTCTTAAACAGTTAAATGCAAAAGACTAGTGTCTCCCAAAACTATATTTCTCATATAATAAGATGCATAAGGAGATATATTCTTATCAGTCATTACTGTATTTAAACCATGCTATTCCTTACTGGAGAATATAAAATGTGAGAGAATACATGGAACCTGATTTTAGAAATATCCAGATATTTTTCCTCAATGATCTGCTTTATTCCAGATATCAGTTCATTTAATGTTAAAGGCAAGCTATCCTACAAAATATATACAATGGTATTTTCTTTAAAATTGTCATCTTGGTAAAACTGGTATTTTGAATAGTATAGTCATTTCAAAGAGTGCTAAATCTATTAGATTCTTTTATAGGTATATCACCAAATAAAAGGATTTTAAATTGGTAACATATATTTTCTTAATTTCTTGGAATATAATTTTCAATTAAATATAAAAAAAAACAATCTGAAATTCTATAACACATTGATGGTAAAATCTGCAACAGTATTAGCTTTAAATTAGAGAGCTCCACTTTTAGAACTTCTAAATTGAACTAAACAATTTGAAGACCAGTCTTCAGGATTTATTGGATTAGACTTAGAGCTGAGATAAGGACTATGCTTCACTATTTATCTATGGACACATAAGGTTTACTAAATTTTAAAAAAATTTACACAGGAGGTAAAACCAAATAAACAACAACAATGACAAACCCCCACCAAACTAGTCATATAATTTAACACAATTTTTGTATAATAAACTTTGTAAGTTACAGAAAATGGTAAAATAGTGTCTCAAACATGTAATTGTGTGTGCAGTTTACAAATCTCTGATTTTTTCTTATAGTGGCATATAGTACTAAAAGATTCTTTGGAGTCAGACTAATTCTTTGGGCGCAGACTAACTATTTGTCTGCATCTAACTAGTTGTGAATGTAGTGCCTCTATCAAACAGCTCAGCTTAAATACACACAACTACATTCTTTTAAGGTAATAAAAAATATACCTAGACCTACTTAAACTCCTGAGATCTTTTGAATTTGCCTCTAGGTCCTGCCTATAACTGTCATTAAACCAAATACCTTTAAGCATCAGAATCACATACCGCACCTTGATCAGAAGAATCTGTTGGTGCTAGTGTAAGTATCAATAGTAATACATTTGCTCTCAAAAGCACCCATATGTGAGCAATATCAAATGTTTATCCTCCCTTCTGCCCAATTTAGAGATACAAAGATATCCCAAGCTAACAAGTCTTTATATAGTATATGCATGTGTGTGTATGTAAGTGGATAGATAGTTCAGATAAGTTATAGTCAAAAATGATGATTCTCTGTAATCTGATATATATATTTTTTAAATATAATTAGGTAACATTGCCTATCACCCTGTATCATATAAATCTTCTTTCTGAAAACTTTATAGTGGCATCAGACAAAAGCATGAGTCTATCATGAACCAAAGGTTAAAGGCATCCTCAGCAATGTACTCCATTTCTCTTATTTGTTCTTGCTAAAAGAAAAATATAGTTGACTATATTCCCTCTCCCTCTTCTTCTTCCTCTCCCTCTCCTTCTCCCTCTCCCTCTCTCTCTCTCGGCTTTAAGAAGTTTCCATGACAAAACATGTTGAAAGAAAATTCTTAGCATCACTTTTCAACTGAGATAAGGACTATGACTTTGAAAATAATATTTTCAATATTTTATTAATTATGTGAGCAGTTTAAATATAGCCAAAGTTCCATTCATATAAGAGGAACACAGGATTTTACTGACATTGAAGTACTCGTGGGTTTTATATCACATGCAGTGTCACTTACAATTTACTTCCTTTTCAATAGGAAATAATCTAATAAAAATGAAAATGTCAAAGACTTTCTATCCTGGTACAGAAAACATTCCCTTTCATAGAGGTAAATCCAAGATGTACTTGGTTCCATATACTATGTTTAAATTCAAATAATTTAAATAGATTGACTATAGACTTCCATGCTAATAATAATTGTTTTTTAGTTAAAACTTATTTTTACATTTATTTTATACTTTCACATTAACTATTAAATGTAAACCTTATAACCTCTATACTAAATATAAGGAAATAGCCTCTCAGAAAGTTAATATACCTGAATAAGGTCAAATATAAATAGTGCTAACATTTTACGTCTTAAAACCTTAAATCCATTATTTTTTTTAGCTATATAATGTTGTCTTTCTTTCTAAAGATGATTTATTAGAATTTTTTTAGAGTACATAAATATAATTCATTAAAGTTTTCTTCAATACCTATGTTCACTGGCAGAGAATTAAAAAAATGTGGAGGTTCTAATATATTCTTTGATTTTATGTTTAGTTATATCTTACTATTATAATTTTATCTTCATGCTATGTTCATTATGGTTTATGTTTATTAAATCCTTTATGCACTTATTGGAGTTTGTAAGTGACATTATCCTTAACTTAGTTGCATTTTATTTTTTCCCAGTGAGAAAACAGCTAAGAGGGCTCGCGCGCTCGCGCTCTCGCTCTCTCTCTCTCTCTCACTCTCTCTCTCTCTCTCTCTCTCTCTCTCTCTCTCTCTCTCTCTCTCTCTCTCTCTCTCTCTCTCTCTCTCCCCCCACTTCTCCTCCTCCTTTTCCTTCTCCCTCTCCCTCTCCCTCTCCCTCTCTCTCTCGTCTTTAAAAAACCGATATTCTTTAAGAAGGCCAAGGACAAGCAGTATCTATTATTCTACTGACAGTGTCTCTGCACTGCTATTCTGTTCTGTCTTCCCCAAAGCAGTTCAGATTTGAAACAAGAGACCGTGAAACATGAAGAAACACTGAAATAACACAGAAGTCATTTTAAGGGTTACTGCCTAGGGCAAGGAGAGCCACATTAATAAGGCTTTTTCTCTCCTGCAAATTGCGCTTATTCTGACCCAGAATTCCACCTGCTCTATAAATATGACACATTTTCCTTTTCAGCAAATGAATGTGATCTGGGTCAGAATGTGATGTAGGCCTCAGTTGACAGTTACAGTTTTCACTTGATAAGAACTAGGGTATTCGTATGTCTCTATCCTTTGATTAGAATTTGAGAATTCTCTATTACATTTAAAATATGACCAGAAATATAAGTGCTGAAGCAAATGAATTGCAGCATACTCTCCCTCTTCTTAAATAAATTGGGATGTTTCTTGGTTTGTCTTCATGTGTTAAGATAAACTTCTTTTTTCCAATATATATGTTTTTTAATATGTGAATGCCACATATTATTTAACACAGCATTATAAAGTATTTTAGTAGAGATATTACCATCAAACCAATATGCAATAACACCTGGATTCTTTATCTCTAGTATTAGATTCTGAGGAAAATTTCTAATAGTTTCATGGTAATTCCGTCCTTCTCTTATAGGCAATGCTTACACATATTCATTGGGTTTTTGTTTGTTAGTTACAATTTTGAAAAAAGTATACACATTTGTACATTTGATTTTTGAGGCAAATGATAAGATCATTTAAGGACACTAGCCTAAGAATATATATTATTCGCCTATCAATTTTACATCTATAATTTTTTCCCAGCTGTATTGAGGTATAATTGACAAATATCTATGAATTTCTATAAAAGCACTGAACAACAAGAAAGAACTTTTAGTTTTTAGAGCTCAGATGAATTTTGGTGCTCAAATTCTTTTTTCTTGTTTATATCTATTACACAATACCATCGGTGTCTATATTAGAAATTTTTATCATTTTCTACATAGAATATATAAATATGTTTAATACCACAAATAAGACATTGTAGACATTGAATTAAAAGATACATTACCTACTAAGTACTACTCTATTCTATTATCTATTCATTACATAGACAAGGTAATCTAAAGCAATATGCCAACAGATTAAAAAATAGAGAATAAAGTTCTTACAATTTCAGTGTGTTACATATCAAAATTGTTAAAATTGTTAAGGAATTTATTAGTTTCCTAATAAAGCAGAAAATATTATATAAACACTGCTTTATGAAGAAAAGTGAGAGAAGTTAAAATTATTTTAGGCACTTTTCTTTGCTCCCATGTTAAAATTTTTCTTCACTTCAAAATCACCATTCTAAACACGGTAATTTCAGATACCTGTGTTACTAACACAGATTATATCCCATTGTCTAATCGTATCTATATCTATCAAAGCATTAAGCAACACATTTGTGTCATGTATATTGGGCACTAATATAGATTTAAGCAGTCCCGTTTTTAGAGGATTCACCACTTTATAATATAATAGTTTTCACTTTCTTTTTAAGTGAAATTTTGTATATAAATACCTTTGACTTTTAAACTATGCTTATTGAACACCCCCAACCCTTGCCTTAGACTAAAAACATTTTTTAATAAAGTGTTTATACCAGAAGTATTAAGGAAGTGTTCTTCTTAAGAAATATCACTTGTCATTTGAATGACATAATTTTCACTTATTTTGCCCATCTGTGGTCTCATTTCCTTCTGAGAGGACTTCCAAGTGTTCATGGAGGAGATGGTTGTCTTGAAGAATTCTTAAGATTTGGATGATGTGAGGTAGGGGTGGACTTTGAGAAGCAGGTACAGTTGTGGGAGGAAATGCCAGGATTTTAGACATCAATGCAGGGTCACTAAACATTTCTTGCAGGATTAAAAAAACTAAGCCACTTTTCCTAGATGTTTTATATGTATTATAGCAAATAATTCTTCCAGTATAATTAATATAATTTGCCCAAGGTCATGAGCATTTTATGCTAATAGTCAAGATTTGAATCTTGATGTGTTTTGCTCCAGAGCCTTCTGTTTCTATTAAAATATTGTAAAACTATATCAAGAATGTTATTCCGGTGGCAAATTTTAAGGTACATAGGGAGGGAGAAGAAAATATTTTCAAGAAGTCTAGGTAGTTGACTATTTTAATAGGCCTTGTCACTGGCAAAGAGGGACAGACTAAGGAAGACAGTGGGTGAGACAGAAAAGTATTAATAGCAACTGAAATGATCAAAAGTACAAACTCAAAGGTGAAGAGATACAAAGGAGGAATCAAAGATGGCTGGACTTCCATGGCTGAGTGAATGGAAAGCTGATGATACCATTTATGGAGTTATAAATAAACAAAGGAAAGCTCATTTAAAATGGAGTTGGGAAGGGCTAAAAAGGGTTTTCTCACACACTGACATCCAAACCCCAAAAAGAACATACTACAGGCAGGAGAAAAGAAAAATTTCTCCTTGGCCAGCAAAAAGCCTCCACCTCTGTCAGTCATCAGTTGTGCCTCTTCAGTTGCTTGCCTTCAGGTTTGGGTTTACAGCCCAGAAAAAAAAAAAAAAAAAAATGGCCACGCTTGGCCAATGAAAAGTTGTTGCCGCTCTCAACTTTTCAAAACAGCCCCTCTCATCTTCCTCTTTTTCTCCATGTAAAAGCAAGGCCTTCTCTGCTGGTCTTTGGACTTGCGTATGGTTTGACATAGTTTATCCCAAATTGCAATTCCTCAATTTCCACATAAACCCATTTTGCTGGTAAAATATTTAGCTGTTTGTGGTTGTCTGTTTGTTTGTTTTAAGTTTAACAATGGACATAAAATCAGGACAAAGACAACATTTTGAAAGAAATGTTGAGTTCTTTTGGATCTATGGATTTGAGGTGCTAAAGGGTATATAATTATATTGTTATTAATCTACTTTTAAATTTCCAGGTTCACTTGTTTCTCCTCTAATTTTGAGTCTTATATCTATGTTTATTTTATTAATATCTTCACATTTTTAATTAAAGAGAGAAACAGATAATATAATGTTATTCCCTTTAAAATTTTCCACTGATTAATTTTCCCTGGGAACGCTAAAAATGCAAGAGAAAAATCATGGTTCAAGGTTTGTTTTTGTTTTTGTTTTTGTTTTCCTTCTCTTTTTTCCTTTCCTCCCACTCTGGTAGACTATTATTTTTATGTGGTTTGATTTCTCTCATTAAAGTGAATTGTGTTGTTTCAATCTATTTTTGTTCTTATCTTTTTACTGACCTTTTGAGATCCATCAGTTGCAAATGTACCATGCTTCTAAAATGTTTAATATATTTCAAAATCCTGTTCATACTGTTGTACATGAAGCTGATCTTCACCATGAGCAACACATGCTGGAGCCAGACACTGACATAAGCCTATACGGGTCTCCATTAATTTTGAGCCCTGATGGCATCCACTTTTTGGAGAATATAAAGTTTAGCATTAACTATTAAAACTTATGACAAAAGGTTTTTTTTTTTTTTAACTGAAAAAGAAAGCTAGACATAACTATTCTGAAAGAAGCTGCTTCATTTTTTTTTTAATGATTTGATAGTTTTCATGGGAGCAACTTTATGTTCCAGATATAAACTGCTAAGTGCTAAAACAAAGTCAGTTTTATTACCATCCCTCTGACCCAATTTATTACAATTTGCTATCACATTTACAACACGATCTCTCCCTAACACTCTGTGTCTGTTTCATACACTCCCAAAGTAATTTGTAATTATTCTCCCTTGGATTCTTTATTTCCAGGTATATTATTAGCAACATGAGGTTAGAAACTATTATTTCTAATTTTTTATTGCTCTATACCTCTTAATAACATTCTCTAAGAAGATTCTCAATAATTATCATTAATTAAATCAAATAGCAGATGGGGTATTTAGGTGATAATATATTTAAGAAAAATGCAATTACTTTATTCCATGAGACTTTTTAGTGTTTAGAACAACTGTGAAAATAGCAAAATATGCTCTTTGCATTTATCTTCTAAATTGTTCTCTGTAATTGCTCACTTCGCTTCTACTCTTGATTCTTGAACCAACTCTCATCACGTTTTTAATCTCTGCTTCTCCACTACATCAGCTCTTTTCAAAGTCACCAAAGTTTTCATACTGTCAATGTAAAGGTCATAGACAATCTTAACTAGTCAGTTAGTAACATTTCATAAGAGTAATCACTTTCCCTTTCTTAAAACACTGTCTTCCCATAATTCCATCACACTACCTCCTTTAAGTGTCTCTTCTATCTAGTCAGTTCTTCTTAGTCCTGTTTTGCTGCTCCATCCTTATCTCTCTTTTTAAATGTAAAAAGGTCCCAGGGATTAATCATTAGATTTCCCTTCTTCTCTACTTGCATTTTCTCCCTACATATGATATCATCCTACTTTTCACCTATGTAACAATAAACACATTTATATCTTCAATCCAAATCTTCCTCTGAATTCATATATATTCAATTGACTTCTTGATATCTAATACCTCATCCTTAGCAATTCCAAAATAAACTTCAATTTTACCATCCTCTCTTCCCGAAAGGTGGTGCCTGCTCTTCCCTAAGTCTCTCTTATTTTGGCAAATGGCAATTTTATCTTTCAATTTTCTTCCACATTCCACATCTATTTTAGCTAGTAAAAAACTAACAAACAAGAATTATTCAGATTCTTGCTCTTTACTACTCCCTTCCTCCTTTATAACATAACACTTTGAGAGCAAATATTCTATTCTTTCTACTCTATATCATTTTCTTCTAACATATCTCATGGCATCTGCTGACTTTTAGTTTAATTTAGCTTGATTAGAATTTCTAGAATAAAGTTGTTATTTTAAGGGTATTATTTTCATAAGCAATATATAAATTTCAAATAAGTTTATGGAAATGATTATATTTATTTATAAAGTGCTTAAGGTAAAATAATGGTATTTTTATTTTTAAAAGTACTAATATGAGTCCTTTAAGTGTTACAATTATGTCACAGGCATCTTCAAATTTCTTTGAAGTCAAGTTTATTGTCTCATGGAAAGAAGCACTAAATAACTCTTATATGAATAAATAACCAAATAAATAGTTTACTTCTGTAAATATTTACATACTGTTTATCTTAAATAAACTCTAAAACCACATAAATTCAACAGCTTCAGAACTTGCTATATATTTTTTAAACAACAAAAGAATAATTCTAAAATAACTAATAAAAAATGGCAAGTTTTATTTATGTAATGCTCTTTTAAACATGTTTAATATTTGCTTATTCCTGGTTTCATGGTGATGTGTAAAATAATATGTTATCATAAAATAAGTGAAAATAATCTTCAGACCAGTTCTCATTTTTGTTTGCCTGTTGTAGCTTAGTTTATTTCTCACCCTACCAAACTGTGTCAAAGCCCCTGGTTAACTAAACCCTCATTCCTAAACCCCAGATCCCTGACACCTTCTAATCTAGTGATTTTTAAAAAACTAAATAACTAACCCAGTCTCTGCCTCTCGGTGTGAACATACAACACATTTCTGACCAATGAGAGGAAAGCAAAAGCTGGACAGAGGCATTCTGTGAAAGGGCAGGTCCCTCCGCTTTGTTTTTGGCTGCAGTGCTTAGAGCTGTAGTGATCATCTTGTTACCAAAACAGAAAGACAAGAAAATGACAAAGATTCTGATGCTGATGGTACTGATCCAGGAACCAATGGCAACTCCCTGACTGCTAGACTTTTGTTATATGAAAGAATAACACATAAACTATGTGTTGAAGCCAACTAATATCTGGCTTTATTTTACTTTTAGCCAAGAAAGTTTCTAACTGAAAAAAAAAAAAAAACTATATCCATATTTCCCACATTTGCCTTCTTTTTTTTCCCCTGCATTTTAACTGCCAGATACACCATCTTAATAAAGTTAGATTTTTTAAAAGCAAAAGATAAAATCAATAGCCCTTCTTTTCCAGATAATAGTTAATAACACTGGGGCATCTATTATGCCTGCTTAATTATAAAAATCTCCTGGTCATTCACTAGGTTTAACCGGCATTAGTCTTGACTGAACATTTTATTTTGGGGGGAAAATTGTGCCCCATACACTTACAAGTACCACTAAACAGAAGCTTGTAAAGTTTCCTCAATGATACAGTATCTGAATTGTGGGATTTAAGTGTGTTGTAACGGACATGCTCATTGTCATCTGTTTTCAAATAGTGATAAAATTAAAAAGTACTACGATATTTTCCTAACTTATAAACCTCAAGCAAATAATGTTCTGGCAGATCAATAAAGAGAACATGAAGAAAACAAGAGTTCTTCATTAGTATTTGACTTAACAAACACAAATATCCATTTTTTTAAAAAAATTATTTCTGGGTCCCTACTAGATTGGAAATATCCCAAGGAAAAAAAAAATGAGAGGGTAAGGCTGTTTCCATCTCTTTTAAAAATATCCTAAAGAGGACTCAAAGAAAAGACAAACAGATCTTCTTTGCAAAGACTTTTGGTCATTGCACCCCACTTTAAATAATGTTTTTAACATAGAATGGATTGCTTTATATTTTAAGGGGAGGTTTATTGTGACCAAATTCACAAAAAAACCCCCACATTTTAAAGCATTTAATAACAATGTTTAGTAATATAATTCCTTTTTAAACTTATATAAATGGCCAATCCCTAATTAGAACACATTTCTAATTATGGGGAAACCTAAAGAGATTGCCTAGAAGATGTTACGATTCTGCAGATGTTCTGAATACAGACTTAGAGCCACCAGATAAAGTAAACAAAGAGGAAAAATTGAATTTACATCAGTTCAAACAACACAAATATAATAGCAAGACAACTTTACACTTTGCCCGAAACTATTTTATTTACATGCAAAAGGAAATCATTACCATTAAGAAAGAAGAATACATCTATAAGAAGCAGATTCTCTTCTTCGCTAGAATATTAGTTTTCAATCTGTTATTTGTCTATTATTTTTCTATGATTGAAATTATGTATACTATTTACCTTAGGTCATATTTAATGGTATGTATTGGACATCCAGGAGATGATAGTTTTAAATCTCTTTGTTTTGTAAAGGGTCATTACAGAAATAATCTAAAAGTAGTGTAGAATAGACATATTAATTCCTTTTAAATATCCGGACTAGTGCATATCTACAAACTTTCTTTTCCACAGTATTCTATTTTTCAAATTACATAAATTTATTTTTCTATCTGGGATATTACCTAAGCAAATAACTTCCCTTTAGTTGTACTGTCAGAAGAACTCACACAAAATTTAATTTTTCTTAGGGCAAACAGAAGAAAGTGAGAGAGCAGCTGATAGGCCCTAACCTCCTTCACTCCCTCGCACTGTGTTGACTGATGCAGAACACTATCGTCTCTTCTTGTGTATATGATGGGACCACCAAATATATTAGTCCTTTAGCTATTGGGAAAATAGCTAAAAACAAACAAACAAAAAAAACCAAAACAAAAACAAAAACATAATCTAAAGAACACAATTATAAATTTTAAGATGGTATACAATGAGAACCAACTTGTAAAATTCAGGCTAGTTTTTCTTTATTATCAGGTAATGATGTCTCAATATACAGAAAGAGAGATGTAGAGAGAGTGGGAGGGATGGAGGGAGAGAGAAAAAAAGAAAAAAGTTCTTGGAATCTATCTAGTCTTAGTATTTTATAAAAAGGGTTAAAGAAATAAAAATTAGTTGATAGATGGTCACAGGAATGGGGAGCACAGCACAGGGAATGCAGTTAGCATTACTATGTTGGCTGGGTGGAGGATGATGGAGGGAGTAATTGGGGGGATCGTTTTATGAACTATATAGATGTCTAACCAATGTACTATATACTTGAGACTAATTAAATAAAGAAATTTTTAAAAAGGCTTAGCAATCTATCGCTCACTAAGCAGTTTTTTTTTTTTGGTATAACATTATTTCAAAACTATATAGGATCAAAATTATCCTATAAATTATTGAAATATTAAAAATCCATAAATGCATATCTGTACATTTAGGTTTACTTAAAACCAATTAAAAATCAAACTTAAAAAAAGGTCAATTAAACTTCTTTATCCATTAGGTCTTCTCTATAACATGATTGATGGTATCATAAAGAGAACAATAAACTCATTAGAAGAAATTTCTGAGTCATGTAGTTCTTGGCAACTTTTGGTGTAAACTTTTTAGCCATACTTTGATGGGACTCATCTAATTTTAGATAGAATAGAAAATTATTTGTTATAAAATTATATATCTTTATCATCATAAATATATGTAAATAATAATAAAACTTGAATGATTTTAACCCAAATATTCTTAATTCCAAATTTTTAATGTGTTGCTTATTTGAATTTTTAAATAATTAGCAAATTTAAATAATATAATGAAATATTTTGTATTTTAATTGATATCTAGCTAAATATATTTTTATGACAGATACACACACATATATCTTATTTTCTAATTTGTAAAAGACATAAAACTAGGGACAGCCTAGTGTATCTTTCATAGGGGACTGGTGGTACATTAATGCTAGGGAAAAAAATGCAACCTTAAAAGGAGTTACAGTGATCCAAAAGGCTGTCCATAATATACTATTCAGTGGGTGAAGAGAATTACTAAATGATGTGTGGAATATGTTTCCATATCTTTTCCATAATTGAAAACCTTTATTATTGTATTTATATATACCAGTACATAAATAAATTTGAGGAAGGATAAACATATGTATATAAACACATTCATCTATATTTAATACACTAAGTATATATTAATTTTGTGCCTTTACATTTTATTTTAAAATGTATTAAATAAAATAATTAACCTTAAAGAAAAGTAAGAAGAAGAAGAAAAAAAAGAAATGCCTAATTATGATTGATGAGTTTTACCCATCAGGGTGATAAATTCTACTTTTACTTCCTTTAGATTTAAAAGGGAGGCATATGGCACAAATTACTAAGATAAGAATCATTGCTTGAGGATAAACTTAGTTACAGCAGTACAATCAGAAGCCAAAGATGTTTCATTTGTAAGGTACCATTCATCATAATTCCTTAAGTGCATTTCCAAAAAAAGAGAGAAAAAATATTTTAGTATGATTTTCTGATATATGAATGTTCTGTTCCTGCACAATTGCACAATTGCTGATGTTTGTAGTAATGGTGTAATTTGGAGTAATTGTTATATATCAGCCTTTTGCAATTATCACTGCAGGTATTGAAATCTGTTAATTTCTCATAACACATACAGGATGCTGTTAGATTTTGATTAAATATTTAACAGTCTTCTAATTTAATGAGTCCAGAGTTACTAATAGCAAATTCACAACCTGTTATTTTCCATGCAAAAATAAAACAGGGTGACCTTCAGTTGGATACATATAAAGTAAAACATTGCAAATTATTGATGATTTCTGAATTAGCATCAGAATATTTTAAATGCAAAAACTAGCACAGTTTATATTTGAATTTAATATTCCAGACCATCACTCCTTTTGCACATGCAGATACACCAAAACATACTCTCCTTTTTTGGCAAGATGACTTCTACAGCTTCGGAGATAATATAGAGCATTCAACAGAAACTCCCTCAACCTTCATATATTCATCTATCTGCATCTCTCTGTATCCTCTACTTACTCTCTCCTGATGAAATAGTGACAGAAGAATCTTTTTATCTCCAAGTGTAATCTTTTCATTTTTAATTTTTCTAGCTTTTTCAGGATATTGGTGTGACTAATGCATCTCCTGTATCTCCAACCTTTCTCTACAAGATCTTCCAAAGCAGACTTGAATTTAATCCATCTTCAAAGTATCTTTCTCTTTATATTATTTCCTCTCTGAGTATTTAATCCTTACCTGTCTCCTTTGTTCAACTGTAAATTTCTCAGAAGACTTCAACTCTTGACTCCCTGTACATTAAATTTCCCATTTAACATCAGGTGGATCTGTCCAAATCGTCCCAAATACAACGCTTCAAAAAATAAATTCATGATGAATTTAGCAACCCTCTACTGAGCTGTATCTGTTAATGTTACCAACATTTATCCGATTTTGCAAGCCATAAATCCAGGGATAATTATTAACATTTTTTTCTCTAAATTATTTCATATACAGGTAATCACCAAGCACAGTAATCATTTTTAAATTCTAAATATTTGTTAAATCTTCCCCCTTCTCTTCATTTCCATGTGACTTCTTAGCTTCTTTGCTATTCACTTTGAATAGTTTCATCCATCCACTTCCATTCATTATACCAAATATTTATATTACTGGTAACTGTACCACCTTCAGAATCTTTAGTTCAAGAACCCTACTTTCAGAGTAGCAGTTCTCCTTTCAGTTCACCTACCCTGGTACCTCTGCTTCAACATTTGATGCTATTGAAAACTACTTTAGGCCATTGACCCTCATGTTTCCACTGTACTCCAGCCTCCCTTGTATGCTAACTTCCCTCATTACTCATTACGATTTTTGCTATCATCATTTCTTTTTTATATATCCTTAACTCTCTCATCTCTACCTCCTTTCTTAAGTACTCACCTAGCAAAACTTCCATCTTAGGTAAAACCAAATTTCCAAATTCTCATGCCTTCATCTCAACAATCATTGCATAGCTGAGTAAAACACAACAATGCTAACTAGGATCATTTTAATCATTCTGATTTATAACTACAAATCTTAAGCGGGCCCTCAGCACTGTCTAGCAATACTACTGTACTTCTAGGATGACATGCTCTCTTTCGTGCAAATCTTTTTTTTTTTTTTTCAAATTTCCAATATTGACTCCCCTGCTCTAGTCTGAAATGATGTCCTCATTTTACACTTTATTTAAAAAGAAGATAAATTGTGATTTGCCCCATTTTCTCACCATCAAATCCACTTTCTATCTGCATGTTTATTTGTATATTCTGAATTACTTCCAGTTACAAGGAATGCAGAATCCCCTCTGCATTTGGCTCTTTCCATGGCCAAATTCTCCACTTACATACTAAATTTCATCCTTTCTGATGATTAAAAACATTTGTGCCTACAGTTGTTCATATCTCCTAAAATATAAATTTTCTCTTTTTTGAATTATTCCTATCAGGTTATGAATATGTTATAATGTTTCCTAATTTAAGCAAAACAAACAAAAAATATAATTTCCCTTAATTCCCTGTTCTTCTCCCTTTGTAGCACACCTTGAAAGCTTTCTCTGTACAAGCTGTCTCCATTGCTGACTTCTCTCATTCTCTTTTTAACCTGTTTGAAATCTTAGCCTATTTTACCCCAACACTCAATGGAAACTGCACCTGTCTTCTGTAGTTTCACCCATAATCTCCATTTTGTCAAATAAAATGGGCAATACTTCTTCTCTACCAGCATTAGATTTGATCTCCCTGTTCTCTGCCTAGGAACACTATCTTCGCTTGATTTCCAGGATTCAAACCTCCTTCTAGTTCAAACCTCTGTGCCTCAATCTCTTTTGCTATATTATACCCTTATGCTCTCTTCTATCCTTTAAATGATAGAGTATCCCAAGGCTCATTCCTCAGTTTTCTTTTCATCTGCACTGTCTACCTGTGGAATCTCAACCAATGTCATGGGTTTAAATATTACTGATGATTCACACTCCTCTCCTGAGTGTTGTAACCATTTGCCCATGCAAAATCTTCATTCAGAGATCAAATAAACATCTCCAGCATATCATGGCCCAACAGAAGTTTTCCCGCATAAAATATGGTGCACTTCCTTCTGAGCCTTCTTCATCTCAGTTTATGACATCACCTTTTTGTCAAAAACCCAAGTGTCATCTATATTTCTCTTTTCCTTACCACCCTCATACCATCCAATTTATTTATAATTTTCTCATAGTAGTCATGCAAACATCTAATTATAAAATAATATTTTTACACCCTTGTTAAATGCTTTATTTCTATATACATTATGGGCCCTATAATGTTATAGTTATTGTTCTAAACAGTCAATATCATTTAAAGAAATTAAGAGAAGAAAAATGAAAGAAAATATTTTCTATTTACCCATATATTTATTAATTCAATGGTCTTTATATAAAATAATATTGAATATTATTTTTTTACTATAATTGTTATGATATTAAGAATTATGTTAAGTTTTTATTCTCTCCTCAGAGCCTCAGCACAATGTCTGATATGCAGTAAATATAAGAAATATTTACTGGCTGATTATTGTTAGGTAGCATATATGAAAGAATGGATGTTTTGTTTTATCCTTTCAAAAATAAAATATGATATGTTTGATCATATCAACAGTGAGAAAAATTTTTCTTAGCAGAAATAAATTTTTACCTTATCAAACAGAAAAGAATCAAGCAATACATAATCCAGAATTCATACTCTACCACCTGAACTCATTACTACTCTCAATCAACTTTGCCCCATCTCACAAATCTTTCAGTAAGAACTAGGGAGGAAAATTATTCATAAATTAGTATTAGGTCTGATGGAAGTAGTTTTCATATGCAAACACAAGTAATTTTACCAAATCTCTCTAGAATAACTACCACTTTAGAAAATATTTTTTTAAAAGCCTAAGTTTATTCATACATGTTTTAGATAAGTGACTGATGTATTAAAATATAAAAAATAGAAATATATATATTTACATTATGGTACCAATATACAGAAGTATATGCTTTGTTCATGGAAAGCAGTGCTCTATCACAACCAAGCAATTCTAGATTATTATTAGACTAAAATATGCACTGTGTGAGGACAAGTATTGTAAAATCCTATACATTGGAGGAAGGCTTAATAGATAAAAGTTAGGAATTTAGAACTAAGAAAAAGACAATGGGTGAAATTGTTTAGGTAGGCTATAAAATATTCAAACATCCTCATCAGAGGAATAGCTCTTAACTGTTCTACTTGGGAACCAGCATGGTAGACAGAAAACAATGTGGTCTTCAGAATTTGACACACTTGAATTCAGATCTTTGCTCTGCCATGTATTAGTTAAGTGATTTTTTGCTAGATTTTTTTTTTTAAGTAAATCACTTACTTACTCTGAATCTGTTTCTGTATTTGTAAAATGGTAGTGGTGACAAATACTTTTATATAATTATCATGAAAATCAAATGTGATCATGTAGCAACCTGATAGATACATAGTAAAAAATGGTGAAAACAAGCTCATAGCTAAATCTGAGATTTTTGAAAAAACAACACTATTCTCAGACAGAAATAATAAACTTATTTAGGTTTTCCCATTGGTCCTTTATTTTTTCATGTATAAAACTATTTAGCTATCCACTCTGGGATTTGAACTCTAGGATTTGGAATAAAGAGGTTCAAGAAAAAAAAATATGTAGCTTTAAAAGTAGAGTATGCTTTGTGCTTAAAAAAAATTTAAAAAGACTTACTTTTTTTGCTTTAACGAGTAAACTTTTTATGGGAAGAGGTTTGTGTTATTGTCGTTTTGTTTGTACTCTGCTAAAAGTAACAATAATTATTCTATAAATGACTCAAGCATATGGAATGCTTTACTCTGGGCAGAGGAACAGAATGCCATAAAAACTGCAATGGCTACAAGCATTCAGAGTTTATTAGAGGAGTATTTCTCTATCCTTATTCATTCTTTAGTACTGAGCTACTACAAAATCACAATGAAATTATATCACTTTGGGTTTGAAGGTGGATGGTAGCAGAGAATGAAATCCCTGTGAGGGATTTTGTTAGTAAATCAAAGTGCTCTCTGTTAATTAGCTCCTGCCTACACGCATAGTATGGAAAAATAATTGTATGTTTATGAAAGAATGATTAGTTAGAAAATGTGCTGAAGTAATAAGAAAAAAGCATGAAGAGAGTAATCTGAATTAATATCTACATATCACTTTATGTAACCACCTAACAAAAGGAGGCCCTAGTTAATTACATTCCTTTAGTTAAATAAAAATATGAAAAAAAAAGATACATGGGGTCCACCACAATGTATGCCTAAATAATATTGGGAAACATATATATATATCAGACATAAAACTAGAAACTTTGACCTATACTTAAGAAATCTTTTCTGCTTAAGTGCCGTTTATTTGCAACATATAAAAAATTGAAACGTTTTAATAAAAATATTGACTACAAAACACATTTTAAGAGAGTCTGCACAGTACAATTCCAAGTCAGTGAGTAATTTTTAACTTAAAGAGCATAAAATACCATAAATTCTGAATTCAGATCCAAATTATGATATTTTAGTCTTTTCTGGTGGAAATTTATAAGACCTGTGTGCATATATAAATATACAGGTATATGCAATGAGTTTAGGCAAACAGATGTTTTTTTCTTGCATCTGTCTGCTTGTCCCATCTGTAAACTATTGAGATGATAAACACTCTTCTGTGAATATGCAAAATCACTTATTCCACCATTCTTGTAGTATGTAAAATGGTTACCAAAATGTCATTCATAGGAAAAAGGCTTACTATACCACTCTGTCCAGATAGCACAGTCTAACACCAAAATCTATAATCTCTAAAGTGAGAAGGCAAAAGTATTACAATTTCTGTTTACTTCATCCTTTTAATTATCATATATTCTATTTATATAATTGCATATACAAGTGTGTGATTAAAAGGTTTTCATTGGTAAGAGTATTCAAAGTATCATGATGACCACTCTAGAGTAGTGCTACCCAACAGATACATAATGCAAAAAAGTGTATTATTTAAAATATTCTAGTAGATATATTTTTAAAAGATGAAATTCATTAAAATAAATTTTTATTTAATCCAATATATCCCAAATTATTACCATTTTGATATATAATCCATACAGAAAACGTTTGAGATATTTATATTCTCTTTTTTATATTCTATCCCCCAAATTCAGTGTACCTTTTACAATTACAGCACATCTCAACCTGTTTTAGCCACATTTAAAGTGCTCAATGACCACATGTGGCTAATGGCTATTATATTGGACAGAGCAGGTATAGAGTACTCTTGAAGAAGACTCATTAATGTGATAAATAAATGGAAAAGCCATTTTTTTGGTGTTAACTTTCAGGCAGTTTGATCCTAATTATATCTAAGAGTTATTGCTAAGAAATGGAGTATTGAATACCTGAAACCAGTGTGTTTATTAAGACCTACCTTAATGCATATAAATGAACAAAGGAATCCTGGCTTTAGTTCTCATATCTTATTGCTTACTTCTGGTTCTTTTTGAGGCAAATAAGAAATAAATTATTTAAAGATAGTAAGACAAACTTCTCTGATATTTAAAGTGTCATTATAGGGCAAAGTTGCATGAGATACAGAAAGTAATTAAGCTCCTTCCTTGCAGGAAGAGAAAAAATTAAAACGGTATCTTTGGAGATGTTATATGCTTAAATTATCATGGTAGGATATGGTAGATAGAATTCAAAGATGGCCCCCAGGATTCTAGCTCCCAGATAACCAAATTGTTCTATGCACCAAAAAGAAAGAAAAAATGGGGAAGCCTAAATACTGGTTCTTATTTCTTTCCCAGGATAGAGTTCCTTTTTTTCAAAATCTTTTCAGATTCAGCTAGGAGCTTGCTTCATCATTTTTAAAAATAAATTCAGGTGTACTGCATTATCGCACTTAATATTCATAATAAGCATATAACAATAGTTATCACTATTACTATTTTAGAAATGAGGTCATAGGTTCAAGGTAATTAAGCAATTTATAAAGAAAAAATTTTAGCTGGTATGTGGCAAGGCAAAGATCTGAGCTCTGGATTCCTAAGTATAAGAATAGTTTAGAGCTCTTCCTGTGAGGCTATACTTAAATCACTATGGTAGATGTGTTAGACAGAATTTGAAGATGTTCCCAAGATTTCAGCCTCTGATGTATACACATGCTATCTCCTAGTTATTTGATCAAGCATTAACCTAGGTGCTGCTGTGAAAGAACGTTGAAGATGTTATTAAAGTTCCAAATCACTTGACCTTAAGATAGGAGGACAACTGGGTAAGCTTGATCAAAGAGCATGAGAATTTAAATCTCCTACACATCGGAGAATTAAAAACTAAGAGATTCAAAGAATAAAAAGAATTTGATTTACTGTTGCTGTCTTTCAAGTTAAAACAGGCTTCAAGGCAAGAAATGCACATGGCAAAGAATAAGCAAAAAAATGAGAGCCACAGTCCTACAACTGCAAGGTCCTGGATTCTACCAACAAACTGAATGAAGTCCTCTTTCAGAAAAAAACTTGAAGCTCCAAATGAGAAAACAGCCCAGACAGCACCTACAGAAAGATCCTACAGATCCTACAGAAAGTACTCAGCCATTCAATGCCTGTACTTTTATTTAGAACTGTTTGTTTTTAAGCTGCTAAATTTATGATAATTTATTACCCAGTAATGGAAAACTTATACAGCAATTGAGCAATTCTTTCACTTTACCTAATCATAAAGTTTGTTATTTTCATTTCTGTTAATCCTTACCATTTTAGTTATCAAACATATAATCACATCTATGATATGTTGAATTTCAAAATAGGTTTTTGGGGCAAACTATGATAGCTTTGATGCTAAATCATTATCTTCAAACTGAAGAAGTTTAATACATTCACCTTTTTTATAATTATCCTGCCTTTTTTTCTATAAAACATTGAAATCATTTCACACACAAAACGTGCTTTTAAGGACTGAACACCAGGAATAGATATATCAAATATATATGCAATCTATATATGGTAACTCTCATTGTTTTACTGTATATTAATTCCAAAGAATTCAATCAGTAGTATTTGGGTACTGACTAGATGAGAAGCAATTATATTAGGACTCTCGATAATTTACTGATAACTTTTGTGCCATATTTTAGTAGGGTGCTAAGTAAGATGCCATTTTTTTTTTTTACATATATAACTTGTTCAACTTATTTAATTATTTGTCCTTTGGAAAGCACAAGGTAATTTCTCTTAAGAATTATCTTGTTCATTTTGCCATGTCTGCTATTTTTTTCACTTCCTTTGCACATTATCAAAGCATCTCTATATGTACCATCTACAGAAATGCTTGCAAAGGACTTATATCTTTTTAGTCAGTTGAAATTTAGATGGCTCTTACTTAAAAAGATATTTGTTAGCAATGAAATTTTATGAAATATAATTTAATATTTCTAATCTACTAAAATCCTAATTAAAAATCCTGAGTAAATACTACTGATATTCTTATACCTCTAAAATAAATGTTAGAGGTCACATCTTTGGATAGCACAATGCAAATACTTTTAAAACTATAAATATCCATGTAAAGAAAAAAGCCAAGGCTTCAGAGGTATCTCTCACTTTTTGACTTTCATTTTTAATAAAAGACATTGGATTGTTAGTAATGACTTTCAATGAAGCCTAAGATATTTTGAGATAATAGACTATAAGCAGTCCTGACATTTTTCAAATTTAGAAATTAATAATTGGAAAATACTATAATTTCTATACTACAGAAAGATGCTTATTGGAGAGAAAAAAAAAGTATTCATAATGGTTCACTCAACCCACTGAATTTTTACTCTGACCCTTAACTAGTATAATCAACAACTTCCCAGTTCAATAATGCTATCTTTAGATTTTCTATTACAGTCCCAAAGTCAATGCTCTTAAAAAAATCTTTTTTGACTTTCAACTATAAGTATGACTTCTGCTGGTGTGATTTTTATAGCCAGTGAGTCTGAGAATTATATTAATGTTTCTAAAGTCTCTAAAAACTTGGTAACAATGCGTGGAAATTTTAATCTAATTTTAAAGGCCACTCATACAACTTCGTGACACTAAATACTTTTGTTTAAAGTAACTAGTTGAATTGTATGAACAATAATTAACAACTGAACTGTTTTGCTCTTGCTTTATAATTTTTTGATAATTTTTGTATTTTATGAGTACTGGGAAGTGAGAGTCACTAACAGCTGGAAAAGAAGAAACTATCCTTCACCTCTTCAAACTCTAATTCAAGTCAATTTAATATAGAGAATGTGGTAGACTGAGGACAGACATAATAAAAAGCCTGTGTATTTTATTTATTGGACTTAGAGATCATAACACAACTGCCACTCATCTGAGGTAACTATCCATGGGCGATTTTGACCATTTGATTTGGACATAAGTTATGAACTAGTTCCTTGGGGGCAAAATAGACAAAGAAAAAGATTGTGCCATCTGTGAAAGTGGTGCCAGGAATATCACATCATCTCACCCATATATCACACGTAGGCCACACTACTAAAGATAAACTGTTATGTGACCTCTTAGGTAATAACCACTATACCATAAAGTAAAAATGTGACAAAGGCATTATAATGGAACAGGAATATGAAATATTTCAAATACCCACTTTCATGAGATTTAGAGAGTTAAATTAAATTCAATTACTTGTTTTATTTTGTGAAGAATCTAGAATAATTGAATTGGAGATAACGGCCAGATAAAAATGCTTAAAAATATACCTAATGTGCATTTTAGATTAACTAACAAAAATAAATTTTGCCAATAGAGACTTTTTGTTGTTGAGATTAACAGATTTAGACCCTAATGAAATAAAAGACTAAAATTATAATAAGTTTTGCATACATATTTGACAAGGAAACTAAATTGAATATAATCTACTACTTTGTTCTATCAGAATATATATAAAAATAACATATAGCAAACTAAAATAAATAGCATACAAAAAATAATTTAAAAATTTGTTGAACATATTTGTTCATAACATTCTTGATGAAAAGGTAAGAACATCAAAGGTAAATGCTATTTTTAAGATACTGAATTCAGATAAGGAAATAATAGAGAATTTCCAAATTATCAAGTATTGTTTTCCTTATAAGTAGTATATTCTAGAAGACTACAGGTGTAAAAAAAAAAAAAATCTATCCTATCCTATCCAATCTTCCTGGAAGAAATTCCAGCAGCAGCCTGTAAGGTAAATGGAGTGTGGAAAACCAATTCACAAATTTCAGGGTTGGGAAAGAATAACATTGCTTAGAAAATGAAAGTCGATCAAGATTGGAAACATTTCACCTGTTTTCATTTAAATCTTCAATCTTTTTTCCTGCTGGCTTAAGAAGCAGAATACAGCATAATGGGGCAGTAGGGAGTGTGAACTCTAAATATTTCAAAATGGTCACATTGACATGCTCAATGTAATTTTCTAATTTTAAATAAAATGAGGCATTTGGATAACATCCCAGTTAAAACATGGCTTATGAAATATAAAAGAATTATTTTCTATCATGTTTTTTGTCCTTCTAATATGTAAGATTCATCTTTAAGCAATTAAGACAAAAGCTTAAAAAAAAACTATTATAGAATTTTTTTTAAAAAGGTAAATGACAAAAAACAAAGGTAAATGACCTGAAATATTACTTGATTAGTCCTTTGCTTTCAATCAAATGTACACCCACCCTATTTCAGAGAGGTATAAACATTTACTGCAATATTAAGAACTTGAAAAAAGAGATACTTGTTATTTTGACTTTTCATCATTCAATTTGTGTCAAAATTCTCCATGGTCATCAACAAAGTGTCCGAGCTAAATTTTTCATGTAAATTCTAAACTGCTTTAAAAACACCCTCTGGTAAGTCAGTACAATCAAAGAACAGAGTCACATTTCTTTAAATTTGAGTTTGAAACAGGTATTAAAGATATCTACAGATTTCTAAAAGGAACAACTAGATAGTCAGTATCAAATTTTTGAAATCATTGTATTTAGAAGTGTTATACAAAATCTAAGTGCTTAAAACTTGAGAAATTTTGATATGTCTATTCTGTAGTCACTAAACTGATGGATTAACATCATACTGATATATAACATAATAGAAAACAACCTCATGAAACCTTCCAAAATATTATTTTACCAATATTTCAACTAGATACTTAACTACCAGTGTATATATACTAGTTAGTGGCTCCTGTGCATTATCTAATTTAACCTTCACACCAATCTCAAGAATTCCCCCAATATCTGAACCCAGGCTTTCACATTCACAAACTCCTGCTTTTCATCTGTACAAAGGTCTACAGGTAATTTTTTTATAGGATTGATGGATTGAAATGTACATGGTTATCTATTTAGGACAAAGCTAATCTGAATTAAGTACATTAACCTTGCCATTAATTTGAGGCTATAGGGAATGGCCTGGGAACCCACGCAAGTAACAGGATTAAAATTCACAAATCGTTTTCATTTAAATGTTGGGAATACTAAATCTATAATAAAATAGTGTGGAAGGAAAAGGGGATCTGTAATGAATCTGTTCAAAAGTAACATCACAGGGTGATCTGATCATAAATTCCTAACTAAGAAGTCATGATGGGCAGTCACGGCTTAGGCCTATGAAAGGTTTATCTTTACCTTAAGCAAGTCCTGCCCCTTGATTTTGTGCATCCTGGTTAACTCAGCTTTGAAAGACTAGATTAACTTTTTTTAGACCCCTCAGAGGCTTAACCACCCTCAGGAGAATACATAATCTTGTTAACTATCATGTACTTGCTTTCTCCCACCTTTATTTAATCTTCCTTATGTTCCCTCCTTTTCTTCCAAGTCTATAAAATAAACTGCAAAACCACCATTTTCCAGAGCATTTGAGGTCTTGTCTTGCTTCCTGACAAGTCATCAGTTTAACTCAGATAAACTCTTATAAAAAGTCTCTACAGCTTTGTATGCTTCATATGTTGACAATACATCATGATTTTAAGTTATATGACCTCAATTATGTCATTGAAAACCACAATCTATCAGTATGGTTTTAACCTTTTCTCTCTCTGTATGTGTCTCTGTCAGCAACCTGCTGCCATCATATCAATGGCCCTCATTATGGCATTGAATCTTAAGGTGAAGAAAGAAATGTCCTCCCTTCTTTTAAAAGATCCATCAGAAGGAGAAGAGATACACATGAAAGCTTCCCGGGTGACTCTAAAGCACTTCTCTCCTCCACCTGGGAGGTGTTTTCCCCATCTCTAATGTTTAAAATTCTTGATATATAGAGAAACAATAAATAACATATTGAGCGATTTATCTGAGCCCGGCACTGTTCTATGGACTCATTCAATCTTCACAGCCAATTTATAAACTATATTAATTCTCCTATTTTATACATGCAAAAAAGTGAGGCTTAAATAATTTAAGAAACTCATCCAAGGTTATACACCTAAAAAATGGCAGAGACTGGTTTTGAATTCGGAAAATCTGATTTCAAAGACATCACTCTTAACCATCATATTATATTGCCTTTCACTAGTTGGGTGGAATAATTTATTTTAAAAAATCATTGATATAAATGTAAAGACACCCTTTAAAGTGATAGTACCGTGACTTAATAAAATCTCAAGAAGGAAAAGTTATTTCATGAATACAGGAAGAATTTAAAACACAACTTGGTTTCTAAAACTTCACTTTGGTCCTGGGACTGGGGGGTGGAGTCTCCCCCTATCCCACCCCTCCTCTTTCATCTCTTCTCTCTCATTGACTTTTTTTTTTTCATAATTTTGGCCTTTCTCTAAGCAACTGTACTGTCTAGTCTTGATTGTGCCCAAGTGCCAAAGTACCACTATTGCATAAATCATTTAATTCTACAACATTCTTTCTTTTTAGAATTTAATGTCTCTAATTGGTTCATTAAAAACTAACATGATTAAGATACATCACTTATTTGATTATCTTTTAAAAATTTAAAGGCAAAACACCATATAAATCTAAAAATCATGACTAAATTTAATGACATTGATGAATCTCAGAAATACAATATTTAGCAAAAGAAGCCAGATACAAAGAGTACATACAATTATTCAATCTATATGATTTATATGAAGTGCAAAAACAGGGAAAATGACCTTTATTACTATCATTCAGGACAGTGACTACACTTGAAATAGGGTACCAGGGGTTTCTGCTTCTGGTACTGTTCTGTTTCTTCTTGATCTGACTGATGATTACACAAATTTTTCACTTGGCGAAATTCACTGCGCTTTATAGTTATGTTTTGTGTACTTTTATACTATATATGCTATAATTTAATACAATGGTTCACATTAAAAGGCAATACTTCATCCAAAATCTCAGCTTGTTAATAATACTTTAGCATTACTTTCTTCCAAAAGATACAATTAATTTGTTTCACAATGAAAGCTATCAGTATTTCTATGTAGCATTGTAAAGTTACTATTTTCCTAAATATAAGCTTTAAAAGTCAAATTTATTGAGGTTTAATTTATATTCAGTAAAACTTATCCTTTTAAATATACTGAACTACAATTTTTGAAAAGCACATACATTTGTGCAACCATCACTATTAAGATACAGAACAGTGTCATTATACCCCCACATATCCTAATGTCCTTCTGTAGTCAACCTCATCGCTCACTCCCCAGCCCTTGGTGACACTGATCAATTTTCTGTCCCTACAATTTTGCCTTTTTCCTAATGCCATATAAATGCAACCCTACAGTATGGATTCTTTTAAGTATAGCTTCTTTCATTTAGCATAGTGTATTTGAGATCCATCCATGTTTTTTGTGTCAATAGTTTCTTCCTTCCTGTTTCTGAGGAGCATTATATGTATGGATATACCACCAGTGAAGAATATTTGAGTAGTTTACAGTTTTATAGTGATTGTGAATAAAGCCACTACAAACATTCATGCATAGGTTTTGTATAAATATGACTGACATATTTTGTTTTTCAATTCCAATCTGTACTTTGACCTGCAAAAAAATATTGTCTATATTTTACTTTAGTCTGTGGTGATTCTGATAACTAAAGCATATATACCAACCAGTTCAAAATGATATAAAATCAGAAATTGAATCAAATTAAATAACAAACATCTTACAAAAATACATCAACATTTGCAAATTCCTCTTAAAAATATTTCTTTTTGCAATCATCTATAGAACTAAAAATAAAAATTACTATTAAAAGTTCTAGATTAATAATTCAAAATTAATTAATTTTGTTTAAATTGTACAAAATAAAAAATAATGTTATTGCTAATTTGAATTCTAAAGTCATAATTGATAAAGAAAGAAATAGAAAATGTGGCTTGAAAAATGTTATATGCCTCTTCATAATTTCCTTAACATATTATAAATTTCATCCAACTGGTTAGTACTTTTCATCCACGATAACTGGGAAAGAATTTGAGTGACAAAATGGAAACATGGTAGATGTTACCTAGCATGTTGTGGTAAAGTGGAATGGCCCGTCCAAGGGTAGTAAATGCAGTCATGACTAGTGGGACCGCTACACCTGCAGGCAATTACAGAACAGAAAACATCATTCTCCATTCACAGTGACATGCACACACATGCACCAGTGCTCACACATGGAGCCTCGAGGAAGAACATTGGGAAGAAAGCACACCAAGTACCTATCCATCAGGCCGATGCAGTCTTCAATACTTGAGCCTATGCACCTGCAGAATATTCAAATTTTAAAAAATACAAAAAAAAATTAGTCATTAAAAAATAAATAAGATGAATACCAATTGTGTCAAATTCTTAATTATAGTTATTAGACAATTTTGGAACACCATGAATTTAAAGCAACTGAGATTATTGCTGGATGGATACACAGAAATGAATTGCAAATATTATTCAACTAGAATGCAAAAAAACAAGTCCACAGAAAAAGAACATTTACTCAGTTTCTGTGGATAACTTCCAAATACATATAATCATTTCTAATACTTTCAATTCATTTGCATCAATTCATGATTACATATCTTGATGAATAACTTGATATTTCAATTTCAATGTCTATATTTCATTTTATGTATATGGTTTCTTCTAAATGTCCTTAAGTTTAAGTAAAAGACAAAAATCAATAAAAAAGGAAACATGAGATATTTGATAGAATATAATAACCTGATGCTTAATACTTGCTAAAGATTGATTTTGGCAGAAAGTGAGTTAACATGCTTTAATGCTATTCTCATGAATACTTTACATAACCTCATTATTCCATTTCTTGTTTGTGACTCTCTTTAAAACATACTTATCTTTAAACATGACTTGATTTAAAAAGCAAATTAACTGGTTTCACCATCCTATAGTTTATCTTGACATTCTCTTTTTAAAGAGCAGTGCCATAACAAGGAAATAAAAACTGGTTTTTAAACTACCATAATATTTAATTCGAACAATAGTAAATAAATAAATACTCTTCAAGGAAATGGTTAAATTGAGACCCAGGTAACAAAAAAACTCTACTAAGATTAACATTTAAGTGAAATTGTATAAGCACACAAAAATTCTGATGTACAGTTCTTAGAATTTCATTTTGAAGTATTCTAGAGATATTATTTCTTCCATCCTCCAATGTACTTGAATTATTTTTCTTTCTCTTTTCTCTCATCAAAGACATACAGCTCCAGTGTGTTATCGAGATTCATCATACGGCTATGATTTACAGAATTATCTCATTCTGCTGGTAATAAAAATAATTTTTTTCCAAACTTTAATTTCTAAAATGGTAAATAAGCTGAAGTTAAAATCACTATACAATAAAGAAAAAAATGTCATGTATAAAAAGTGTCAAACTGTCCATTATGTCTTTAGATAACTCTAAACATTAATGAACTAATAAAACTATGCATAATAATAAAGTCATTGTTTCCCTGCTTCAAAAGTATCTGTTATAACATTCAGACTAGTGGAAAATTGGTTTGTTTTTGTTTTGGGGATTGTTTTTGAGAATTCTAGAAAATTTTAATTATAGATATATGGGAAATATACTAAGTATGGAGTCTTAAAAATAAGTAAATAAATAACAAGAACACATAGTTTTAAATTGATGCCATAATCCATAATCAAAACAATGTCTAAAAATAAAAAAATTAAATACTAAAAATTTCTAAATTATCTTAAATTACTTTCCTTTTATTCTATTCTGAAATTATTTTTTTTTAGATTCCTATTACATCTTCCTCAAAATTTTTTTTTATACAGTATTGCCATTTTGTAAAATAAATAGTCTACTTATTTCCAATGAGAATCTGGAAGCTATGGTTAGTTTGTAATCTGTGTTTTTAATAACTTTTGAAAGATAAAAGATATTTGAAAGTGAAAATAAGCTTGAGGAGAAGTGTAAATAATGAAAGAGCTTAATTCATTTATTAAAAAAGAAAACTGTTGCATGCCTACTAAGTGTTCTTACTATTTTAGGAGCTGGAAGAAAAAAAAAGTTGAATTAGCTATTTGCCTATTCTCAATGAGCTCACAATTTAATGAAGGAGACAGACGAAGCAATAGAGACAGAGAAAATAAGCTAGAACATGAGATAGCAGCTAGAATATGAAAAGTATTTGCTAAGGACAAACAATGGAAAACCACCGGAGGGTTTTAAAGAGGTAGCAAAATTGCTGGCTTTGTGTTTTACACAGACTTCTTTGCCCTGGTCAGCTAGGGGCCAAGCAGACTTCTTCAGTAAAGAGACTGTTTTAATCTATGCAAGATATAATAAAAAACTATAAACTAGGAAAATGGTACTTAGGATAGAGACAAAGAAACAGACTCAAGTAATACCTTGGAAGTTATAGAAAAAAAATAGTTATGGCTAATTTGATGATGGAAGTGGAAGGATCAGAAGAGTTAAGAATGACTCACATTGTTAACTTTGAAAACGGTGGAACCATTCATGAGAGAATGAAAGAGGAGGAACACCTCTCTTTGTGTGTGTCTTGGGGTAGAAGAGGGTGGTAATTTTAATTTCATGTATCTAGAGTTTAGGGTGGTTGTTTTACAATCCAGTAAGAAATGCTCCTCAGCAGTTGGAAAGATGAGTTTGTGGCTGGAGGATGGAGGTTGAGGGTGGGGAAGAAACTACAAGTATAATAACTAGTTTTGAAATAGTATACAAGTGAAAGTTTAAATCACGTTAAGTGTTAAGATGGCTAAAGGAGAATCTATAAAGGAGAAAAGCAGAGACTGAGACCGAAACCCAAGAAATGACATGAGATGAGCTCATATGTCAGAAGCATGTTGAAATATAATTGAATGCAATCATTAATTATAGTAATCATGGAAGCTCAATCAGAAGAGAACTTTAGAAAATGGGGTGATCATCAGTGTCAAATGTAAATAGAAGTCAAAATATAAGAACTACTGAGAGCATTTTAGTTGTCAGTGTTGAGGTTACTAGACTTTAGGTTATTGTGAATTGAGGAAAAAAATAAAAATAAAAAAAATAGAGGCAATGGGAAAAATAAAAGGCAAGACAGAGGGAGCAAGATGCATGGTCAAGAAAGTTTGCTGTGAGGATTTTGTAGGATATTTGAGATTTAAACATAAGCTGGGGATAAAAGAAAAAATGGAAGACAAAGAAGAATGAGGGTATGACTGAAGTGGCATCATCCTTTCTAAACTCAGGTCAATGTGTAATAAAAGATATATAGTCTATTTCAACTTTTTGTACTTTATTTATATAAGCAACTAATGAGCACATACAATTTACACTGATTCAACAAGATGGCAAAATAATGAAAACAATCTTTTGAAGAATCAAGATCTCAAATAAGGGACTGAATAAGGATATGGAATAATACAACTTTCAACAAAATTAGTGTTTCAAAGTAGAAAATTGACAGATTAGAAAGAGAAACTATGTCAGTGAGAAAGTATTTCAAATATTGAGCCATTTAACATAAGCGAGCACTTGTGATTTACAAGCACCCTGATGTTTCAATATAACTAAGACAATTGAGATATTTTGAAAAAATCTCCAAATTTTGAAAATAGAAGAACATTTAACAATTTCAATGAAAAGAGTATAGACAATAATTCTACAAGAAGCCTATTTGTCCTTTTCTCCATCAATGAAATTCTTTTATTATGTAAATTTAAAAAAAAGAAAATGGATATTAAAAAAAAGATTATAGTATTGAGGAAATTTAATAAAATGAAATCATGATTCTAATGTTAACAAGAACACTTAATAACATTTTTAAAGGATGCCTTATTAAACATAAATACCCTAGTTTATGTCTAAAAACCAAAATTAAATTGACATTTATCATGGACTCAAGTGGCATTAAGTGAGAAAACCATAATCCCAGCCCTTATGGCCATTTAATTACATATTAAATTTAGTTTACATGTCCTCTTTAAAAATTTCTATCTCACTGATTTCAAGTATGAAAATCATTCCTAAGTTTTAAATTCTTGCTAATCATTTCGCAATATGGACAAAGATTCTTAATGGAAGGGTATAAATTGTAAGAATAAAAATTTACTGCACTATGACTTCCTAGTGGTCAAGAGCTGTGTCTTGCCCATTTTTAAATTTAGCTCTCACTATATCTGATGAATAGTAGGTGCTCAATGAGAAAAAGCTGCTAAAATAAAAGTCTTTTAGTCAAGACAAAAAGAGATTTTTTTTTCTCCTCTAGGAATATTAGTGAGAATCTCCTGAGAGGTGCTAAATGGATAACCTATTTTTTAAAGTACCTAAAGAACTTATTAGAGCCAATATTTTTAATGTACTTTTAGAGTAGTAAAAGTGCTTTTAAGGTATTGCTCAGATAATTTTATTTTCAGAAAATCATTAAACAGTATTCAAAGTAAGAACTTTCCTTCTTTTAAAAAATGTGATTTGAAAGACTATTTCCATTAACTTGGTTCCTGAATTACCTAGCTGACATAATATTGCCAAATAAAAGAAAAGCTGTTTTCCAAAATGGAGCTGGCCTGGTGAGCTCACACTTACTAACAGGCTAGTAATTACATGTGTTAAGCAATAAGAATAGTCTTGTCCCATCAACCCCACTGCCCCTGTGATCTTTCTTGGGAAAGATTCTATCACTACACACTCCATTTGAAAAGAAGGGACTGGCTGTACTGAGTACTCCACTGCTTCAGTAAAAGATCTCAAAGCACAGTGCTGCAAAGCAATAGGGTACAGAGGAAAATTTAGGGGAGCTTGGAATTCTAAATTCTGTTGTGAGGCTGGGACCATGAAACTTTCGTGTAGTGAATGCATCTGGATGAGATGAAGACTATTAGAAAAAGGACAGCAGTAAGATCAATAAAAACAAAAAGAAAAATCCTTCAGGACTAAGTCAATCATTACAGACTCCAATTACCTTGGAAAATGTCAGAGAGTACAATATTTAAATTCTGTCTCACCATCATTCTCTAGCAGTGAATTTTAAAAACATCTTTCTATTTACTTGAAGTTCTCAAATGATCTAGTCATATTTGTTCCCTATTACACCTTCACACTCCCTTTTGGCTGACATCCAACTTTGATGTAGCTGTGGTAAATTGATCTCTTCATTGTTCCTAAAACTATTTCCCCTCACAATATATGTTTTCTTTTATTACATAATCATGATTTAAAAGGGCTGAAAGGAAGACACACCAGCCACACATCCAGACTATGGCTCTGTGATCTCACTTTCATTTCCCTAATGGCTCCATTGTAATTAGATTTGCAAAAACAGCAAAAGGCCTCATTTTGAATGGCAACAGCTGTTGACATCAACATTATATTGAATAATTTACTGGTTTAATTTTAGCTGCAAAACAATAAACCCTCTTGTGGATGATTATTTTAGCAGGCAAAGTTTTTTTCTTTTTGTTGCTGACTCTTCTGCTCCAGCGGTACCAGTAGTTTCTTCATGAAATACTCTTAACCCGAATTGCTAAAAACTCGCAAGGGGAGCAGTTTATTCCTTCTAGTTTCCTCGAAGCACAGTGTCTATGTGACTATTTTAGTACCCACAACCTATGTGCTTATGTGTAAACCAATCGGTTGGTGTTAGCTCTTCAAAGCTAAATTTAAATTTGAATGGCAGAATATTACTTTACCTTTTGAGGATCTGCCACTTCACAGGGCAATTTAAGCTGATTTCTTGACCTCCAGCAAATTATAGCAGCATCTGCAAATGGATGTCTTTTTGGCAGAAAATAATGTTGCGTGCTTAACTTCTTCAATATCCCCTAACAGCTAGCCTTTCATCTGGCAGAAAATCTCTTTATGGAATCTCATACTTTCCTGCTAGATATAAAGTATCCGAGATGATTCTCAATAAGTGTATGTATTTGTATGGGTGTGTGCACATGCATGTGGACTCACAGTAAAGAGGTTTTATGGGCAGAAGGAGAGTAGAGTATATGAAACTGCTCTCGATTCTAAAATTATTCACCTTCTGGAGGAAAGAAATAAAAAAGAACTTACTAATATAGATTTGTTGTCTCCTTAAGAAATAGTTGCTGGGGTTTGTTAGATGAATGACATTATATTATTTCCTTTAGAGTTCAGTGCTTTCTTCTTTCTGTAACATCTTTGTTATTCAACTGTTAACAATATCTAAGATAAATCTAATTTTTATTCACTTTACAAGGCATCCTTTTGAAATAGAAAAATGCATGCCCATCTTTGAATTGTCCGATATTGAACAAAGAAATTCTATTACAGGTTAACATGACATAAAGCTACTTTCACAAAAAGCACTTATAATTTTATTAAAATACATATCACTAGCTTCCTTTTCTTTTTCTGCCATACTACTTTTGCTTATATTTTGTTGAAGGAGAAATCCAAGGTAGTATTTATCAAAGAGAGATAACCTTACTTTAAGCTGGTTTTAACAACAAAGAAACAAACAGAAAACCTCTGTTAAAGATTTATTAAGCACACATCCCCAAAGTATGATTACTGTCTTGTTTTGTCTGATAACTTTAATCTCCAGTAAATTTAAAAAATTTTTTACACTCCATACAAAGAATACCAGCTTCATGAACGTATCAATAAAATATAGTTAAATATTAAATGAAATGTTTCAAAGGGTACAAATTTGATTCCTTAAACTATTCATTTAGAAAAGATTTCTCTTAAAATGAACATATTAAATATAAAGATAAATAGAATTTTGGATGAGAACATTATATATTTCGCAGACTGTGTCAGGGATAAAGGTATAGAAATATATCTTTGATTAGCAATATACCCAAGACTAAAGGCTTGGCTAGTAAGGATGCTTACCCTTGTGTGCAGTTTGGGTGGCACGGGTGGCACTCCCGATCAGGATCAGCATACTTGAAAATGAAACTGTTGGCCCCTTGTAAACCATCTGGACATTTTTCCACACAGTTTGGGCCATCCTTAAAATGGGAGCACTTTGTACAGTTGTCAGGTCCCTGAAGTGTGAAACACAAAACAAAACAGAGAAAAAAACCTTGGTGTCATTTCTTCTGAAATGTATTCATGCGGGTTAGTTACTGAGACTTCAGTGAGTAGCCCATAATCCTCTAGGGATTTGGAGAACATTTTCAGTCACACAAATGAAGATGGAGCTATTGCAGCTTTGATCAGCAAAAATTTCCAAGGACTTTTCCAGAAGGATATCTATATTTTCTTTCTGTCATTTATTCCTGGTGATATTGAAGTACAACCATATTTGATAACAACACATTTTCCCTAGAGACATTTCATCACAATCACTGGAAATATGGGAGATTTCTTCCTAAATAGTTAATGAGGAGAAGGAAATGATAGGAATTAGGTAACATTGAATTTCATATAGAAGTGAGATGTTAACAACCCTTGGTTGTACAATGACTATTTGAACAATAAATTTTAAACACAAAATTTGAACAACAAATTTAATATGATTGAATTGTCAAAAATTAGGTAGTTTAGGCAAACAAAAGTTAATTTCTATGTTACTCTCACTTTAAATCATCTTGTAATACAAAAAAAAAAAACCCACATCATACCTATTTTTAGGGATTTTCCTAAATCTCAGAACAATACTGAGACATATAAAGATATAAGATTCCTCTTTTCTTTGACCACCTCCCTGGAATGCCTTCCCCTGGCCCTTTTCTTCTCAAAATCTGTTTGTGTCCACCTGATTCAACCATTATGACAGTTCACATTGAACACAATGTAGATAAATAAGATTAAGTACAGAAGGAGATAATTCATTTTATTGGGTTTAAAATTAGAAATGATGAGAATTCGGGAGCCAAGAGCAAGCAAACTATACAAAGCTATGTATTAGGCAGTGAGTGTGGAATCAGTCCATTCATGGGTGTGCATAGCATAATTCTATAAATGTTAATCCAAAAGCAGCCAGACTTGCAAGTTGGTAACCTAAAGCATCTGGAAACCAAGAGATGTAATATTTTAAAATTTAAATATAGAGGCTGCTAATGAAGAATAGTTGTGTAAAGAAGTAAAAGTAATCAGGAAAAGGTTTCTGGAAAACCTGAGACTATTGAGGTTCAATCAAGCACCTGTCTATTTCACTATTTTAATGTGAGACTTAGAGCTTTAAAAAAAAAAATTATCCTATGAAACCTAATCCCTATTCAAACTGAAGAGTTTGCTATTGGCAATTTCTTATTTTCTACCAGAAAAGAATACTTCACATGCTTCCAATTTTAACACCTGCTCACGGGCACTTAGGCACGAAATGCCTTCTATTATACAAAATCATTTACTGTGCAAGTATGCTCAGTAGCATAACTTATTGTACAAGACAAGCGACATACTGACGTCTTCTTGTAGAACACAAAGAAAATTTATTATGAGTAAATTAGGCAGCTATAGTTGCAATTGGAAATTAGAAATTTTTCTATAAAATTATTGTAATATAAAATAATATCTACATAAAATCATAAGATAAAAATATAAAACTAAAATTAAATTCATATTTAATATTTAAATGTACTTTAATAAGATAAATTATTTTTTGCATTCTTACCTGCTTATCATGTTAAGACTTACTGATCAAGTGATTAAGTAGGTTTCCTTGATTCCATACTCTGCTCTTCCATTGATGCCTGACCCAGCTTTACTAAACTTTCTCTACTTTTTCTTTCTCTAATCTATAGACACATTAATTCACAATTTTAGGCCTAGGTATTACCTCCTCTTTTCAAGACATATTAATTCACAATTTTATCCCTGCATAGTGATTTTAAGTGGATGGTCAAACAATGCTGTCATTATACAATCAACATAATTTCATTAACAACCTTTTTTTTTACTCACTCTTAGTTATCAAATAATTTTGAAAACTGAAAAGACTAAGTTTCAAGGGTTTTTAATGTAGATTTTATAAATTGTCTTGATTCTTTTGAGTGAAAAAATAATGGATGAATAAACTACAAAACATACAAATTAAAAGAAACTAATAAACTAGTTACTCATTAGCATAATTTTATACCATAAGAGGCAGC
Organism: Macroglossus sobrinus; assembly: GCA_004027375.1. NCBI lineage: Eukaryota > Metazoa > Chordata > Mammalia > Chiroptera > Pteropodidae > Macroglossus > Macroglossus sobrinus. The sequence continues at coordinate 220,502 of PVKZ01001326.1, read as the reverse complement.
ATGAGAAATAGAAAAAAATATGGGACTGTTCTTGTAGTCCACCATGTTCAGAGGAGATGGCAAAATTTTTGATTACTCTAATTGTACATTTTAGAAGTCTCAGTCTCTCTGAAAGAGACTTTATTATTCTAAAATGCACGGTCAAGAAGGTATCTACATATGTTAGCTTTTAAAGAAGTCTCACATCAATAGCTCAATTAGCTTTAATAATCTACTATGGAATTGTATTTTCCTGTGTTTCATGACATTCTTTATAGATTCCACATTTCCCATGCCTCATATTAATTGTATTTTCCATTATTGTCCTTAGTGGAGAAAGAAAATGGCTGCTTATACCCTCTGCACACCTACTTGGAAACCATTACATATTAAATTGCCTTTTAGACTTTGATTCTTCAGGCTGAATCATACCACTTCTTTTTCTCAGAGGTCTGACTTTCCAGGCTTAATCATTCTTGTGGTAATCCTCTGAATTGTCCAAGTTTTCCACATCTTTCTTTAGATGAAATTCCAGTACAACTCACTGTGGCTAATGGAAGTTTGGAGGGCTCAATAGTATTTTTTTTCCTAAGCTAATTAATTGCTGAATAAATATTCTTGTAGGAAAAATTAATACTATTTAATTTTAAAATGAATTCTTATGGAGCAACGTTGAGCTTTTGACTATACCCAAATGTTAGTCCCCAAATTATCTACTGAGAGATGACTGGAAATTTGTCTAAAGAAGGATGAATATCACACTTTGGAATGACAAACTCATGTTGACCTCATTATAAAAAAAAAAGCTTGAATGATGGGAATCAAAGGTAGATCTGAAAGTTAGCAATCCTTTTCTCTATGGGCTAACTTCAAACTATATAAATGTCATCTTATTCATGAAGACTTTCTTGACCATATCTTCTCCATAAATTCTAATAGTTCAAGTTTCCTCCCTGCCATAGTTCTTATCATACTGCTTCATGTCCTAGTTTTTATTTGCCTTCCTCCCTCTTTCAACTGACCTTCACAATGTCATGATAGTTAAATAATCACAGATATGAATATATTACAGTTTACCTCAAAAACAATATGAACTTTCATATCTGCATATCTTTGCATGTTCTGCATTCCAGATTCTTCTTCAAAGCAAAGCTCAAACATCACTTCTCTATTGTCTTTCTTGATGCTCCACTTGCCATCTCAAAGAAAGATTTAGTTTCTCCCTCAACTGCATTTCTATAACAATTTATACATATTTATATTTTATCAATTATTTTGCTTCAATTACATTACTTGCATACCTCTCTTTTCTTTTCAGCTCTGTAAACTTCAGAGATAACTCCGTATCTTTTTTTCCTTTTTGATACATGATCTGGGGCATAAATATTTAAGAAATTGAAGTTTTAAATATTTTATCTACACTACTAAAGATAAGACTTTTGAAGGTAGAATATCAAACATGATTCCCCATAGCATGCTATAAATATATATTGAATAGATAAATAGAAAATAGAACAATGGCATAAACATTCATACATGAAACTAAATAAGCCAACACAGCCACAGATGTCTTCACGCTTACCGGTCCATGGCATGTGAGGATGCCATCTTCCATCTTCTCACACTGGGGGTCACACTCCACACAGATGGAACCATTCGCAAACTCCCGAAATTCACTGTGAAAACATCAGCTGCGTGAGGTGGTGTAAGCAAACAAGCTGTCAACTTAATGAATGAAGTAACATCTGCTAAAAGTCCTATTGGCAGAGTAAATTCTAGAGTTTGTTTCTCTGTGTGCCAGGAGCATCAGAATCATTTCCCTGTACATTAAGGAATAAGCTCTCCATTAGGAGGAAAGATAAACTGCAGCCAGATGGCTCTCCTTGCCCTCTGTTGAGTTCAACGATAGACTCATTCAGGAAAACTCTCTTGTGAGAGATATTGTAGCTGTCTCAAAAAAAAAAAAAATAACTCTTCTGATGACACAGCAGAATCAATTTTAACTTTTAAAGTAAGGCTGTCCTAAAGGCTGGTCTCCACATAAAATTTTACTCTTGGTGGAAGCTTTATTTTTCAAACTCTAAAACAACTACTGCATTTTTCTTGTTGCTAAGTTACATGAATGTTTCCCATCCTTGTCCTTCAAATCCCAAGACTCTTCAATTTATTTTTGGTGAAACTTCAAAAAATGCTTTGATTTATTTTCTTCTTTTAAAATATCTGCCTTGGAGAATTAGAGAAAATATCTTTTTATGGTAGATTTTATTTTCCTATATTATTGACCTAATAGCACAACATCTTTTTTTTTTTTCAGTTTAAATTCTTTTTGAAGTAACTCTATGTGATATAATTTTTTTTAAAAAGTTTAATGGTAACATTCTAAACTTTCTAATTAAAATCTGGAATGTTAGTCATCTCTTCTCAAACCTTACATTCTGTGACTACTTGAATAGTAAATGTTATCAGTATACGAGTTTTCTAATCAATATCTACTCTAAAATTTTCATTTCAGTAATTGGTTATCGGTCATACTCAATATGTTTAAACCACTCCATTCCCACTAATGTACGAGAGAATGAGATACTATGTAAAGATAACTTAGAATGTCAGTTATAAGTCATTAACAAAACTTGGCTAAATATTTATAGCTACTTTATTATTTTGTGTCTCTGTATTATGAGCTACCATTTCAAACTAATAGCATTGCAAATATGGCAATTATAAATTAATTAGGTGATAAATTCAAATTTATTTTTCCCCTCGAGTGAAACATTTATTTTTTTCATGGCGAACTTGCTCACTTGGTTACTGTAAAGCCTTAATAAATGATAGAAGTCCAAAAGCTTCATTTTCTGTGGTCAAATTAAGACTACGTGTACTCCCAGGCAAAATAATTAAATTTGGTTTTTCAAAATAAATAACATAAAGTGATGGATTAGTTATATATGGATACAAATATTCGGTTACATGTATTCTAAATTTTTAAAGTGAGGTGCTAGTTTGCTATAAGTTGAAGTTTTATACATTTTCTTAAGTTTAAAATCTCAATTACATAAAAACAGATTTTCTTTTTTATGTTTTATCAACATGAGAGATATAGAGTATTCAAAGATGAAATTTTCAAAATATGAAAAAAATGAGCTAGTATTGGTGTGAGGAGGGTAGCTAAATTGTAAAGAGAATTGGAAGTATATCCATATAATGAGATTATGTGACATTTACAGCAAGGCCTGTTATCATCAGCAAATTACTGGTTCTAAAAATAGTTTTTTGGGAGAGGGGGTGACTAAAGGACACTAAATAAAGGTCATAATTTTTATAATACTAAAACATATGTCATACTTTTTCTCTAAAACCTCATTTCTCACACATAGATTTTAGGTAAAGTGAATACGTGATAAAAAAATATATATAGAGAGAGACAAGCTAGCTGACTTTTCTTATGTAGCCTAGCCTTCCACTTGTAGCTTTTGGCTACTTTCTGCTCTCAGAATGGGTCCTCCTTGAAGTTTCTATTCATTTTGCTCTTCATTGTCATGGTCTCCATCACTGCTTTTCTTCCCTATCCCCCAGCGATGCTACATGGTTTTGCAACAAATCCCTTTTCACTAGAATCTAATTTAACAAGTTAGTTTATTGCACATGAGTTTTGGATACAGAGCTTCTCATTGTCTGTCTTTTGCTGCTATACATTTCTTACAGTTTTGTTGTATGTGTGTGCTACTTTCGCTAATCCTGTGATCAAAAGCAAATGCTTTGAAGTCAAGTCCTTCCCATATTTAAATCCCAGCATCAACAATAATATTTCTAGGCCTTAAATCCCTTAAGTTCACTAAGATTCAGTTTTCTAAGTATCCTCTGTTAAAAGTAAAAACAGTGTTTCAATGAGAGGTTGGGATTATTAAAAGTATAAATGCCTACAAAGAGCTTAGACTGGGATCGTAAAACAATTGTTAAAATGAGATAATTCATGAGGCAGAAGAAGAAATAAAATAAAATTTAAAAATAAACTTTTACAAAACTGTTACAAATTCTTTCTATGAGCAATATAAAAAAAATCAACTCGGGGACAGTACTAAAAAATGCATTATCACCCTAATGAAGGACAACTATGATGCATGAAATGGCAAGTTATAATAAAGTGATTTTATGAGTATATGAAATGCCATGCAACCAGGTATATATTAGGTTTTACTGTTGGCAATGTGATTATTATAGTATTAGGAGGAATTTAACACACTTGATTTGAAATATTGCTTAGGTTATCTTTAGAAAGTGACAAAACACTTAGAAAAACCTATTCAGCTAGAAACTATGAAAGTAGTTTTTTTATAGGAATAGGTCGTTGTCAGATTCATAGAAATGTGTGTTATTCCTAATTCACAATCAAATAGATATGCGACCTAAATGAAAAATAAAATTTGTGTAGTAATTACAGATAAAAATTAATAGAAAAATATGACAGAAAAGATTACTGGGACATATAAGAGGAAAGATTACTTATAACAATTTTCATTATAAAAAATATAAATTATTTTTCAATTTTGCTTAAGATATATTGCTATAATTTAAGAATTACCTATTTTGACGTTTTTTTAAATGTGCTTAACAGTCACTATATATTTGGACTTATTATTCAAATAGTATTATTTACTATTAAAATAATTCTTCTATATGTTGTGTCCTTTATGCAACAAGAGTTCTCCTTAAAAATCTTGGACAGTACACACATACTGCAATTTTACAATATTCTTCTTTATAAATCTGAACCAATTAGTATCTCAAAGGTCATGAGGTGAAGGTGACATGAAAGATGCCTTACCCATCATAGAGGTTACAAGACTCAATGCAGGTCCTTCCTCTGCTGAAGCGACGGCATGACAGGCACTGGTCTGGCCCAGGTCCCCAACAGCCGTCACTTGAACACAGATGGTTACACACCATTCCTTCAGCAGCTGAAAAATACACCAAAATCAAGGGGGAAATAAACAGAAGCCTGTGTCTAAACTACAATTTTAATATTAATCTCTCTAAGTGGAGCTATTTCTGTAGGACTTTGTTTGAAAGAGATCTGTGGCAGAAAATTTTGATTGCCTATCCAGTCACCATGACTCACCCTATCCTCAAATTCTTCCATGTTATAGATTCCAGGCACTGTGTTTGTATGGCGACACTGCATTTTTTATAAGGCCGAATGAACGTCAATATTCTGTATCAAAACTCAATTACAGGAAGGCACAAACTATCCTTTTCAAGCCAATACTTTGGTCCACTAATATACCAAAAATTTTGGCTTCAATTGTATATGAGAACTTGATGAAGAAGTAGAACAAAGGATATTTGTTATAAAACAAAAAAATATATATCAAAAGAGGAAGAAAAAGGAAAAAATGTGCAATGTAAGAAGGGGAGAAAGGAATAGAAATAAAATACAAATTTTTTACTGGCTTTGCTATAGTCTAAGTGTACTTTGGAATCAAGAAAATAAGCACATGCAAAGAAAAAGTATTAAAAGAATGATAAATTATAATGGCTATTTATAAGGAGATGTACAGATTAAAGTAGTAACAACAGTCTTTAGTCTTAGTTCTTTATTTCTTGTTGATGGTAGAAGGGTCAAAGATTTTAGGGGATGTTTTAGAATTGCCACATATGTTTTACCATCTCTATTTTCCTTTATATTGAAAACATTATTCAGTATATTATTTTTTATACTGAATAATATAATTTTAGTGAAGAGATACAAGACACTGAATAAGAAGGGCCTATGAAGACTTCAAACATTATTCTGGGTATCTGAAAAGTGAGTTGAGGTATCTGAAACACAATCGTGTCTGGTTTTTATGAAATATTAAGAATGTCCAAAAAGATAAAAAAAACATCAAAATCCAATTTATCTTTCCATTAGTTACCAACTTTACTTATTATGGTACAATATATTATAGCAAAAGGTATTTGTGAGGCGAATTGAGATGGCATTGAAGAGTGTGATTGTAACATAAGCAGAGGATCAAATCTGTGAAAGTTACCTTCCCCTAACAAAGTGAATTGTCTGTCAGCTTAGCCAATCTGTAATAAAATTCTATACAACATGTGGAAGAGTGAAAGCTCTCTGTTTTGATTTTCTGTTATATCCTTTGACATTAGTTGGAGAGGAGGATTTTAGTTCCACCCAAGCTTCTACCTTCTTTTCTGGTGCATACCGCCACCCTTAGTCTGTATTCAGACGCTCAATTGCAGAGCAGTTTTGGATTAGAAAAAACAATATGTATTGGAGGAAAGCAATAACAAACAGAAAACCAGGATAATCAATTTCTTCTCATTCTTTCCAAACCACCAGATGAGGGCATTGAAAGCTGGTTGATCATTTTCTCCAGAGTGAAACCCAGGGAACTGTCTCCACACAACATAGAACAAAAGGCCAAGGAAGTTACCTCTTTGAAATTCTTGAGAGAAAAGAAATTTTCCATCAGCACCAAGAATTCAACAGCTCACTGACCTCCCAGAGTGATAGTCACATGGGAAGGTGTGAAGGCCTATTCTGTAGTTTACAGTTCACAAGGCCATTATAAACACCTCTAAAGAAACTTTAGCAATGTAGTTATTAGGCAACCTTTAACTTTCTCTGTGTTTTCTCTGGAAGTTGTAAAATAGATTTTTCTTCTGATCTGAATTGTACCTGTCTGTTAAAACTTTGGAGAGATAATAATGTGCTTAGTATTTCGACCTTTACAGAGAATATTGAACTTGCTTTCATTAAAATAGAGGTAAGCTTAAATAATGGATCTTGCTACTGTTCTGCATGCATGAAAGTAAATGAATTAGCTGAAAATATTAAAATGAAGTACCCGTCTACAGGCACAAAGACAGAAAAAAATTATCTTTTTTTCACTGTAAAGACCATCTATGCTGTTTGCATTACTTATTATACATACATAGAAGCATGGGATTTACTTGCAATGTATATTTAAATAGAGACCATTAATCTTTTTTTTTTTAAGGCTGAAAAATACAATTTTAGTTGTAAAAGTTCAGTTTTTGTGATCAGATCAACATAAGTTTAAATTCTTACTCTCTGACTAGTCATGTAGCCTCAGGCAATTATTTTCATCTGTAAAGTGAAAAAAATATATATTTCAGAGTTGTGATAAAGATTAGACCTCCTATTATTAGAGTATCTAATGCAAGTTTACTTATTTAACTAAGCTTTCAATAAATGTGATTAAGAGAAATATGAAGACATTACAAGTATATCCACATGTTTACTTTTAAAAATGATTATTGTGAAACTACTTAATGTTGAATAATGCTAAGAAATGAATATACAAAGGGAAAAAAATATATAACACATGGTCTCTTACTTAGAGCTTACCATGTAGTTAGGAGGAAAAGCATTATATAAATAACATATATATGTGAATATAGCCGTCCGTACTCCTAACCTAATGGAGGGGCATTAGGTCAACCCACAGAACAAGGGACAATAATTGACATGAGAAGGATAAAAAGAAATTATTAAAGCAAAGAGGGGTAGTGGAATTGGGAATGACCACTCCTGTCAAGAGACTTGGAGTAGGGAATGAGATTACTGCTATCGGACTTGGGCAGTAAGTGGGAAAGTGGCACCTGATGTGCTCACAGGGTAGACAAAGGCCCAATTATGTTTTTGTTTCCAATTTCATTTGTTTTAAGATATTGCTTTATCTTTTAACGTCAATTTTGACCTGTTGGTTGTTCACTAGTGTGTTTAACTTCTACCTATTTGCATATTTTCCAGTTTTCTTCCTGCAATATACATTTCTAGTTTCATGCCATTGTGATCAGAAAAGATAATTGGCATGATTTCAATCTTTTTAAATTTGCTAAGACTTGTTTTGTGACATAGCATATGATCTATCCTGAAAAATGGTCCATGTGTCTTGGAAGAATGTGTATTGTTAGATGAAATGTTCTAATATGTCTGTTAGGGACATTTGGTATGAAGTATAGTTCAAGTCCAATGTTTCTTTATTGAGCTTCTGTCTGGATAGTCAATCTATTGTTGAAAAGGGGAGATCAAAGTTGGCTACTATTATGCATTATTGTCTATTACTCTCTTCAGATCTGTTTAGGTGCTCTGTTTTTGGTTACATATGTATTTATAATGTTTATATATTCTTCATGTATTGACCCCTATATCATTATAAAATGACCTTCATTGTTTCTAGTAACATTTTCTTCTTGAAAGTTTATTTTGTCTGATATAAATATAACTATGCCTACTTTCTTTTGATTTCCATTGCATGCACTCTTCTTTTTGATAAAATAATTTGAGTTTGGCTATTGTCACTTAAAGAGCACTAGATTAATTTCTCATTGCTACTATACCAAATAATACAAATGTAATCACTTAAAACAACATAAATCTTACATTGTCTTTATCTATTCATCTATCAATGGGATCCTAGGTTACTTCCATATCTTGCCTATTGTAAATTATGCTGCAATAAACATAGAGGTGCATATATCTTTCAAATAAGTGTTTTTATTTTCTTTGGATAAATACCCAGAAACGAAATTGTTAGATCATATGGTAGATTGTTAGTTTTTTTGAGGAATCTCCATACTGGTTTCCATAAAGGCTACACCAATTTACAGTTCCACCAATAGTCCACAAGGATTCCCTTTTCTCCACATTCTTACTAACATATGTTATTTGTTGCCTTTTGATAATAGCCATTCTGACTGGTATGAAGTAGTATCTCATTGTAGCCTTGATTTGTATTTCTTCAATGATTAGTGATATTGAGCATCTTTTCATGCCTATTGGCCATCTGCATGTATTTTTTTTGGAGAAATGTCTCTTCATGATCTCCACTAATTTCTTGATCAGATTGTTTACTTTTTTGTTATTGAGTTGTATGAGTTCCTTATATATTTTGCATAATTGGATAGACCATTAGAAAATGTATTCTTCTATTTAGTAGGTTGTCTTTTTGTTTTGCTGATGGTTCTCTTCACTGTGCAGAGATGTTTTAGTTTGATGAAGTCCCATATGTTTATTTTTGCTTATTTCCCTTGCTCAAGTTTATCAAATTAAAATCAAGGTATCAGCAGGGCTGATTCTTTTTTTGGATGCTCCAGGAAATAATTTGTTCCTTGTTTCTTCCAGCTTCTGGAGGTCACCTAGTCATTCTTTGACTTGTAGCCACATCTTCAACCTTGGCTTCCATGGTTACATCACTTTCTCCTTTACTAAATTCAAATCTCCCTCATCCTCTCTCTTAATAGGACACATATGGTTACATTTAGGGCACATCCAGAAAATTCAGATTAATCTTCTCATTTTAAAATAAATAACTTGATCTCACTTGCACAGTCTCTTTTGCCATATAAAGTAACATTCACAGATACTGGGGCTTGGGATGTGGACATCCTTGGGGGAAATATTATAAAATTGTATTATAAAAACAGTAAGCCCTATGAGTAGGGAAGGTCAGACATATATAAAGGGGGATGATAGTGCAGGTCTTTGTAAAATGTTAGAATGAGTTAAAACTACAAAATGTTAGGGATGGTAGGGATGGATGAAAAAGTGGTAAGACATACCTATTTAACTTACTGAATAGGTTAAACAAATGTTACTCAAAGCTTTGTTCAGTCTTAAGTACTCAAGTTACTATATCTCTGACTATAGTGGGACCTAGGAAGAATATTTTGATTGATAGAGGAATATGACAGGCAGCAGTGGCAGCAGTAATAAAATGTGAGAAAGTCCTAAAATAGTCTTAGAATATTGATCACATTATATGTACCTTTGGAAAGGCACATTAACTTTAAAATGTAAAATAAATTCATAAGTATGTTGTTGAAACTGTAAAGTAAATAAAATTTAATAGTACAATATGTTGCATTTTAATTACTCAATGTGTAAACTTTTATTAAATATTATCTTTATTTTATTGAGTGTGTAATGTTAGTAAAAAGAGAAACAACTATTTGTAAGATGCTCTGAGTTCATTCCTTATCTTTAGCTCCCCAAACTGTTATTATGGCTTTAAGTTACTCACCTGAATTTTCCTACCATAAGTCTTTGAGGCACTAAACCCTCATAAGAATGAAATTACCATGATACTGTGTATTAAAATATATTTGTGGCTATAGGATGACAGAGAGAATAGTAGGGGGTGTGACAGAGTAAAGCACAATTTCTCAAAGGATTTCCCACTGGCATCTTCCTCATAGTGAGCTGGTATGTATTAAAAATGCAGACTCCTAGGTTTTCACTCTCTGTATAAATTACCACTGTTATACCACTGTCCATATTAGTTTCTTAGGGCTGGCATAACAAAAATGCCACAACAAGGATAACTTAAAGTCACAGAAATTTATTCTTTTACAGTTCTAGATTTCAAAATCAAGGTATTAGCTGACTGCTTCCTTCTTAGGGGCTCAGAGGAAGAATCTGCTCTCTGCCTCTCTCCTGGCTTCTGGTACTTCCTGGCAACCCTTGGTTTCCTTAGCTTATAGCTACATAACTCTATTCTTAGACACTGTGTTGTCTTTCCCCTGTGTGTGTATATCCTTACATGATGTTCTCCTCTCTGTTCATGTCTGTCTCTTTATGTCTTCTCTTTTTACAAAAACAGAGTCCCATTGGTTTAAGGGACTATTCTACTCTAGTATAAATGCATATACATCTTAATTACATCTACAAAGACCCTATCTCCATATAAGGTCACATTCATGGGTGCCAGGAATTAGGACTTCAACACATTATTTTTTGTAATACAAACTACAATACTGTCTAATCCATAATCTCTGGAAACTGGAGCCCAGACTTCTGCATTCTCAATAATTTAAAGTTTTTGCTTTAAAAATTTTCAACCACTGTTCTAGAGGCAAGTCATTAAAATGTTGCCATTTGTAATAAAAACTGAAGTCTGTAGCAATCCTGGCTTTTATTGTTGAGAGGCCCTCCATTCTTCAGAATTTTCAGATTACAAATAGAAGGGGTGCCATTTCTAAAACTGTAACTGCTTATTACCTTTCTGATAAGAACTCAGAGAACATTTTGTAGCATTGTTAGTAATTAGACATTAGGCTGTTGCAAACACAATGAGGAAATCTTAGTTGAATTTTTTTTTTTTTACAAAGAATAGTGTATTAATGCATTACCTTTACTTTTCTTTTTTTTCACAAAGTGTATTAAAAGAAAGGAAATCTTAGAAGTATAATTAAGGTTTTCTGTCTTCTGATTACTTATAATAATACTGACTTCACTGTATATAAGTTATTGACTTTACCATTCATACTGAGCTATGGTTTACTGAAAATTTTGGCAAAGTTCATTTATTTTCCAGTGGAGATTGACTGTGAGGTCCAATGGATGATTCTGCTAACATGACATCACTTGTTTGGAAATGCAGAGTTATCCAAGAGAGTATGGGCTGGGCAAAGAATGCACAAAATAGGCAAGAATATAGGATTTAGAGAAAGTAAGAAAATCAGTGACCTAAGCAATATTTTCTTAAATCAAGGTAATCATTAATTTGTAATCAAAACTCATTTTTTCTATAATATACAACATATTAGAAGTGATAATGATGACAATATCAATTATACTGTGATTTTATCCGAAGTCAAAAATTTTTGTAATATTTAATTATTATAAACTGTAAAATGCTTATTATTTGTAGTTGTCACTGTCACCAGAGAAAAACAAATAATATAATATGTTAAGTAAACATTGTTTTATTTTCCACTGGTGTCAGATACCCTCTATTCCCTGCTTATCAATTCTTTGTCCCAGTTAAATTCTGGATATGCACTGACTCATTGTAAAACTGGATCATATTGCCCTCCAAAAGGTACAGTTATTAGTAATTAACTATAATTTTACAATTTTCTTTTTCTAAATTCATGTTTAATTAGGTAGATTTTCTATCAAATTTCAGAAACACCAAAATCATAAATAAATATGTTTATATTTCTTTTATATACTTTTTACAGAAAACGTGTTCTCCCTCACTATTTGTCTCCTGAACCACTATATTTAAATTCATGTTTTGTGGATATTTTTATAAAGCACTAAGTCTGTTACTTATAAAGTCAATTTAAAATGTTTTAATTACAAGAGAAAAGAAAAAAAATATTTGAGGGAGTCAATCATAGACTTTTTTTATCCATTTAAGATTTCAAGAGATCATTTTTAAATTCCTCAGTGTCTAGGCTCTTGTTAATAACTATTTATTTCCGCTATGTATACCACTCATCGATGTGCTACTTGCAACTTTACAATTCATTACTTAGATAATGTAATTTTTTTTTCTGCCTACAACACAAAAGCTCTTGATATTTTTTTGGTTCTTCAGAAAGGATTTTCATTAAGTAAATATTTTATCTTCACACCATATAATATGTTTATATGTATGCATATACTACATAATCTACTTATAATAGAAAAGAACATAATTGTATAAAAATAATAGCTAGTATATATAACACTTTGAGCCAGACATTCAGTAAAATGAGTACTATTATTAACCTTATTTTACAAATGATAAAACTAAGGTACAGAGATGTTAAATAGTTTATAAAATGTCAAATGTTTATCAGAGGTTTGCTGGGGTTAAAACCCAGGCTATTTGTTTCTATAGTATGCTCCTAGGTATTATGATATGTAGGGTATGTTTCAGTAAATCAGGAGGTTTTCTTGTGAAAATCAATCATTTTCTCTTCATTTTGGAAAGGATCATGGTAAGATCAAGAGAAGATATTTTGAAATTAGATGGTGGGTCCAAATCTTAAATATGATTTTTAGTAGCTCTAGCTATTAGAAATATAATTTAACTTTCTGAACATCTATATATTTGTTCTTTTCTTGCAAAATGGGGATAATTATACTTTACAGGGTAGCCACAAAATTTAAATAAAACTATATGTTGAGAGATAAAGTCTGGCTTTTGTTCCCTATTTCATTGAAAGAGTGCAAACACCTAAATTCAGTGGGAAGACACAGATTATTCAATAAATCATACTTGACTAATCCTAATCAACTGAAGAATGTTTTGAAATTATGCTACACCAAAACTTCCAGATAAATTTGGACTATACCAAGATTATAAATATAAAAAGAAAAAGAACAATCCATCTACTTCATTTAATAATAACACAAAATGTTTATCAAAAACAAATTTTTAAAAATTACCTATAAAAGGAAAAGTTATACAGAACACATTGAAGAGACAAAAAAAAAAATAATGTAAGCTCTATCAAATCCAGGAGAAGACTAACCACCAAATTGTAAATAAAAAATCTGGTGACTAAGTAATTTACAAGAAAAGAGATACAAATGATTTGTGGACATATAAAATGAGGTGCAATGTTAACCAAAAAATGTAAATTTAAAAGACCTGTTTTTATATTTCAGATCACCAAAATTTAAAACCATGGATAACATCCATTGTTGTAAAGAGCAGTAAAAAATATTCCTTATCAAACATTGTTTGGGAGGATGTAAACTCATTCAATGTTTCTGAAAGATGATATAGCAATATATACCAACAGTTATTACATTACATGTAACCTCATTTACACAGAAACTCCACTTCTAAGTAGTTAGCCTAAAAAAAAATTTCATAGTACAAAGTGTTTTATAAACTAAGATTCACATTATCTCAGTACTAGTAACATAAAAAATAAGTTAAGTTACTATTAATATGGCACTTATTTAATATATATTATTATATATAACTTATAAAAAGGGAAAGGTTTAATATACGGACATCTGGAAGATGCTTATTATATATTAACTAAAAGACATAGAAGGCTGAACAGTATTTAAATATACATGGCACGATAGCATTTATTTATGAAAATGTTTCACTATTTGTATCTCTATGTATACCAAAATCATATATTCTTTTTATATTTCTATTGTTTTAATTTCTAATAGTGATAAAGAAAGCATTATAATTAGAAACATACATTTATTTTTATTTTGAAAAGTTAATTACAAATTAATTTTTCTTTTGTTTGCTTTGGGTTTAAGTGTACATGTACACATCTTTAATATAGAAATGCATAAGTTCAGATGTAACTTAGATTCTGAAGAGATGGCATAATATTCATCTTTTTACTGTTTATACTTTGGTGTTAAAAGTTTCTGCTTAAATATTTTTAAAAACTTTAAATACTTTTATAAACCTACTCAAACTCCTTCCAGTCAGCACTGTCATTTTGTTAGTACCATAACCATATAAGTAAAGGAGGCAGAAAATGTTCTTGCTTTTCATGTTCTAGAGTTTCCATCTCGATCTCTTCAAACCATAAAGTGTGCTTTGAAGTTTTTTACTTGAAAGAATAAGGCTGCTCAAGCCACTGTCACACTTTATAGATGAGGTGAAGTTTTCTCTTTATTGTCATTACTATTTTAAATCATGTTTAATTCCAAAAAACAGTTAACATCAAGGCTGCTTTTTTTTTTTTCAGTTACCAAGCCTACACCCAGATTTAGATCAGAGCATTTTATGGAAATTGTTTGTGTGTGTGTATGTGTGTATATGTATGCATACATTCATGTATGCCTGTGTTTGCATATGTATGTGTTCTAGGGTTGTGTACAAGTGCATGTGCTGTGTATGCAGTTACATATACACATGTATATTGCATGTCTGTGTAAGTATATGTCTTGTAGCGACTATGCGTGTGTGCTCATGCATTATCTTGTTTGTGTATAGTATAGTAAGAGAGAATATCTAAAAGTGCAGCAGTCTTTACAGTACATTTAATATAAAGCAAATATTTAAGTTTTCCATTTGCAGACAATACTATGCTTAATAAAAGAGCTTTAATCACTTGTGGGCAACCACTGTAGTCTCAGTGTAAACATCAGCAGCCCCACCTCTAAGGTCAAATTTATAGTGCAATTACATTTCTGAAAATGCAGGATCCAATGCACTGTGAGACTGAAATCTAAATTTTGATAAATGGATTCCATGCAAAAATTGTTTAAGGTGTTAAAAATGAAAAGTTATATACTTAGTTTTATACGATAGCACCACAAAACTTTCTCCTAACCGCTTCTGCCACTGTAAAGTCCACTCTAAATGCACAAGAAAATATGTTCATGGTTTAAAAAATAGCTAAATTCAGTCTAAGAGGCATAATACTGAAAGTTGAAGACATGTTAAATTTTTATTTTATTGATTTTTTTACATTCCTTTGGTTGTTTGAAAAGTTTAAAAGTCTTAAAGAGGTATGAAACAATTACATAATTTTTTCCTATCCTGTTTTTCTATACTTAAATTCTTTCTATATTTTCTTTCTCCCATTTGCTTGTTATTAATATTTCTAAATGATAAAAAAAAGTTTGTAATATTTGTAAAGTGATTAAATGAATTTAAAAAATGCTTTTCTCTCATTCTTTTATTTCTTTAGATATTTTTTTTTCTGGCTTCATTGGTTAATCTTATCTTTAAAGTTAGTAGTACTATTGTTATGTTTTCTGAAGAAAGTAGAAGAAAAGGAAAGGATAATGCCAACTTATGGATATATTTATAAATTAATCTTGAAGATTATTTTATTTTACTTCTGTGAATAATCTACTCTGTGGTGAATGCGCAAACACATATTTAGTAACGTGGGGTAAGAAGCTTAAGTATTAGAGAAAAAGAAAAGCTTTCTGTTAGTAATCAGAAAGGTATAAAACCAAGAAAATAATCCTGGCTAAATCAAAGGATAAATCTCATTCACAGTGAAGATGCATATTTTGATATATAATCATATTTTATACCTCTTGAGTTTACTTGGAATAGAAGAATGTATAGTAATTTAAGTCCACTGAAAACAGAAACCTCATTTTGCAATAGATCTCTTTTCTCTAGAAAATATTTTTAAAGATCCAAAATAGCTAGGATGTGAGTTCCTGACAAATTATAAGTTATATTTTACGAAAACTGCTAACCTAAGCTGCCTTAAATTCTTTTTAAAATAAGGTGAGTTGTTAATAAATAGATTGATTTGCTGACTACTTAATTTAGTACACTTAAATCACATTGGCCTCTTGAGTTTGTATTTTTGAAAAATATTCTGTACTATTTATTCACATATAAAAAAATAAAATTAATCATATGTATACATATCCTTGTGATTATTCCAATGGTGAGAACAAAGAAGTAAGAAGACACCCTGAGAGTAAAATTGTTTCTTAAGGAATATAACTTTTAAAAAAGGTCTGATTCACCATATCCACAATGAGCATATGCATTTGTAAACAGATTGTTTGAATTTTGAGTCTCTTTATTTTATATTTATCATAAATCAGACATTTAAATGCATAGTAGTGGCTCCTGTAAGATGTAGAAGGGAGTAGTACTCAGTAGAAAAACAGAGAAGATTTAAGTATTAATCATTAGAATATCAAAGTATAAGGTAGAAGTGGCCTAGTCACAGTTTCACATACCCATGAAAACATCATTTGCTCCTGTGTAACAAAGAAATGATAAAGTGGATCAAGAAGTAGCAAAATAACTGAAAAAAGAGAGAGTGACATGCCTATGTAAATGCATTTATGAGATGAATTTTCTTCTTGAACAGCGTTTTTACACTTTTCAGAAGAAAATATCTTTATTTTTTTTCCACCACCCCCAAAAGGCAAATACTCTGTTATTCTACATTATCAAATATATCGAAAGCAAACAGAAAATTCAATGGGATGGTTTTCCACAAACTGACTGGATCCAAAGAATTACCTAGATGCTTATTACATACTTAGGTTTCCAGATTCCACTTATATCTATTGAATGCAAATCTCCACAGGAGTGTTCTCATGATTAGGCAAGATTTGTAAAATATGCAATGTACTATAAAAACATGTAATATGTTATAAAAAGTCACCTGTTCTGATTATTTTATAGCAATTCTTCTTAAGGTTTGAGAAAAAGAAGGCAGCATCTGATCCACTGTTATTTTAACTATTTGGTTCAATGTAGGATGACGGAAAACATTTATAGTTTCTATGTTTCAAAGTCTGGGAAATGTACTTACTACAGTTTTCAGCTTTCCTGTTGTCCCGGATCACTATTCTTTGGTTGATAGTGCTGAAGAGTGTAGTCCAGTTAATGGTATGATAATAGCACAGGTTGCTGTTGTCAGTAATATAGATATTTCCTGCACTGATTTCCTTCAGGGACTGGAAATGCAGTGAAGTGATGCCTTGTTGCTTGAGGATAAGCAAGGAGAGGCCACTGAAGAGAAAGAAAATGAAACAATGATAAATATTTTCTGGCCAGGACATTCGTTGTTAAAAGTAAAATGAGGATGTCACATCTTACTCCAAAAAGAATGTAAGTAGAGCATAAAGAGAGATCAAATCAATAAATTTGTGCTCAGAATAATAATTTGTTTTACATGTTATACAATGGTGGTATTAAAAGTAATATCTATAAGAAAAATGGTCTGTTTTTAGAAGTACAAACATGACATCTCTATCTTAGTCTACATATTAACCATTGACATATCTGCTCACTGCCTTCCTCTATGACACTCAAATCTTAAATTCATCAAGGACAAAAACCTTTGTTAAGATGAAATAATTAAAAAATGTATATGGAATGACTTCATCTACCCAAAGTAAGACACTAATTATACTCTATTTAATAAATTTAGAGTGCTTTCCAAGTGCTTTCCATATTGCAGAGAATGACCATAGCTATTTAGCTTTAATTTATTCAGAAACAAAAGTTAATTGTAATAGTTGAAGGATAAAAGTAAGGATAGGAGATATTCAAAATTGAAGAAAATAAAATCAAACTGAAAATTATAAAAAATACTCAAAAAGCTAGGACAACTTGGGACAATATCTGAAAGTTAAATAAAAACTTCATTGCAGAAACTAACTTTTTAAAGAAATTGGTTTAATTTAATATAGTCCATATTTTGTAATTAAATTCCTTTTCAATTCTCTAAAAAATAAATGTGCTTCTCACATTTCAATCAATAAACATTATTTTACATTTTGAAGATCAAAGTGCCCCTTTTTATTTATTTATAAAACGAAATATAGTTTGCTGTTAATGCTCAAATTTTTTTCTATGTGTTTTATATATAAACACATGAATAATATATATATACACGTGTATGTGTACTCAATTTTTGCTCCTATCACAACCACCTTGAGTTTTTGATTATATTGTGAGCATAATAATGCCTTGACAGATTTATAACAACTTATTCAATCGATAGTAAAATTGGTTGCAAATAACACTTGAATAGATAATATTTCTGAACTATCCATTTTTTATTAAGCATTTTCCCCTTTACTTTTTAAAACTTCTTACAGATATACTTGTTTTCATTGCAAAATTCAATGGACTTTCTATGAAATATTATTATAGACTATTTATGACAATATTGATTTTCAGTATCTTTCAGATTTAAGCAGAAAAATTAAATCAAAATAATCCTTAAGTAAATCAGGTTTTAACTGTTCATAAATAGAAATTTCATATAGATGAAATCTAAAATAAAAGCAGTGGCTTAATAAATATAAATTCTAAATATTTTATGTGAATTAAAAATATTGACATTAGAACTTCAGAGCAGTATCCTTTGAGCCCTGACTCTTCTGCTTATTATAATCATCACTGCATGTAGTTTGGTGGACCAATTTCTGAAACATCACCTCTATGACACTTGGTTCAAACGGTAGCAGCAGAGACAAAATGAAAAGTTCCTGGTAAAACAGCATTAGTACCTCATATACCTACGCTAGCGGTCTCTAGTCTTTTTGGCACCAGGGACTGGTGCTCCTATGAGAATCTAATGCCTGATGATCTGAGGTGGAGCTGAGGTGGTGATGCTAATGCTGAGCAGTGGCTATAAAAACGGATAAAGCTCCACTTGCTTGCCCACCACTCATCTCTTGTTGTGCAGCTCAATTCCTAACAGTCCATGGACTAGTATCAGTCCATGGTCTGGGGACTAAGGACCCCTGACCTGTACCACTTCCAAGTTATCCAATTCTACCCTTTAATTATGATAACATATGATCAAAAAAGTTTAATTTTATGGTTCACATAATGAAATTCATACCTGCAAAACAATATTACTTTAAGTGACAGGTGATCGAAAATCAAACTGTATTCTGAATACTTTAAGTACAATCAAGGTATTTTTCATTGAGCTTACATTTGAAATTAAAAGTTGAAACTCAATATTTCTAGAATCAGTAAATCCATGAGGCTGATAGGTATGACATAATGTAAACATGATGCTAATCTTGAAATCTGAGATACTTCCATCTTTAAACATATACACTTACCTGTAGAGTACTCTCCCACCAATGGTCACCAGGTTAGAAAAAACACTGAAGTCGGTCATGTTTGGGGGCCATGATTGTATGTTCAAGAAACCTACAAAAGAATAGGGTGGTAAAATAATTTAGAATATCAATATCTTAATAATAATGTTTATTACTGATTATTCTTGAAATGTGATGAAAATGTGTTAAAAGACAGGAAGAAAAGAGCAATAAATATTCCTATTTTTGAAGCATTCTATCTCATAGTTCTTCTTCCAAAATTTATTATCTAAATTTTCTGGGCTACAATACTCAATAGATAATAAATATTAAAATAATGACCAGCAACAATCTGTTTCTCGGGTATATAGAATCATATAACTGTTTATGTTCAAATATTTAAAAATTCTTAATTTAATAATTTATTCCTTGAAAAAAAATTGGTCTAACTAAAGAGAAAGATATAATTTCAATTTCTCTGAAATTCTTTATCACTTTATATACTCATGACATCAGTTGTCTACCTTGCATTCTAATGCATACATATATACCCAACCCTCCTAATTTCAGCTTATATTCTTTGATAGCAAATCCATGTTTTATTCATATCTATAAGCCTATATCATGTACTGTAACAGCATGGAACATATTATGTGGTCAGTAAATGTGCTAAATGAATGCTACATCACATCCACGCTCAGTAGTACTTCTTGTGCAAAAGTAAAAAGAAAAACATAGGTTCAAAGACAAGTTGACACTTGCAAAAGAGCAACATCAAAATTTCAAGAATATTATATTTTTAAATTCCATGGGCTGACAAAATGTGTACAAATGCTAGGGAGTAAGAATAATCTCATTTAAAATGATGCACATTTTTAAATCTAGAATATACTTTGAAAATGAGTTGTAGATTCCAATATTATGTAACATTTTCACAAAACACTAAAATTCACAGAGTTTATAGTGCAACAATAACACTTGAAAAATTACCTGTTATCTCTCGGACTGTCCGAAAGACATTCAGTTTCTCTGGATCTATGGCTTCAATTGCATTATAAGGGTCCCTAAAAAAAAACAAGACATAGAGTCAAATTTAAAATTAAATTAGGAAGTAAAAAATATAAGAAATGTGACAAGTTATTTCATTCAAATTTAATTTTAATTAGCAATAGGAAGGTTAGCAATGTCTTGTCCAAATTTTTCTGCGCTAGCTATGGAAGGGGATCAGAGGTGCTTTCGAGATGGTTCTTATGACATAGAATGTGAGTTCTTCATCAAAGATTATTTCACATCTATCTTGAAGAAATCTCCAAATATAGCAAGTCCATTTCCAAACATTTTTTTATATTTTGCCTTTAAAATTTATTCTTAATTGAAGAAATATACTCTGCAAATAAATTATGTTTTGGTGAGAACAACTGACTTTTGGGTTCCCCAAAGCATTCTAAAACACTAAAAGCACCTGTTATTTCTTAAGGATAAAAACAAACACCTAAAGTCACTGTTTTTCTGTATCTTTACATTTATCTATTAGTGAATTTTTATAGTATTTGTAATATTGTATGAAAGTTACTCCATATAAATTATTTAGAGCTATCTCATTCCTATTTGGCTGATTTATATTCAGTTTTATAATATAGAAACTATTTGCCTCCATCTATAGGAATCATAGTATCATTTGAAAACAAAATTTACAACCAACTTAATAATATTCATAAAGTACTATAAATTTTGAGATTTTAAAAAATGCCATCTTCTGATATATAAATATACTAGTAATTATTATTTACATATACATATATGTATATATACATATATATGCCTTGTCTTTTAAAACTGAGCATAAAATTAAACATTTAATGGAATATTTTCAAAGATTTTTACATTAGGAAAATATTTTTTAGGTGTAATATACTGACCATACAAAATAATTGAATACTTGAAAATTAAGCCAAAGATAAACCTAATAATACCAAAACACTTCTCAGTAATTCAAGCACTGCTTTCAGTTTTTTAAGGAATATATAGTGTTTTTAATGGAATAAAAGCTTTAAAAGACATTCTGTGCTATTCTGAGCAATTAGAGACCTCATGTGATTTTTCATTGGCCATTTCTCCAAGAGAGATCAAACCTTCTAAGAACAGTGAACTTTTTAGGCTTTTTTAAAGAAACATGTATCCACCTATAGTAATCAATTGAATTTTATTCTGGTGTGGTTATCTGCTGTTTCATTAATCTTTCAGAATGCTTTTGTGTGTAGGAGGAGAAAATAAACACTAGGGTACAGTTGTCCACTGAATACAGTTTTTTTTTTTTTTAAATAGGGTAATCAATCAAGGTGCTTCAGAATCCCCTAAAAGATAGGCAAATGGACTGTCTTCTGAGTCTGAATCAATTGGTTTTTATTCATCCTAGCCTTAGAACCTTGAAAAGAATCTCTAGTAATTCCAGCAAACTTGATATCTGGAACAACCTGATACTGGCTCTTTTACTTGATTCATCAGCATGTTCTTCTATACTGTGAATCATCCTATATCTTTAAAGGAAAAAAAAAAAGCAATCTTAAATTACTTTTCAAACTAAGAAGTGCAATTGATACAATGTATAACTAATTTAACATGGAGCATTACAGAAGGCTTGGAGAACATTATAAATGAGTTCCCCTATAATTCACACATGAAAAAGATTTTCTTCAATGTGACATAAAGATCTCACGAAGTAATATTTAAGTCAAATATTCAGGGAAACTTGTTCCATTTATAACTGAAGATATATAGAACAATGACCATGCTTTTGATGAATAAGAAGCAAAAAAATTAAATTCACCATATGAGCAAATTCTTGTTGCAATCCTATTCTAATGTGTAAAGCATGTGTATGCAGAAGAAATATTAGCTCTACAGTAGTAGAATGAGCTTTAAATATTTGTTTGATGAAAAGCAGTATACAGAACAGCTCTATTCATATAATCAAATATTCTGCGATTATTGGGAAATTGGGAAACACTCAAAACTCAGGGCAAGCACACAATAATGGGGCTAGTCCCAACCTTTATTGAGAACATGTCCAGGTTGCCAGGAATAAAAGGAATTCTGGTCTGTTCTTATGAAGCCCAATGAACCACAAAACTTTATATACTTAATTTTAGAGATTCAGGACTCTCATAATATAAAAGTTGACAGAATCTCACTTACGGACTTCAAAGTACCTCTAGCAGGTTTCATTCTGCAGTCACTTAAAAAACACAGTACTGTAAAATCCAGGACTTTTCTAGCTAAACTCAGAGCCAGGAGCAAGAACATTCACTGTGTTTGGTGATCCATTATAAAGCTCAGCATAGAGAAAAAGAAACATATTTTCACAATTCCATTGAAATCTATTTTTTCACTCAACCCATTATCATTTTTTTCCATTGTCTATCATCATTGTAATCTATAATCTAAGTATTTTCTTGTCAGTGTCTCATTGTGACTCAGCATGAGCATGCTTATTTGGCGAGCATTTTGTTGCTCTAAGCACATGTATATAAACAATGTCAAAATGACAAGCCATAAAAGGGGATTATTCCTATGAATAACCCTAAATACCGAGTTTTGCCTGAAGTTTTCATGCTAAATAAGGAAATAAGAATGCCTAGCGTAATTGTCGCAATGACATTTTTTATGCTATAAAATAAACACTTTCTCTTATTTCTTCTTTAAATTATGATTAGAGAATTAAAATCACTTTATAAAATTACGTATATAGGTAGGCTATCTCATCCATGATCTTCATTTCAGAATTAAAAAGGAAGTATTAAAATGATTAATGTATAAGAGATGGATGTTGGGACTGATTGGGATGAAAACCACTTGTCTAATTCAATTCATGAGATTGTTTTCAAATTTTTCCCAACACTGTTAGATTTGAGGCCAATTCATTTATTATATCCATGTGGAATCAGGAAATGTGAATCAAGTGGTTATGTCTTCTTATTTCTCAGAAGACACTGTTAACATGATATGATCTGTAATCCATGGTAATACTTGATTTCAAAGATAGTTAAGATGTGAATATATTGTTTTATTTACTGTCACATACTTATTAAATTATAAACATGCATCTAAATATTGACCCAAGTGTCCTACCCAATGTGACCAAGGAAGGACAGAAGGCAATGGAAATGGGTTCGGAGAGCCAAAGGGGACTATGGTATGACTGATTACATCCCATCTCACAAGGCCTAGTAAAATCTAGCTCACACAGATCACTGCCATGTGAGAATATGAGCTAAGAGTAATCAAGTCCGCATATTTTTTTTTAAAGTTAGAAATTTTGATTTTATTTTTAAAAAAAGTACTTCTTGGACCAAATATAACATATCTGGGGGAAAAAGTGCATACATACTATTACAGTATGTGGCATAGACTCATATTAGAAGCTACATTTTAAAGTGAAAAAATGCTTTATACAATAAAACCTACAGTAATTTATTTAAATAGAAACACATTTTTTTATTTTTCTTGCTGTTCCTATTTGGACATATTTATTCAAAGGGTGTTAAATTATTTTGCTTCTAGAAATTATGTGATATATGTTTAGAGTAAGATTTTGAATTAGAATATGTGAGTGATACTCTTTATTTGTAGCCTGTAGCAATAATATTTAGGGATTAAGTGGTAACATAGACAAATAGATAAAAATAAAGTAAAAATATTGACATTTCTATTGCTGTTGAATGAATACAAATTTGGTTGTTTTCCCAGTTAAAACCAGCAGGTTGTTCTATAATGAGAAGGCCAGAAATGTTACAATTTTTATTACTAAAAGGAAATTAATTTACTAGATCTCTTATAATAGTACTAACTCCTCCACCTAAGAAAAAAGAGAAAAAAACATATCAGGGCAAAGAGAATTTCTGAAAACTTAGGACAATTTCAACTTCTTTATTTTTTCTGTAAAATACATTTTTGAAGAAATATTAATTTATGCTTTCTTAAACTAATTAATTACCAATTTGATATAAATTCCTCTCATGACCTTTTGACGTTGTTTCTCTAAACATATGTAAAAATATGTCAGACTTACTAAAATCTATGAATTTAATGAGAATGTTCTACAAATACATTTTGACTTATATATAAATTTATATTTTTGAATCTAAGTAGTCATCAATCTCATAATCCAGATGTGTCCCAAACTTTGGTTTATTATAACTGCTGGTGAAATCTGTCTGATTTTGTTAGACAAGAGCATTCATGTGGGATGGTACTCTTCTAGGTCAAAAGGATTCAAATGAACAATACTGAAGACTCTTTAAGCATTGTCTACACTTTGTAAAATAATTTTCTGCAAAAATTAAATACAGACCCATGAATACCAGTGACAAGAAAGATCAAATTCCCATTGATTTTGGTGCAGTTTATGAATTTGTCAATGTTACTGGAATCCACAGTCTGTGCTGACATCAACGATCCTGTGCCAATGCCGTCACAAGCTGTGGGAACAAGACTCATAGTCAGGAAATTGAGAACTGTCTTTTTAGTCAATAAATCATTGCTTTTTCATCATAAGATAACAGTATTTTTTCATTATAAAATGAAAAAAAATAATTTCATCATAAGAAATAAATTGCTTTCTAACAAATAAGATAATAATTCATTCATGTAACCTTTACTACTTGGCCTGTTTTAAAATATTGTTTCCGCACTATCCTCTAGTGATCATGATGCATAAGAATTCTATTTTAAATTGAGACTTAGTATATACACACAACAGCTAGATAACTAAAACAAAACTTTTAACAATCATCACTTACCCATACTACGTAAAATCACCTATTTTCTAATCCAGCTTAAAATATCATTTTTAAAACTTTTTAAATGCTGGTCACTTAAAATAATTTCACAGCCTATTGATGGTCTACAACTCACAGTTTTAAAACACTCATATATATATATATATATACATATATATATATATATATATATATATATGTATATATATATATATATGAGCTGTAACCTCATATATATGAGCTGTAACCACAATGAAGAGACATTCAAAATTTTATATTGAAATTGAGTATCATCTTTGCTGTCTGAAGGTTCTACTTAAAACACATATGCACACACAATTAAACGTGTGTGGAGGGGGAGAGAAAAAGAGAGAGAGCGGGAGGGAGAGAATGTAGTCTAAAAGTAAGTGTAGTTTGCCCTTTTTAAAGGCAGTCCTTGATACTTTGGAAAGTTTAATAATATTCAAAAAATTTGGACTGCATTTTTGTCTTGCTTAATTTAAGTTTCATTCCAGTGAAGAATTTGAGCAACATAGCCGGAAGGTATTTCTTCCTCCACTAAAATTCTAAAACATAAATTATCTGTGCTATTTAACACTTATGGTAAATGTCCTTGTCATTTCATATATCTTATCTTTCGAATGTTTTTTAAGACCTGGAGAGTAAATGTCATGTTGCATCTCTCTTCATAAACTTCTTTATACATAGCAGATTGTTTTGTATACAGTGGCAACCAACTAACATGTGTTCTTGATGCTAAAATAACCATGTGAACCATTGCTGTGTGCATATCTTCTAGGATTTGCTGCATGTAGAATAAAATGCAACTTTATTTTTGAGTTCCTATTAAAGTTAACTCAGAGTGTTATCTGGATCACTTTAGCATATATCATTTGAAACCAACAATACACAGTGTACAACAGTTGATATTTTAGAGAACGGTTCAAAAGCATAAAAAAGTGTGTATAGGAAGGTTTGTTTGGGGGAGTTTTGTGTTCTGAGAGTTTTAGTCAGCCTAACAAAAAGTGAATGAAACATTTCAGTATAGGCTCCTGTTTCAGTCTAAATAATCTCAGCTATTACTCACCTTTTGGGCAAATATCAGTGCAAGGTTTACACATTTTAATCCCATTTTCTTCTACTTCCATCTTGGAACTAGGGCAGGCACGCACACAAGAACTAGAATCAACCACAAAGTTATCTGATAAAAAATAAAAAATTAAAGGTAAAATTAGTAATAATGTTGATATTCGGCAAACAAGTTTAAAACAAAAGATTTTAAGGTGTAAAAATGATTAACATCATTGATAATATATATGTATATATTCCTAAAACAACTCTCTGTTTAAATATAACACCCTGAAAAATTATCTAGGATTGTCCACATTTGATCTAAGGGCAGTATGTGTTAACAACCAGCACTTGCTTGATGACTACGCCACATCCTCAACTGCCCCCAAGACAGTGAATTTCTTTTATAGACTTAGGAAACTACATGACATTTACTTTGTGTTTTTCAATAGTTCCACTTCATTTCATGTCATGATGCAAGTTTGAAGTCTAAAATACTTCAAGTTCCATGAAGCACAAATGAAACCGAGGTTAAACTGCCTTGGATCAAGAGAGTGTACTTTCAGAAGGAAATGTTTAAAATGTGTTCCATTTTTCAATGGAGTGTCATAGAAACTGTCCCATAGCTTTATGGGAAGAAACGAAATGTGAAAGGGCAGCACTTTAGGAAAGGTACACTAAATAAATCAGAAATATCTAGTTACTTGACACATTGTACAATGTTTAGAAGTCCAGTCATCTGGAATATGCCAGAACATTCTTTCTCAAGG
Source organism: Macroglossus sobrinus (assembly GCA_004027375.1). Classification (NCBI taxonomy): domain Eukaryota; kingdom Metazoa; phylum Chordata; class Mammalia; order Chiroptera; family Pteropodidae; genus Macroglossus; species Macroglossus sobrinus. The sequence continues at coordinate 193,623 of PVKZ01001326.1, read as the reverse complement.
AAAGGACATATTACTGCATTTAGAGGCTTCCACAATAAAGGGAAAACACAATTACTGCTAGTCCATTTTGGATTTTGAAGGCAGCATCCTTCCATGTCTAGGAATATTGCCTCTGGCCTAGTATTCAGTGATATGGAAGCCTTCCGGCCTTGAAGGGGGCCCAGAGCAGAAAAGGCATATGGTGCAGCTCCAGATTGGTATGCAAAGGATTCTGCTGGTTGGGTCATAAAACCCAAAAGGCCCTAAGAAACTAGAAGTATCTGTGGTGGGAAAGTATGCCATATGGAGTTATGGCAAGTCCCAACTAGAAATTCACATCAGAGCCCTGTAGGACTCCAGAGCTAAGCCATGCCATCTGCAGCATAGAATTCAACACCATTTAACAAATCGCTCCTGACATGCTTCTGGGTCTTAGTGGAGATACAGCACCTATCCATAGGTCATTGATTGATCTTGTAGCCAGACTTGCCCAACATAAACAAGGTTTTGTTAGAATCACAACATCATAATAGTGTTATGATAACAGGTCTGAAAGCAATCCATTGTAAAATGAAAGCAGTAGATTTAGGATTAGATATAAGCAGTGGCAGAGGCACAAGTAAACTACATAAGCAGGTGGTCCAAACCCACTTGTCATCCAACATTGTGTTGGCACTTCCCACTCAGCTCCTACCTGTGGCTGCATCCTCACTGCTACATCCAAGAAATGATGCAGCACTTATGACAAGCTGATAGAGTAAGACTGACACTAAGCTTGGTATGTGAGTGATAGTAGCTGAAAATAGATGGCAGCTGCCTTGCAGCCTCACTAAGGAGTGGACTTGAAAGATAGTCACAAGGAAAAAATCCTACTAATGAGCATAGTTCTGGGTGGTGCAAACGATCATTTACTTTTTGTAGAGGTGACCTGAGCTTAGAATAAATATGGACTCATGTGCAGTCGCCTGCCATGGGAGAAGAAATACTGAAAAATCTGGAATTGAAGGTAATCTAGGGTAGAGGGGTATATATGAATGCATGAGAGTGGACACAAGGTGTACAGATGTTTGTATTCCATGTAAAGAGGTACTTAGTTAAGACTGAATCACATCCTCAGTCCACTTCCTTTCCTTCCTCGACAGATCTTGATTCTGAGAACGCTCCTTAACAGTCTAATCTCAGAGAACTCAACCTGAAGCAGGTGCATATTCTGTGTAGTATGTAACCATACTTTCTTCAAGGTCTTTAGGAATACTCCTAATTCCATATTTTTGCAGCAACTTATGCCATGTAAAGTAAATAAAGATTAGAAATAGACTCATATCAGTTACGTTCAGGTTTTTTAGCCAAATGAGTTTCAAAAAAAGATTGTTTGGAGTTTTTGATTTTCAGAATTATGGATTATGGCATGTAGACCAGTATTTAGAAGCTAACCATCTTTGTTTTTCCAAGATAGCTACAGTTTAGCAACCTTGCCTTATGTGCACAGTCCACCAAATATTTAAATTTTAAATAGATAAATACCAAAATGTTTTAAATTAGTCTGTAATGTGACAGGCCTAAACTAATCCAAAAAGAAAGTTTATGAGTTACCATAGCTAAGGTAACTAGACATGTAATTTCACAAAATAGTTTTTGGTGTTTGGCCACTTGCCATAGTTTAGGAGCTGAGAGCCTTTAGACGACCACTATAAAGGACAGTACAGAAAAGAAAAATTCCCTAGTTCTAATTTTTCTGGTGCTTTTTCCACTCCAGCCCAACCTCTGGGCCTCAACCTCAGGCCCTGAATTAAAAAAAAAAGCACCAAAAATCTAAAAAAACAAACAAAACAAAACAACAACAAAAACATGGTTTTGACTGTCTTTGGAGCAAGGCACCATAATTTGAAGGTAGTAGAATAAAAGAATATTTGTCTAAAAGAAAATATTTCATTGTCTAGTCCCATCTTATAATACTTTCAAGTGCCCTATTTTGCAATAGGAGATGGTGAGATACAGGGTAATTTTAGGTAAGAGGTTGTTAGAAGAAGAATATAAATTTAGATTTAAAGTGTTTAATATGGAAAAATTTCTACTTTCCTAGAGTTAGAATACTTATGACTTTAAAATCCTTAATCAGAGGCATGCTAAATTTATATATATGTATAATGTGTGTGTGTATACACATATATATATATTTATTTATACACACACATACAAGTATATGTAATCATTATATATATAATTACTTTAATCAATATAAAAATGTTTAATAATGATGACCAGAATTGTCTTTGTTTTCAAATACATGTTTTTATATACTCTTTTTCTTATCCTTATTCTCTACCCCTTTCATTCTTATAATGATACTGAAAAGAGGAAGACAGAGATATGATTATACCATAAATTATACCATATGATTATAACATCTTAAAGAGGAGGAAATTAAAAAATAATTAGTGCATTTAAAATTACATTACACCTATAATTTCCTATTCCATCACATGAACAATGAAGATAACAATAACATTTGCATGAAGATTGTAAAGCCTTCTTCTTTTAAATGAGTATGTGAACAAATACAGTGATTTTTTTCAGCCTTTCCAGTAGGTAATACAGTGAAGAAATGTATCATTGGTCACTTTAAGCAAAAGAAAACTGACTCAAGAAAATATCAGAACCTATGTTTTAGGGAATTCTTAATGAAAATTAAGCTGATCACTTTGAATCCGCAGGATGAGTTACCAATTTTGTAAAGACTTCTTAGCATGTTCTTCATATTTACTGTTATTGTTTATGATTATATTTAATATTAAAATTATTATGTCATATATGCCACTATAAACTAGTCAGAAATAATTTGAGGTAAAAATGTATTGGTATGGGAAGCGTACTTCATTAGTTGTGTGGCTTGCTGCCACCTAAACTAATCACTTTTCTGAGAAACAGATCACGAGCAAAAACAATGAGATATAGTGAAAATAATGAGTTTGGAAGTCAATGACACTGTACTTTAACTTCGAAAATATCACTCCTTTGCTGAAACTTTGAATCAACCACTTTAATCTTTTGAATTTTAATTTCCTTGTCTGTGAAATTGTAGCAATAGTCCCCATAACCCAAGTCATTCGCAATACTGTTACGTTTCAAATTACAATAAATTTACATAAAATTTCTTTGTTTTTAAATGACGATCTAATTAATTTGGCTCTTCTTATCCTATTACTTACGTGGGCATTTTTTAACACAAAATGCTCCATATGTGTACTTTGCATTGAAGTTATGCTCCAATTGAAAGGTGGTTGGATTGTAGACAAAAGTTTGGGGACATTGAGTAACACAAGCTCCACTGTCATTGAAATTCATGCAGGCCTGCAACATAACAAATATTAATTTCATTTAAAAATAAGTTTCATAATATTTGTTAAAGGAATACTTCTGTAACAGTATCGTGAGTTTATGTTCTTTACTTAGTATCAATTTAATAAAAACTGTACAATTTGATAATTTTATAGTCATTAGTACTTATTTTTTTAAGTTCACATTTGTTTAGGACTTCTACAATTTTATAGAACTGTTTATCCAATGTCAGTAAATATACCATCTATAGTTATTCATGTTTAAATTGCATAGTATCTATCTACTCATTTCTAAAGTATTAGTTGCAATTATTAAAGTTAACTAATAGTGAAAAATCATTTAAGCTCACACTTATTCAAAATGTTTGTGTTGAATGGGAATCTGACACTAATAACTAAATCCCTAATTCTAGGAGGTAGACTTTCCTTAAAGCTGGTGTTTGGAGAGTTTAATGCCTTTAGTGACATTTATCACCATTGTACAATGAGAAAACATTGTGATGGCCATGAAAACTGGACTTGAAAAGGCCCTAGCAGGTAACTAGTCAAATGTGAACGTAGGGTATATAATGCCAAAATGTAAAGAAGTAGTCATACTTAGCCCATAATTAAAATAGGATGCCATTTCCTGTCTTTTCATAATGCCATGTAATTTAGTAAAAGCCACAAGTTCAAGTAAAACAATTTGTTTCTGCTGACTTATATATTTATATAGAAACCTCAATTTGTTAAAATATTAAAATGCATTTGAGAAGAATTAAAACAATTTTACCAACTAAGAGTTAAGTATGTGATATAAAATAAAAATAAATGTATAAGTACATAAAAAATGTGTGATTAACAAAAGATTGAGTGAACTAATTCTCTTAATTAAAAATATTAAACCTTCACAGGAATAATTTAGACCTTAGAAGGCAAGCTATTATGAACTCAAGCTGTATTTTACATTTCATCATAAGCTGTATGTATGGTTATTGATAAGCACTAATTTATGCTGTTTCCTCAAAACATTTTCTTCATCAATGTTGTTTTAGCAAGCACTTTATCATGAACATGACAATTCCCTGATGATGGTCTACTTGATGCATAATCAGAACGAGAATCACTGATGAAACATTATTCACTAAGATGACACTTTCCAGGAAGAATCTATTAAAAACCAATCTAGAATACTCAGTAAGTTTTAATTTATGGCTATAAAACTTCATGTTTCCTCATAATTGCTTCACTAACACACTTTATGCAGTGCTGTGCACAGACTGGTTAGCAACAAAGGAACATAAGCCAGAGGAATCAAATTTACCTTCCAGACAGCGTATAAAAGGACATAACTTACTCTGAGGCCTTGGTCTGGTATTCTTGAACATTCTATACCAAATGCCAATTGGATTCATGGGGCCATTTCATAAAAATAATGAAATTAGAATTCTGAAGCTCACTGGGAACTCTGCTTATTATGACAGTGAAACCATAAAAAAAAATGTAGTGACAATCTTCTAAGTAAAAGTTATGACTACTGCTGGTGCTTATTGTTATTACTGTTTCAGAATTGTCAGCATCCTCCAAATCGAGCTTTCATTCCTTGTCTGGTAATAGGCAGAGGAAAAGGTCTCAGTCCAAGACCCGCTAAGCAGCTTTCTTAAATTTTTAATATTTAATTTTCTTTTCTTCTTCCTCACTACTCACTTCTGCAATACATACTTTTGTTCACTATAGAATTAGAGTAGACAAATTAAATTTCTTGTGACATTAAGAAAATTCACAAATTACTCTCTATATCATAAGAGCTGAAACTTACATTTTGTTCATTTCCAGAATTGTGCCAACTGGAAAACTCAGTTCTAAATATAATTGTATCATCTGAATATTTGAGAAGGGTAAACAAGAAAATGAATTCCTGTGTTCATTTTTAACAAAAGAAACAACTTATTTTATGATTTTTAACTTAAAATGAAACTAATGTTCTGTGTGTATGAAACTGCATTAACTATAACTCACAGAATTGCTTGTATGTATTCAAAGAAACAGCTATAACCGTATCAGGAATGTCATAAAGTAATTAAAAGTATCCCCCAAAAGCGATAAATGCTAATTTCAAGGAAGTAAAAAGTGTTTTAAAATAAAAATCACACAGATTAGCATAAAAATTGCTTTAAGTGTGCATTTATAAATCTTCAACTTTTGAATCATGTTTATAAACAACATAAACTAAAAAATAGTTAAATTTCTAAATTTATCTGCAATTATCTTAAAATTCCTATTGAGGAAATAAAATGCAAGTACCCCCACTCAGAAGACTCAATGATGCTGCAACATAAACAAGTAATCATTGAAAATTAAGTAAAGGTGTTGTTAACTTTAAAAAAGATACCTCAATTATGTTCTCCTTCCCATTTTCAGGTAAATCCCCCTGGTAATGTAAATTGTAACAGAAAAACCTAACTCATTTAGTGGAACAGAACAATCCTAGTTAACCAATAGCCACCCAGAGAATGAATGACTTCTAGGAAGGCAAAACATATTTCTTAATCCTAAAATGGTTTAATTATATCTTTTTAAATAAGATGTTAAATATCCAGTGTGCTCGAGCCAAACCAGGGGGAAGGGAAAGCAGGAGAATGACGGGGAGAAACTTCCAGACTTACAAAGCAGTCAGTGTCTTTAGGTCCTGAGCAGCCTCCAGCACATTCTCGATGACAGCAGTCACTGACATAGGGGCCGTAGCACCTGCCATCACATTGTTCTGCACACACTGTCCTTGTCACTGAAGAAGACAGAAATGGGGCCTCAATCAAAGTCAGCCATGAAGAGACACTTTTAAGGAGACTGGGAGTAGATGAGAAAAGCTGAGTTCTAGAGTAATTTACTCTACCAACAGTTGACTCAATTCAGCAAAGATTTTTTGATTGAAGTCTGCAACAGATCAAAATTACTGTATAACATCCTTCAAATTAACACATAAATTAGTTTCTATAATCATTCTTGTTCCAGAAAATACTTATAGTGCTTTACAAAAATCATATACATTAGCAGGAAAGAATCAAATTTGAAATGACTGAATGAGTCACTTTGGCAGGTTGTGAAAGGCAGAGTTAACAGTGAAGTCAATTCACAATATGCACAGTGAGGTCGTATGGCAAAAGATGTTCCCAAAAATATCTTTAAGATTCTTAGTAGTCAACGCAAAAAGGGAAACAAACTTTTACGTGATTCATATTTTACCCTACAATTCATATCAGATACATAGATGAATAGATACACAGACAGATGTTTAGATTACTGATCAGTAGTAGCACAACTTTTTCTATTCCTGAGATTTAAGTGGGATTTTTACCAAGATTCCTCAGAAAGAGGAAAGTGTGTAAGGAACATAGCAATAGTTTCAAAGGTAGGAGGAAAGAAGGGAAAGAAAGGAGGGAAGGAAGAAGCAATAGAGTGAAGGAGGAAGGAGACACTTCACAGTATATACAACAAAAACTTCCACTGTTTTTTTTCTTAATACATCCTTCAAGCTGATAGAATCATCACAGTATAGTTTAATAAAATCAATTCTATAGGCTGGGCATCAAAAGTATAGTATTAAGGAAAATAATTCTGCTAAGTTTACTTATTATATAAAAAAGGTATTTTAAATGTATTTAAAGAAATAAATTTTATAAGATAGGTGTAGCTTCTGTATTTACATTTCAGCCCTCTTTCTTCCCACATCTTTAACTAGGTTCTTCAAAGCTTCCTTCACTGCTACTATAGCAAGGCTCTGCTCCTTAAACATTAGTATTTCCCAGAGTTGGTCTATGGGCTCATACTTGAATGGAATCATTCATCCTCTGCTTCACTTACTACCTTAGGTAGATTTCTTCCAGATCCAGATCTGAATTCTCTATTGAGCTGTACCACGTATCTCTAGTTGTCTACAGAAGTCTCCATTTAGATATGTCAAGACATAGAAAATGAAATGTAACTCACTTTCCCACCTATATCTCCTTTCTTCGTTCCCTTATCTCAGCTAATGGCAGGGCCACCCATCCAATAATAGCTCAGCTAAAATGTTGGGATGTGTTTTCTATTTCTCCTTTTCCCTCACCATCACTTCTCATACATAATAAAATTACCAAGTACTACAATAAATATTCTTCATTACTGTGCCTCCTCTCTACTCCAACTTTGGTCAAAAACTTATCTCCAAATTATTGTATAATCTTCTATAAGGTTTCTCAGATCCCAGTACATCCTCCACACTGCTCTCAAAGCAATGGCTTCAAAATGTAAGTCACTACCTATAAAGCAGGGTTGTTTCATGGTATAAGACTTCCTTGCCATCCCTATACTAAAGGAATAAAACCTCAGCAAGAGATACACGTCCTTCATCAACTGACCATCATCTCTGTCTTTACTGGTGTCCTTCACTACTCTCACATCCAGCCACAGAAACACCACTTGCGATTCCTGATTCTTTACACCATATGCAACTGCAATTATCATGGCCTTATCACGGCACATTTCTTCATACTAAAACCTCTTCCTGTCTTCTCTGTCTAGCAAATACTCATCTATAAGTTCCAGCTAAAGTGCCACTTTCGCCTTAAAATTTTCCCAGACACCTCTTCAGGCTGACTTAGTCTGTGTCACTCTTCTGAACAAGCAAGAACATAAACTGATACAGCAGTTGATGAGGTTTGAAAGCCTAGACTCAAATTCAAACTCTGCCCTTGTGATACAGCAAGTATTTAACCACTTTATATTTCACTTTACTATTTTTACAAAGGAGTTAGTATTAGTACCTATTTAATGGGATTGAAGACAGAGATACAGTTATAAAATGCTTAATTGCGCCCTATTAATAGTACTCAGCAGCTGTTAGAGATTATCATTGTATTTATCATAGTACATTGTATTTTTTTTCCATGTTCACTCCCCTACCAAACTACTAGTGTAATTTACTGAAGTGCATTGTCTTATTTAATTGTATCCTTGGCTACTAGCACAGTGTTTGACACTTAACACTCAATAAATATCACCTCCAAGTAAATGAATAAGTCATATGTAACCAACTCAATAAAAGTATCTGTTTATTTAATGTTTAATGCTCTTATTAGAGGAAAAGACAATATGTAGAGAGTTAAAGAGGTAGGACATTAAGAAATATAGACAAATATTAAAATCTAAAGAAATGGAACATATCAAAATATAAATAACAGGATTATTGTTAATATCAATTATTAGATTTAAACACTCCTTAAATTATACCATTGATTATTTCATAATTCCATAATTCATTTGGATCCTTTGCAATTGCACATGATGATGATATTATAAAATAATTCATAATGTTTAAATATGATCTATATCCTTTTGTGGATATAATTATATTCTTCCCTATGTAGTACAGTCAATAAAGCATCAGATAGGGTTTTAAGAAGCACTTGGACTCACCTTCTGTCTTGTTTTTGTAAAAATAAAGTCATATGATACTTCTTAGCAAAAGCTTATAAAAGATTTTGAGAAAAACAAATTTTTAGGTCTAAATTTGTTAGTGCATATTTTGTATTTTGAATAATATAAAATTTTGAAATAAATGATTTCTTCTGTAAGTATTCTAGAATAAAATTATACAAAATAAGTAAACTTGGCATGTCCCTTTAGCTTATTTAAGTCTTTGTTCAAATCTCACCTTCTCAGTGAAGTCTACCCCTATTTAATATTGAATCCTTTCCAAACCTTTGACTCCTGATGCAACCTTGGACCCTCCTCTTCTCTCTCTCTCTCTCCTTTCTTCCTTCCCTCTCTCCCTCCCTCATTTTATCATTTCCTTCCTCCCTCCCTTTTTCCCTCCCTCCTTTTTCTTTGTTACAGCATCCATCACAATCTAACATATTTTACAACTAACTCATATATTACACTTGTTTTGTTTGTTGGTGTATTCCAATGTCTAAAGCTGTATCTGGCATCCATAATTTTTATTTATATTTCACATACATTATACACATACATATATTATATATGAAATACCCAAATAAATCACATCCATTCATTAACTCTTCATATTCACATAATTTTCTTATATTAATGTTCCTAAATTTTAATCAAGTGGTATATTTATTTAGATGTCTTAATTAGTAATCCATTAAATATGAAGAAAACACTTCTAATAGATACTTTTGTAAAGAATAAATTCAAATGTAATTCCTCTCTTTCAGATTTAACAAGACTCTTTTGATTTACCAAGAGTTATTAATTGAAACAGCAGATATATGTTAAGTAAACAAATTATTAGATTAAAATAAAAGTTATCACATAACAGTCTATTAATTTTTTTTTAGTTGACAGAAGTTGCTCATTTGGAAAATAGCTCAAAGTGAGTTAGTAATCATATCCTGTAAGTCCCATTATATTTTAATACAAGACAGATATGCTAAAGTAATAATTTCTATTTTTAATTCCATGGTAATTTAAGGTAACTATATAAAATGTTTGTTTCTCTTTATTTATATACTTTAGTCTTTCCTAGAAAATGAGGAAATTAACATAGAGAATATTTATAAAGATAATTTACCATTAATTTATTTTTAAATTATTTATTAAATGTTAAATTTATTAAATGCTCATTAAGTCATTTCTTTAACTATGGTATTTAAGTATAAAAATAATATGTTACAAATATAATCTAACAGTAGAGTCTTATATTCAATAATAATTATTATACTGTGAAACTTTTAAAACATGTATTTTAAATTATTCAAGCATATATGTTGAGTAAACTTTAAATTTTTTAGAATAGCAATTTCTTTTATATAGTGTTCACATATCTTACATTTTTTCAGAACACATTGATCTTTGCTATTCCAACCTATCTCAGGAATATACAAAAAAAATCCTTCTAAGTTATTACTTTTAACAATTTTGATTTAAGGTATTAAAAAGGAATTACAAAATTTGCTTTGAAAACAGTCTATAATTAATTTTAAAAATAAAAAATAATATACATTCAACACTAATGTCTAATAACCATGTTGTACTTCTGAAATTAATACAATATTGTATGTCAACTGCAATTGAAAATTTTAAAAATTTAAAATATAAAAATAATAAGGAAAAACACAGTAGACACTAAAAGTAGCCCCTTTCCATCATGTTATTTGCATGCATTAATTCTAATTGAAAGTTCAGTAAGAAGAAAACATATTTGGAAGTGTTTGCTTGGCAGATAATAATACTTAAGTAAGCAAAAAGGACAAAATTATAAGCTTAATCTCTAAACAGTGATGTGATATAGTTAAGAAACAATTTCTTCACATTATTATATAAGGTTTGTTTTTAGAAAGAAAATGTTCCCTGTGTACAATCTTTTTTTTTTCCTGTGTAAAATCTTTTTAATGACATGCATTGATTAACAAACATTTCTTACTTACTATGAATTAAATACATCAAACTATACTCATATTTTATTATGAAGGAAAAACAAAAACAAAAAAAAACATTTCCTGAAATCAATGATATAACTCACTTAGCCTCCATGGGAACATTAACTTATAATTGCTTTGGTTATATTAATTTCTATCCTTGCTTGAATATTATTTCATTAGCATTTTTCCCCTGTATTTAGTATCCTTTCTAAATTGCTTCATTGGGTACATTAAAATATTTGGGTCAAATTTTAACTAGCTTATTCATTGGTGGCACATCACTAACTATTATTGTTTAATATAAAAGGTAAATCCTGGGAAGTGAAAATGCTTATTATATTAGGGTCAGTAAACTTGAAATTGGAAATGAGGATGCATTCAAAATATCCATGAGAATCATTTGGGTAAAGTTTTACAAACCCAATATTCTATAGTAAGGGGATACTGCTGAGAGAATATCTATGATCTCAAAAAATTAAAGTATTTGTAAGTAGCTTTATTATACCAGTAACTCACCAATAAAAACTATAGGTTAATTGCTTTTTAAAATATAATCACACTTAAAGTTACACCCTCATAATAAATTTATTTTATTTAAAGAACTTTGACAATTTACTAATCAAATATTTATTGTTGTTTTCTAGGCGTTGCAAAGAGGAAAAAGGGGCACACAAAACTGAGGCAAAACACAGCACTGGTATCACAGTGACAAAACAAAAAAGATCTCTGCCTAGTAAAAAGTAAATAAGGCTAAATTTAGGAAAAGTTTTTGTAAGTGTATTCTTCTCATATTTTTACATTCCATCATTTTTCTTCCCTATCTAATCCTTGTATCCTCTATCTTCTCAAGCTAAGTGAGTTTTGGTTCTCTATTCTGTGGTTCTGAACCAAACTGTATATTAGATCATCTGATAGCGGAGATTTCAAACTTTAATATGGAAATTCTCGCATCAATAAAGATTTTGACTGAGTTGATATCAGCGGGGCCCAAGACTGTCCATACTAAAAAGTTCTCAGGTAATGTCATTGCTTACTGGTCCACCGGCCTTATTTTGAGTAGCAGGATATAGAGTACGTAAACAAAAATGCCCAGAAATCACCTACTTCCTATTAAATCAAAATTATCTGTAATGTTCTATGATTTGATACTTTTAATAAACTCCCCAGGTGATTCCAATATGCAGTCTAGAGTTGAAAACTATTGTTCTATTTGATAAATATGAGGAAAACTCTGTTATATACACCATTTGACTGATTAACTGATTATTCTTTATCTGAAACTTAAACACACTGACATATCTCTTGCTTTAATTTCCTATTTGTGTTTTCAAGCTCTCTATCAATAATTGGGAAATAAAACAAACAAATTGATGTGTAAACAGGAAAATTTGGGAGGAAAAAAGAACTAGAGTTAGAATAGAAATAATACTTGGCTAATTCTGAAGGTAAATATTTCAGATAAGTAAGAGACCCTCAGAAAACTGTACATCTTCCACCTAGCAACCATCTACATAAAAAGTATCTAAGGTAGTCCTGATTCTACTGTGAAGCACATTTTAAAGCAAATAGATTTTATTTTAGTTTTATTCCTTTTCAATAAGTATTCAATGACTTAGACTTCTAAGCCGTCTATACTATTTCTGGCTATTGACTGAATTTCAGCAAACTGTGTCCTTGAAACACACTGTGTCCATTAAGTAGATAGTATTCCAAATGTTTTTAATGTTAAGCTCTTTTCAGTTACACACTTGGAGGTTTGAAGAAGAAAAATGCCTGGGTTAAAGCAGAGGTGATTAGGGTTAGATGTGAAAAAAAGGATTTATTGACTATTAGAGTGATCAAAACACTATAATGAACTACTGAATTAGGTTCTTGATTCTTTATTTGTCAGTATTAGAGGGAAATTATTTCTGGATGATTTAGATATCTACTTAATTATAGACTATAGACAGGGGGCTTGATGCAATGCTCTCTAGAAGTAACTTCTAGTTCTATGATCCAATATTTATTCCTATGAATGGTGAAATTGTAACTAAAAATAAACATTTTGGGTTGTGTGACATGCTATTAGAAGGCTACTATCATGAGGATATACTTAAAATGAAACAAATTAAGTTCATAGTTTATCCAAAAATATACATTACTTCTAAAGCATGACAAAATGTGTGGAAAATCAGATTTAATGAAACTAATGCCAAACTGTACACTACTACTTATTCTTCCAAAGGAGAATAACTGGACACATCCGTGTGTCTGGTGCCAGGTAGACTCTAACAATAATATGGAATGATTTAAAATAAAGATATATGGCCCTCCTCCTACATTCTGATTTAGTAAAGTCTGGAAAAGTGACCAGAAATTTCACTTTTTTTTTTTTTAATTGGGAGCTCCATGTTTTTCAGAGGTAGCCTTTATAAAACCAACATTTCAAAATCTCTATTCTCAGACTCTCTCTTCTTCATAATGAGAAAATTATTTTTTTTAGACCTAAATAGTCTAGTGATAGCTACTCCAGGGAACTGGCTAGGTCATACTATAAGGTATACACTTTCACAGGTGACAGGATTTTAATCCTAAGGGTAATTACTACTATCGTTTAACTAAAACATGTGGCAAATATCTACAGATCCCTTACTGAAACTGACATTCAGAGTCAGTTAATAGAAGTATGATCAGATTTTGGCAGCTATTAGTCAAGTTTGACCCTTGCTCCAGTTAAATCCCTGGTGACCTGTAGTCTATGACATGATAATATTGTTAGTTGTGTCAAATAGAAAAGGAATCTTGTCTAATCGGTTCTTTATCACCAGATGCCTTATTCATTTACTTAATGAAATTTTATTTAACTTATTTTTAAAAGAAATGTCATTGAGAGACTTTAAAACTAATTTTAAACTACATTCCGATCCACCAGGGAAATTTTCCCTTATAAACAGGCTATTAACGTCATCAATGTTTGTGAGTCAGGATTCAAAACTATAAAAATATTCTTGAGTTTTCTGCCTGTTCTTCACAGGAAGAACAGTGTGTGTGTGTATATTTTAGATAATACAATATAATAAAAAAATTAATCTACATGAGGAAACCAAAAAGAATTTTAAATGTAATTAGAATTGAAAGCTACACCTTACAGTACACAAATAAATAATATACTAGAGTTAAAGCAATTTAAAAAGAAATCATCACATCATCGACCTGACACAAACCAGGAAGTGAGAAAACTTGACATTAAACTTTTCCATATCACTTTACATTATAGACCACCTATCTCTATATCCGACTTGATTTAAAAAAAAAAAACCCTCTTTTGTTTATTATAGATCCCTATCCAAATATTAATACATGGGAATAAAAATATTCTCTCCTCATTATATGTCTGGATGGGTTTCTTCCTCAGATTAATAAAGAAAAGTGTCAATTTTGTCATGAAAGTAATTAATATGGGAAATACAATTTCACATCAGATAAACAATGTAAGTATTTGTTGAACTAATGAATGCTATCTAGTCTAAATTTTCTCATTTTATTGATGAGGAAACTGAAATTAAAATAAACTGATTGCCTATGGACAAATCCAAAATAATGTCCATACATCTCTCAGAGACATCATGACCTCTTCAGGGTTTACCAGACAGCTTAGTTTCTTAACATCATAGCAGAGCCTTGACTTATAATCACTATGGGAATCGAAATGACAAATAATGCTGAAATGCAAGGAGAAATACCACATTTAATAGCACTAGAAAACTGAAAGTTAGTTATCCTCAGCTAAATTATTATGCTCCTTTCCGATGTCAAAAATTTTTTTCAGCATAATTCAAATTCATTCACTTTGTTTCTGTCTCAAAGCAATGTTCTTTTTTCTGTTTTAGGTTATTTCTGAGCTATAGGTTTCCCAGTCCCCTAATGTTCAAATTCAAATTTTTGCTTTGTACATTTTTTCATTCTACTATAATCAGCTTCTTTCTTTACTGGGCATTTCTTAATGGCCAATACTCAGTACCATCATTTAAAAAAAATAAAGACAAATTCATCCTTTACCTCATGGTCTTCATTACCTTCAGATAGCCAAACCTTTTGTACAGATTTTCTGATAGATCTCAAATATCTATCTTCAGCCCTTCTTCAAGATATCTCTAAATTTCTCACCTGGGTTTTCAATTAGTAACTGATTATTTTTTGAGCAGTTCTACTTGGATGAATAAGTGATATCTTTGATTGATAAATAACATTTCCATCCTGACTCCTGCCACATCGTGATTCTCCTATATTCTGTCTCAGTGACTAAATCCATCACTGATTCAATTGCTCCAACTTAAAACTTTGAATTTATTCCAAATTTCTCCTCTTTTCCTCATAGCCAAATTAGTTGGTTAGTAAGCCTTAGTGTACATTCTATTGTCTATCTCTTAAATTGCCTGCTTTTCATCCCAGTTCTTTATCTGGCATGTTCTAGACCCTTTCTCCGCCTAGCTGAAGTTTATACATTTTTTTTGAGGGTCAACTCAATAAAAATCTCTTTCATCAATCCTTCACCAAGTCCCTTATCTAGAACCCCTTACACTGCTCCTACCTCCCACTTCCTTCTCTGTGATATCATTTCATGTCATACAGACTTTAATTACAGCACCTAACCCAGTTATTATAATTGGGTACTTCTTTGACTATATCATGAATTTAACATCTTTCAGTCACAAAACCATTTGTATTCACCTTTTATCTTTAAACTCCAAAAGTATATCTGGCACTTTGAAAAAATTAATAAATGCTCAAGCATAATTACACACGAGCAAATATGCCAACAATCTATAATGAGGAAACGTTATAGTTCTAAGATACTGTGCTTATTGACATTTAAGCACACAATAATGTAAATCAACATATATATATATATATATATATGACATAGATAAGATATGTAGATTATATATAAATAAATGAGATATAGATAAGTGCCATAATATCATCATACAGTCAAAAACTTCTTTAGAAGAAGCAGATCCTAACACACAATAAGTTGGAAACTACCTTAATGATTTGTATAGCATATTGAGGACTATACACTGTTACTCTCTGGAGACATTTTAAATATTTACAATATTTATAATATATAGGGATTCACAACAATGATATGTAAAGAGCCATAAAAAGTAAAATGTAGAAATATTAAGCAAAGAATATGAATAGAATGTTTAAGAAAAATATTTCAAAGGGTTAATAATTATATAAAAAGATGTTCAACCTCAGTTATAATCCAGGAACTATAAATTAAAACAGGGAATTTTGGTTGTTTTGTGTATAATTTTAAAATAAATATGATATTTAGTTTTCATGTGGGTAAAAATTAGGCAAACTGTTGGTGTGGTTCTAAACTGATATATGATTTTTGAAGAGTAATTTGTCTCTATCAAATTTTTGTATATAAATTCACATGTGACCAGGCACTTCTATTTCTAGAAATCTGACTTATAGAAGAATGTGCACAGATGGACAAAAATGTATATAAAAATGTTCCTTAACTGAGACTAATACAATGTAACCTAAAAGTCCACTAACAAGGGATTGGCTAAATGCAAATAACTTGGCAAACTCCTGCCTCATTAAATAAAGAATGAAATTGGTCTCTACTGAAATAAAAGAATTTTGAAAATATAATGCACAATGAAATACAAGTAAGAATATAGTGTACCCATTTGATAAAACAAAATCCCAGAATTAATATATGCTTATATGAATGAAAATACACATAAATATACACATATTTAACAAACTTGTTATCATATAATAATCATTTTATGGAAAAATGTAGGTTGGGGAAAAGGTGCTCATTCATGGAAATGCATTATTACATTTAAATCTATACACTTTTGTATCATGTACATTAAAAAAAATCAATAGTATGAAATAATCTATACAGTTGGCAGAGCAAATTAATTATTACAGTATTACAGATGAAGAAGTTAATGCTTAAAAAAATATTTAACTAACTTGTCCTAGGTCACATAATAAATTATCATAAGTCAGTGTTTTAGTTTCCAGATTCCTATATATCTTCTTTAATATGTTTACTTTAAGAGACACAAATAATAGGTGTCTAAATTTAAAAATCAAATGGGGTAAGTGGGGATGAAGACAGTTTCAGAAGCTATTTTAAATACAATATTGAATAACTAAAATGACCTACACATATCTGCTTGACACTCTTAAAAAATAATTTGTTCTGCAGTCATTTGAATTAACACAATTATGACATAAAGAGTAATGAAAACTAAGCTATTACTCAAGTACTCTTCAAATTTATGGCAAAAGCCATAAAAAATGTTATTTTATATTTATTATTTTACGAAACCTTATATATGATAAAGTTTTACAGAGTAGGAAACTGAGGCCCAAATAGGGCCAACATTCAAATAAATAATCTCATTAATAATAAAGAATTTTAAAATGGAACCGCCTAAAAGCGTGAAACACACGCTTCAAGCATATAAGGAAGAATATTTCCAAAATATTACTTTTCTCCTCATAGAACAGATGTTTGGTATTATTTTGTTTAAAAATATATATGTAATCATGATTGCTTAAGTTAAATAATGCTTCTTTGCAGTGTTTTTCAAACTGTATTTTTTAATCACCATTTACAGTACAAACATTTCATATTATGGATTGGTATACTTATATAATAAAAACGTTTAAAATTGTATTGACCCTAATTATGTGCAAAGCATTTTGATACTGTCTTTTCTCCTCTATTGTAATCTTGTCTGTTTTACTTAATTTATTCTATTTCAATAAAAAAATTAATGTTGGTCAGGGTCCACCAAATTGATTTTATAATCCACTAATGAGTTGCAACCAGTAGTTTGAAAGCACTATTCAATTGTGTGTGGACAAAGGTCAAAATAGAAAATTAGAGAAATTAGTCTTAGTGTTTCTGGTACATATGTGCAGTAAATTGGCCTGCTAATGCATTTCAAAATTTAGAGCCATTAGAGATGAAATTTATTTTTTTCTGAAGTTTTAAAATCCAAGAGGCTATGGAAAATCATTGCATGACAGTGCTTGCCACAATAAATTCTGTCTAGGGTTGTGTCATTGAGACTGATGATTCCCAGAGGTTGTGCTTTTTAATTTCTACCATCATAACTGGAAATTTGGGGTAGTCAAATCTGAATTTCTCCTACATGACAGTATATTAAACTTTGGGCTAGTATAAAAATATCTGGAATCCTCTTCAAGAAATATATTCATAGAAAATAATACATCTATAGGTATTAAATAAAGCTATTATGCATTATTAATATATTGCTAAAAGAAATGATCTCTCTGATGTGGGCAAAACTTTGGACATCCCAAATATTAAAGATACTTGGGATGATCCCAATTATTAAAGATAGTGTAATTTTTTGTTGTTCTTTCTTTTTCTAAAGTTCTGAAATTACATAAGCAATACAGATTTTTTAGAGAACTTTAAGTAATATTATATGCAAAATTTTAAAAAATGATCTTACCATAGTAGTAATCAATGTCAATTTACGGGTGTCTACATACCCTTGACTTCCCTGTTTTAGTTCTATGTTACTATGATAATTAAGAGAGAACAAAATACACAACCGAAAGTAATTTGAGCTGCCAGTAATTGAAATTGCTTCTGTCCCCAAACTTTTGTTCTCTCTAGAGTTTTTTTAAGTTTTGGCAGTCTAACTATGGAAATACTTAGTTTTCAAAACATTTATGTAGTTAATCATAAGTAAATTAAAAAAATTTTTCTTGTGCAAATTTTTAATTTTTTAAAATTTTATTAAACATTTTGTTTTTGAAAATACCAGACTTTACTATCATGTAGCTAAAATAATTTTCTTCTTCGTTTTAAATTTCTACTTTTTATGTCATATTTAAAAAAGACCTTTATAATTCCATAACTCTTATCTATATTGTTCTTTTACACCCATCTATAGTCAACTTCATGCCTTTTAAACTTTCAATGTACAATTCATTTTATGTCTTTTGTTTTATGATAGGAATCTAATTTTATTTCTATTCCATATTGTGAACCATTTGTTCTAAAATGATTTATTGAATAATTATGTTTTTGTCATTTCTTAAAAATGCCAACTTTATAAAAACTAAGTTACTATATAGAGTTTAGATTCCATCTGGACTTTCCATTAGGTTCCATTGAGACAATTTCATTCTTAACTAATACCATACTGTTTTTAATAATTATTACATTATAACATTTTAATAGTTGGGAAAAATCTTCCACATAGTTCTTTTTTTTCAAACGTCTGGCTATTTCTTAAATGTATCGTCCAATAATATTTTAGACTACTTCTGTTCAGTTTATAAAATTGGGTATTGAGTGAAAATGGTTAAATGAATAGCATTTTTTTTTTTTGAAGAACTGACATTTTCATAATATACGTCTTTTCCTCTTGGAATGTGGTAATTTACCATTCATTTAAGTGTTTTGCTATGTCTTGGTGAAATATTATAGTACCTTTTTAAAATTAATTTAAATTATTTTAAATATCTGTAAGTGTCAGGTTCTCTCCTTCTTTCTCTACCCCTCTCCCTTGGGTTCTAATCAGTGAAATTAAATCAATCATAAATACATACAATATCCTTCTAGTAAAGGAAAATAATCATTCTAGGTAACAGTTACATTAAAAAAATATTCAAATAAGAAAAAAAAAACTGATGGTATTCTTCTCATTATGCTCTATCAGCTCCATTATAACAACATTCATGGACAAAAGTACTTTAGATAAAATAAACTAATGATTATCAGTGAGATAGTAATATGTAAAAATTATTTTGGGGGTCTATCTTTTATAACTTCACCATAAATTAATATAGTAACTATTTCTTTTGAAAATGTTTGTGCTAAAGAGAAGCAGCCATGATGGTATTATAAATAGTGAAATAATGTATAAAATTTATATTGGCTTGAGAAGTAGAATATGTACGATAGGGAATTTACATTTATTCTAATATAATAGGTGAAAATCTGGTTTGACACAAGGTAAGTTGACAAGTACCCAATCACCATTTCTTTTCCACCTCATCCCCATGGCATTTGTTTAATTTTTCCTATAACCTAAGCAATTGAGTCAATAAATATATGATACATCTCAGATTAATGCCATAATTCTGAGAAGGATATTTTTCTCTAGGCTTGCCTAATTCTCTAACCATGAAAGTGATATGGAATACTTGCTTTTCCAAGAATGACATCTAACACTTTTTTCCATTGCTGTACAAACAGTGAGTATGAGTGTTCCATTTAACAGAGGATGCCCTTATGTCACATGTAGATAATTTTGACATTTTTTCTTCTATAGTCAAAGATAAAATTATTCTAAAAAAAGTCAGCTCTTTTGCTGTAAAGATATAAATCATTCAGAATAAATTGTAAACACTAACAGAATAACAAAATTCTTCTAATGGTAATAATTCCAGATACTTCTGACTATTCTCAATGTCCTCTAAGTAATCCTTCAAAGGTGCTGTATTCTCTATCTGATCTCACCAGTTGGATTATCTATCTGCACCAAACCCCATAATTCACATTCCTATAGTATAAGTGCCTGACATTAAGCTTTTGATAGCAGAGGCATTCATTTCAAAGACATTTATTACAAATAAATATATTTTCAGCTGTATGACACATGTAAAACATTTATATAAGAAGCCAGGCTGCCCCCACCCATGAAGTTCCCCTTTTAGAAAGCCAGTGGTAATCTAGACTACTTACCATTTAACTGATCTCATTTGTCCACTACAGCAAACTAATTCTTACTTTTATCTTTTACATTTGCCAATAAAAAGTGAACTCCTGAAACTTATCTCCAATAAAAGCAGAGCCTCATGTCCATGTCTGCTCTCTCTCTCTATCCATGACCTCATTGTGTGGCCATTGGGCCTGCTGTGTACCCTTCAAGACCTGTGAATAACAAACCTTGTTTTATCAAAGTTACCTGATGGTTGTTGCTGAGGTGTGTTTTGCAATCATAATAAGAAGCACAAAAGCTGGTCTAGCTACAGTGTTGGCTCTGGTCCCCAAAATATCTTAGGGCTCAATAAAAGTAGTATGTACTCAGGTGAATGCAGCATCAATAGACTGAAGTTTATACAAAAAAATCCCCCAAACTATCTGTATCTATATGTCTATGCCTGTTCTATATCATGTATACCTAATCACTGTGTGGACTCATGGGCACACACATGCAAATATCCTAACCATGCAAGGAAGTATGAACAGTAACCATTTCTTTCAATCTTTTTTGTTGTGTAGATGAGGGAACTTGAGGAAACTGAGGTCCTTGCATTAGGTAGTCGGGTATGAGCAATAGGAGCAAAGAGCCAGCTTTGCAACCATAGAAACTTCCCTTGAAGACCTTCTTTAAGTACCACCCAGAAATACTTCTCTTTTAGGGTTATAAACTACCCCAAATCCTAGAGCACAAAAGCCATAAAAGCTGCTGGCTAAACCAGCTACAAATGCATGTGCAGAAAGTACTGCCCATAACTTCAGCCTCATTATATCATCATTATAATATCATGATTGCACCTGGAATTTCATGAATCCAATTTTAACAGATTGAATTCTGGGTAAGCACATGCTCAGTAGGCAAAGCATTATATAGCAACCTACTTTCAGTCAAAGTAGGTATCATCTAGGTATCACATAGGTATCATGTAGGCCCTCCCAACACAGCCCAAACATAAACAGACCTTATTTCTGCATGGTGACAGAGTTCCTCCCTTTGGGTTGTACTGTCTTACCTCTTCACCTCCTAAATTCCACAGGGCTTCAGCCCTCCTTAGAGCACCAGTTTCTTTCTAAATGTACTTTCAATAAATCTTACTTTTTCTAAATCTCGCCGATCTGTAATTCTTTGCAGCATCAGCAGTGAAGCATCGAGGGACAACATACAATGCCACAGTTCCCTATCCACCTCCTCTTTTTTCTACCCTACCCCAGCTTGGGTCACACCAGATTTCACCTCATCCCAGTGGTGACACTTGGAATTGAGTTAGTTTAGAGCGAGGAGTACAGCTCTAATTTTGTGATGCCCCCTGTTCAATACTCTTTTTCACTTTTTCAAATATTCCTCATCTTTGTCTTATACCTAGGGCATTTCCAAAGAACAGGTATAATTTTATATACTTTCTTTATACCCCTTGAGCTTTTAGCATGGCATTAAGCAATATCTCCTGAATCACATTAAACTGTATTTTACCGAGCACTTCAAAGGACTATATCTCCTGTAGTTAAAATGGAAAACACCCCATTCTTTTAAATTTTAAGGTCATCAAATTACAACAAATATTATCAACTTATAGCAGAATAAAGAACAATTTTTTTTCTCTCATTTTCCATAAGTAAAATACTGGGGGATTTTTGGAAATGTTTTAGATAGGCATAATTTTAGAAATGTATGCAAATAATCAGTCTATAGTCATGTTTTCTTTAATTTTATAATATCTCCAGAAACTACAAACCCCAAAAAGGAAAATAGGAAATATCTGAAATCGATAAGAAGGCTTATAGACATGAGAAGTTATTAGTAAAATACAAGGGTTTTAATTAAAGATGCTGGCTTTTAACAAAGGCTCACTGTTATCTGGATTGATCAAGCCTGCTGGCTCAGCACTTTCTCTCTTCCCCATCAGTTCCTACTTGGCTTTTCTCTGCTCTAATTGGATATTTTACCACATTGGCACCTTCCTTTTAAACAACATTTGTTCCACAAAGATTGTAAATACAATTACACTTTAAACTAATTGTATATGTATGCGTGTATGTGAATATAGTTAACTTTTTTCACAATTTGTCATTTCAGTTTTGCGATCTACAGGAATCTTTTGGAAATTTCATGGAAAAAAAGTAAAATTTATTTTTGAGTTGCTACGCTTTATTTCTGAGATTCTGAGGAACCAAAATACATAATTATTTTCTTAGATTTTAATATTCCTTTCAAATAATTTCTAAATATATTTTAGAACAAATAAAACAATATATTCATATTTCTAAGGTTTGACTTAGAAGTGAATAGACTCCATAAGCCAGGCCAAGGTTTTTAGTTTTGTTGTTTGTTTGTTTCTTCTTATCATTAAACAGAAAATTCTAATATACTGAAAGTAATTTTTTTGTGTGCATAAGTATAATAAATTACTGAGAAAAATGATAAATAATTTCTAATTTTTCCTAGCACGTTCTATGTCTCTGTATAGAAACAATAAGCAACATAAAGCATTGTTTGGAACAAGAGTTTACATTGCCAGTATAATAATACCCTCCGTTCACAATTATCTACAACAGAACAAACACAGTACTTGTATTAATTACAATGCAATTCTACTTTTAATTTAAAAATATGTTTTGAGATAATTCATCTAGGAAGAATATAGTAAAAGGGGTGAATTCCCCCGGAAGTTTTCTTTTGGTTAAAATAAAGCCTTAGCTTTATTCAATTCAATGAACATTTCAAGTCAGAAATATATCTGTCCACTCTAGTAGTTGACTTCCTTATTAATTTTTGTGTTATGATATTTTGGTTGAGTAGAAACATTTTTTTAGCCTATTGTTAAATGCACTTAAACTTTTCAATTAGATTCTAAGCAAGAGATATCACATGTAAAGCAACTTAGAAGAATGAAGAGTATATTGAGCAGTAATCACCTGAGAAAGCTTAGTTATATAACCAGCAGTTAAAACAATTATGATTACTTTAATGCAAAATATGTGCAAAGATTAGTAGAATCATATTCTAAAATTTTGATATATCCTCCCCTTCCCCCACTTTTCCCAAAGGCAGTGTCTAACTGCAATGACACCAGGTCTAAAAGGACAAAAGATATGTGTAAAATGGAACATCCACTTGGCCTAATAATAGGAGGCTGGAGAGAGTGGGCCTGACATCCTGCTCACAGATAATAAAGGAGCAGTATCTATTTTAAATGAGATAAGTGTGCTTCATATATCTTGCAGGGACAGAGATAACTTTGTTCTTTTAATCATTATTATTTATTTCTTAAAGCTTAGTCTCTCTCACACCTAAACCTATGGAGCTCAGACATCAGGACTAAATTCTTAGGACCAGAGAGAGTTGTCATTCTTACCAGTAAGCCTGATAAGTAATATTCTATAAGCTTCAGACTTTACAAAGCAGATAAGTTTGTCTCCCCTGACATGACTACATTAATCCACTGAATCAATTTACTTAAGCTGTGTTGTGGAGTAACTCAGCCACGATTTAACTGAGCTTAAAAGTACTTTCAAGTTTGAGCCACTGCTTCACATGAAATTCAACTCACAGTATCCCTTCATAAGTTCTATGTTGACCTACTGCAACTATGTGAGAAATGCCTGTTGGGTTTATAGGGTCATGATGCTGTAACATCAAAAAGAATTTAAGGAGAATTAATTCAAGTTGCTTTAGAAAAACAGAATCATGAGTAAAAGATTAAAAATGAGACGCTTCGCTAGATTCCACAAACAGAATTTAGTTACTTAAATATTTATAAAATTATTTAGGTTGTCGAAGTTTTAGCCTTCAGGAATTTGTTTAAAAAATATTTTACATTTAAAAAACATTTTAAAAATAGTTACTGGTTCTGCAGTTTATACCCTGAACATTATCAAAATCTATAGAAAAATAATGACACACAACATGGAATCAAAGCTAAATGTAGAACCCAAACCAGTATACAAAATAAGTCACAAAAATGTTACTGTTTAACTAAAAATTTTTTTAAAATTTAATAAAATTTCTATAGCTATGCATAATAAGCTGTTTTCCATAGTATGCTGTCAATTTATTTACACTTCTTCCATTTTACTAAATCTATTAAAACAAAACAAAACAAAAACACTTTTCCTCATTTTTAAAATGTTAACTTCTTGTAGACCTTCTCTCAAACTTATCATTTTTATCAGTATTTTTGTTTTCCCATATCTCTATTCAGAGATGTTTCTCTCTGATCACATTGTTTCATTTCACCCTTAGAATCATTCATTATCATGGTTAAATAATTCTCCTTTACTCCCAATTTCTCACCATCTAGTGACATTGGGGCTAATTCCTGGCATATTTGCTATCTTAGAAGGAGACACTGTGGGAAGATATCAGAGTTGATGTAACATGATGAATGAAGCATATTCTTAACATCAGTTTCCTTAGCTGAGGTATAGGGTTTTTCAATACCCTTACCTTTCTTCGCTAATGTATAAAAATTTGCAAGTAATAATTAATGATAAAAAATAAGCAAAAACTTGGCAAATCATGAAGTTGAATTCCTCCAGAGAAGTCAGAACTAAGGTGAATTTTTTCAGTTGTAAAGAAAAAAAATCATTTGTAAACAAGATAAGACTATGTCTTTCAGATCCTAAAATGCACTTTTGCGAGGTCAATCAACAAAAGGAAAATATTTTCAAAGGTTTGTACAAGTCTATGCTATATGATTATTAAAAACGTTCAGTCAGAGTTCAGAGATAAGTGCATCTCAAGTGGGCCTAAAGGTAATTTATTTTAACTAACAAAAGGGACCATTGGAAATTTAAAGAAAACCTGGAAAATTTTACATTAAAACTTTGTTTGATCATATATGTTATATCTCTATATTTCTGGAGATCTAATATCTCTATGGAATCTCTCATAAGGTCTAATTCTCAAAAATATATAATCATACTTCTAACATTCAGGTCTTATTGATAATATGTACATATACCTTTGAGTAGTTTCAAAATATATTTTGCCTCAGGATGTTGGGCTCTTGAAATATAGATAAGCAACTTAATTTACCTTTCAAGTAGCTCAAATAAGGAGATAGAGACTAGGAATGAATGTCAAGGGCAACCAGCCTCTACTTTAGAAGCCTCCACTTCACTCCAGAGCTTTGCTTTTCCATTCCCCAGCCATCATGTCAGGAGCTTTCACAGGGTGAACTGACCTAGGAGAGCTTGGCTTCTATTTAATAGCAAGTCTTTTAGTTTATTATAATATCTTTTCTTTATTAGGTGATTAGTATATGCCAAAAAACATCTAAACATTTCAAGTACATGATTGTACTGCTTATGAGAAACCTTCTAAAGTTAGTATTATTATCTCCATTTTATAGATGTGGCAATTGAGGTTTAGAATGATTAAGTCACTTTCTCATAAAGGAAATGAAAATAACTAGGATTTATATCTTCTGGCCAATTTCAAATCTAATGTCTTTGCCCACTAAGCTGTACTATACAATACAGTATACAGTAAACAGTATTATCTTTAGATGCTGGACAATTAGGTTGAACTCCTTGGTGATAGCTGTGCAAATTTAGGAACTTTCTGAATCATTTTCTCAGCTTACAGTTACTCAATTGTAAAATGAGACTAACAATAACTGAACTCTTTAATTCACAGAAATATTGTGAAAATAAAATTTAAAATGAAAATAAGTTATAAAGATCTATGCAAATGAATGCTATTCTAAAATTTGGACTTGTGCATATCAAATACATTTAAATCCGTTAAATTTAAATTTGATAGACTCCGTGAAGTAGGCACAGTGACCACTAAGTTGATCTCAGGTTATTACAGTAAACTTAATTTCTATGCTGAAAAATTAGATGAATTAAATAACTCAGCTGATGATTTGATACATGAGCTATTACTTGATGATTTTCTCAGTTAAGACTCCCTCTCATCCCACTTGGTGGTAAGTAACTCAATTCATTTAAATGTGTTAGAAGAACATTGTGCTTCT
Source organism: Macroglossus sobrinus (assembly GCA_004027375.1). NCBI lineage: Eukaryota > Metazoa > Chordata > Mammalia > Chiroptera > Pteropodidae > Macroglossus > Macroglossus sobrinus. Next base: position 167,150 of record PVKZ01001326.1, on the reverse strand, counting down.
TAAGGCACCTAAGAATAGAAGTGGGAAAAGCCAAAGAGCCAAAAGGTAAAAACTGTCAAAAACTGTTTCTTATTCTCTCTGATTCTCGTTAGCCTCTGTATAGCTGATTTATCCTTTTATGTCACTGAGGACAGCTATTTCTGGTTCTCATTAACACACATGGTTCAAAATGGAAGCCTCTAGTAGGTTTGATATTCCTTTAAGTTCAAGTTTCTAAGGTAGCATTATCAGTATCCTGGGATTCCAAGTCCAAATTCTCTGGGGAGAGAATATGATTGGCCTCGCCTGGGTCCATACACACTCTTATTACAAAATCACTTAACTTTACAGGATCACTATTAACATTTTGTTCTGAATAATTATTCTTTATTTGGTGAGGGTGGAAGGAAGCTCTCTTATGCCTTGTAGGATGCTATTAAAATATTGTCTATAAATACTGTAGTAAATGTATGTATTTCACACAGTAATCTAATTTTGCTTTAGAATCCTCCTTGAAATTCTCATCAAAACACTGCCTTAAGACATTGTTTTCAATAAATAAGATAAGTCTACTTGGAGATACTATGTCCCTTTAAATAAGTTAAGTCTACACTGAGATACTATGTCAAAGACCCAAAGTTTTTCCCAGACAAGAAAAAGCTAAAGGAGTTCATTATCATCAAATTCCAGTATTACAAGAAATGTTAAAAGGAGTTCTTTAGGAAAAAAATAAAGGTAAAAAATATGAATAATAAAATGGCAATAACTTCATATCTGTCAATAATCATTTTAAATGTAAATGGATTAAATGTTCTAATCAAAAGACATAGGGTGGCTGAATGAATAAGAAAAAAAGACTCTTACATATGTCGCCTACAAGAGACTTACTTCAGGTTGAAAGACACAGATTGAAAATTTAAAAAAATGAAATAAAATACTTCATGAAAATGGAAAAGAACAAACAAAAAGCTGGGGTAGCAATACTTGTATCAGACAAAACAAACTTTAAAACAAAGGTTATAACAAGAGACAAAGAAGGACCCAGTAACTCTATTTCTGAATATTTAGCCAAAGAAACCCAAAACACTACTTTGAAAAGACATATACATTCATATGTTCATTGAAGAATTATTTACAACAGACAAAATATAGGAGTAGTCTATGTCTCCAACAACTGGTAAATGGATAAAGTGGTACATATATATAGAATATTATTTAGACATAAAAATAATAAAATATTGCCATTTATAGCAACATGGATGACCTAGAGGGTATTATCCTAGGTGAAATAAGTCAGACAGAGAAAGACAAATACTGTACAATTTCACTTATATGTGGAATCTAAAAACAAAATAAGTGATTAAACAAAATAGAGTCAAGTCATAGATACAGAGATTTTGATAGTTACCAGATGGGAGTGGGGTTGGGATGGGTGAAAAGGGAGAAGAAATTAAGAAGTACAAATCAGTAGTTACAAAATAGTCTTGGGGATATAAAGTATAGCATAAGAAATATAGTTAATAATATTCTAATAACTATATGGTGTCAGGTATTAGAATTATTGGAGTGATCATTTCATAAGTTGTATAAATGTTTAATCATTATGTTGTGAACTAATATAATATTTTATATCAATTGTAATTGAATTGAATTTTTTTTAATTTCAAAAAAGAGAAAATCCTAGACACTAAAAAAGGAAAAACAATACAAAACAAAATACAAATTTGATAATAAACTACTTCGCCCAGGGAATAGGAAAACAAGAACTAACATACCTTGCTACTGGGAGAGGAAATAGTTACAACTTTTATAGAGAACAAGATCTTCATGTTGGTAATTTCTATCAAATTGCATATATATGTATCCTTGATCCTGCAAATATCACTTTTAGGAATTAATACTACAAATAAATTTATATCATATGAACAGAGTGAAAAAAAATCAATGTGCATTTTAGCATGCAAAGCATGCTAACATTTGAGTAAAAAATGTTCAGGAATTTTTATATATGTTCTAATATATGCATAAATTATATTTGGAAGACTATATAAAAGTAGCCAATAATATGTGGTGTCTATGGAATGCTGAAGGACAAAGTTGGGATACATATGGAAAGAAACTTTTTATCTTATACTCCTTTATATTTTATAAATATTGAATGAAAAATGTCCATGAAATTAAAGATAAACTTAAGAAATCATTTGCCATTGAGCATATATTTTTTCCTATACCTTTTATCTTAGGTGGTTCACAATAAAGTGATTATTTTATTCTGTATTGAAACAATCTAATGGTTGTCATAAACTGAGAAAATTAGACATAACTAAACTTTCATCCAACAGTATGACAAATTTCTACAATATTTCATATTTGCATGTTTAAATTTTAATAGTATTTTCTGTGTCTTGTATGCTAAGAAAAAAAGGAATACATTTCAAATAGCTGTCACACTGTTTTCCATATATTATTTTGGTTTTTGTTACTATAGCAGGAAAAAAAGTCTTTACCATTTTATTTATATAGAGCATTCTGTTTTCCCCTTTTAAACCATTTATCCTTAAGATTAGTGAAAGTTCAGTAATGTTTTAAGTATATGACTTTAAGAATGCTGAAAAAATTTAGATATTTGTCTTTATATTTGGTAAGCTTTGTTTTTAAATGTCTTAACAATGATGATAGCTCATACTTAAATAATTAATAGAAGACATAATATACACAAAGGACAAGATACAATGTCATTTAATAGTGACTCTATATCCATAATTCATATAGCTTATAGCTCTGTGCCTAGAAGGTGCATAGTGCCCTTTCCCTTTATTTTTCTAATGAATGAATGGTGATTAACTATTTGAGAAAAGTACTGAGATATTCAGTCAAACCACAATTGAGTTATTATTTTGTACACATTTGGAATCCTACTTCCTCTGACTACAGACTCTGAAGTAATAGCAAATCTCACCGCATCTGTGTTGTTGATGTCATTAACCCAGAAATTACAAATAAAAATAAGAAGCAATTATATATTATGTTTTATTTGAAAGAAACAAAATTAGGCAGTTTTTCGGATAGAAGCAAATCTACCACAAAAAGCCAAAAGTTAATTTTTATATTTCTAATCACTGGGAGTCTGAAAATCATCACTTATTAAAATTAGATGGCCATTTCAAGCCTATATTTTCTGGTGAACACTTACAAGTCTGGCAATGATTTTCTGTGGGTCCCCAGCATCGGCCAGTACAAGACTTATGGCAACGTCCACCTGTAGAAAAGGAAAACACACATGTACATTATAATCTTTCACCCTTTGCTTACATGTAACTCCTCAAAAAAAATATTCTTGCTCCTTTAGGAGAATTTTTAATGTCATATTACAGTTGAAACATAGCTCAGAAAATGCCTGCTTAAATAATAAAACCTCCTCATATTCAAAATCCTTTTGTTATTTTATAAGAAAAGGAAGTCAATGAATTGCTGTTATTACTAGATACTAAGAAGTAAATATTTACATGAAATGAGTTTCACTTGACTATTGAAGAGTTTTATTCTCATGATCTATTCTCTTTGATATAATTTCTATATTCGTTACTGATATCAAAGAAAATTAAGGATTAAATTAATAGTTAAGTTGAAGTCTACTAAATCAATAATACATTCTTACAAACACATGACAAACCATCAGAACAAAAAGACTGCATACAAAATTTAAATTATCTTTTGTTGCAGGAAATCATGAGAGGACATGACCACCAGTTGAACCTTGAGCAGGAGGACCCAGGCAACTGGAAGGAAGATCCTCCCCTACCTCTTGTTCATCCTGCCTCCTATTTTTATACTAGCAGTTGTTTCAAGAGCGTACCTTTGAGAGAGTAAGGTACCATAGAGACAATCTGGATTGAATAATGTGACTGAACCCAGGAAAGGCCTCAATACAAACTTTTAAAATTCTGGCAAGGTTGTGTAGAAATCAACTCAACTTCTGTCTGCCTAAGACAAGCTTCATATGTGAGTTCCCTTGCTTATTACACCTGCCACCTACCAGTCTGGAGCTGTCTGCCACTTTCTTTGGTCTCTCCTTGCCCTCAGAGTACAGAGCCAATGTGAGAACCAACATCCTTATATTAAAAATTCGAGCATCTAAAACAACCACGTTTTTTTTTTAGAGAGCTTAATTTCAATTATTTAACATCTTACTCTAAAATTTTTATCAATTCCACTTTCATTTCCAAATATCAGCCTTTATCTTTTGTAGTGGCATCTTCCTCTTAAAGACCATGCTACTATGAGTATTTGACTCTACAAGTTCAGTTGTCCCACAGGGAAATTCCCAGAAGGACTGAAAATTAGCTAGAGAAATTGTGCATAATAACTTTCTTTAAAGTTTGCTCCTGAATGTCATAAATTCATTCTAAACTTTTGTAGGGACATGGGTATAAAATGAGGTTATTTTTAGAATAAAAGTAGATATGAAAATCTATTAAAGATGAAAGCTTTTCTATAGCATACATTTTATCCAATCTTTAGGTTAGTTTTCTAATATTAATTGCAAATAAATACATGCCTATTCAAGATGTTTATTTTAAAATAATTAACATAATTATATTGCAGATTATGGACTAGGGTTCTATCATAATGTTTCCATCTTTCCTTGAACCCCAGTTTTTAATTCTTCATCTTGAAAGTTCTTATACCTGGAAAGTTTTTCTGTCTGTCTGTCTGTCTCTCTCTTTCTCTCTCTCTCTCTTTGAGTGATAGTAAATCTATTAAGGAACAGATTCAGCAGACAAACTTTCTCAGGCTGAACTTTAGACCATTCTAATGGTCTATCCTTATGCAAATGAGCAGTACTATTTCCAAGTTAATATAACACTTAGGCTCAATTCCAATCACCTTAAATGTGTCAGGATCCTTGCTACAACAGAGTTTATTTAAAGCAATTCTGTTTTTGAAGCACTACTGCTGACATCACTGGCGTATAATATCCTGTCACTCCGCCATCTGTTTATTTAGATCTAAACACATTATAACTACATAATGCAAGCTCATTCTAACTGACAGGAAAAGGACTCCATCTGGCCTGAACAATATAACTTTAATCAGTGATAATGATAATTATTATTAAAAACCTACTGGAGTTCTTTTGTACAAAGCTAATAAATCTAAATTGATTTATACCAGTGGAAATTAGAACAACTGAAATAAAATGGAAAGCAGTGAAAACTTTTTTTTGAGTACAAACTTTTTATGAGAAAGTAGCTAATGTTAATGTATTTTTTTAGATGTGTTACAGTCTCTTAAATTGACAAATTAAGAGGTCTGTTAACTGAAATTATCTGAAGGAGAGGATGATCTACCATTTAATCTGTGACTTCTAATTGTGTTTGGGGTTAATAAAATATATAGCTTTATGTATTGGAAGTAGAGTACTATCTGTAGCTAAAAAAAAAAAGCTTAGTAATATTAGACATTTGAATACTCTTGATGTTCTCTTTTAATTGGATTATATAATTCTTATCTTTTTATATTTGCAGTTTCAATTTACTACTCCCAAGATCTACTTCCAGATCCAAGATAAAAAGAAATATTACTATATATTTAAAATTTTATTTATGGTTCTTGACAAAGCGCTATGAGAAGGCTCACCTAGTTGGGAACAAGTGATATAGTGCCTCCCACCTGACACACACACACAAATTTAAATAATTTAACCTTGACTGTTTATATGCTGTTATAAAATTGTGTGATAGTTTCCATCTTTTAATTCACATTTAAACAGAAATACTTATTACTGCTATAAAAGGAAGCCAACAACTGCTTCTCTTCTATGATTTTACTCAGCCTTATATTCCCTCAAACTTTTTGGAAATCAAGAAAAAGTGATCACTTTTCAGGATTCTATTACCCTAAATGTGCTGGAGGGCCATGAACTGAATGTGCTTCCATAAATGGTTGCTCATTCTCTCCTGTCCTTCATTTCATTGTCTCTAGAGCTTCGACCCTTTTAGAATCTGCCTAGGCATTCCGCTCAGCATTTGTCTTCAAAACTACATAATATATGGCACTTGCGCTAACACTGTTTTCACCGAGTTGTTGCAATTAAGTAAATGTCAAAATATCTGACCAAAATCTCTCATTGGGGATATTTCTGAATTAATGCATTTGTCACACTTTCATGCCTGCAACTTTAGTTAGATTCTTGTAGACAATTGGGCAGTGTAGTTTTATGGACTATTATGTTCCATATGTTTTAAAATCTGTATTTAGCTTTAAATTCCCAACGTTTCTATTGCACAAAGTGTTAAAAGACAAAAAGGTTAATCAAAGGTTTCTTTAGTAATTATCTATTCAGAATAAAAAAATATATATCTACAAACTTTTTTCCTTCCTTCCATCCATCTATCCATAAGTATTTCTTGAGTACCTTCTACATCTGTATATTATGACATACATTAAATATTAGTTAGGTTGTAACAGACATGGTTACTAGTCTACTAAATTTAGAATTGATTCAGGAGTTTTTTGAAGAGAAAAGGTTTCGAGTGCTCTGTATCTAATGTTTACCCTCCATGGGTTTAAGGAAAGAAGCCAATAAATCTGAATTTTCAATAGTCTTCTAGCTCAGGAAAGAAGAGTTGGATGAAGCCAGGTTGAACTGGAATATTTCCAATGTGATACCTGGTGGCTCAGAAGTTTGCTACATTCTTTATACAATGATTTATCTATGTGACATCTAAAATGAAATCAGCTCAGAGAATTTCAGTGGAGAGGATAAGTATGACTCTTGAGGGTCCTTTGTTTGTCTCCTAATAGAAAAAAAAATACTTTAACTATGGCCCAATATTATATTGAGAACTTTCTTTCTGTCCTTTATTCTCAAGTACACAGTGCTTAAGAACGTTGAATTGATGAGAGAAAGAGACCATATTGTCACTAATATTTTAGTGTGAATTCGTTTTACAAACTACTTGGCTAGTTATACATTTTTAAATGAGAGCAGAAAAAAAAAAAGGAATTACTCAAATAACTGACCAATGTAAATAGCAGAAACGTTAAGGGGAACAGAGACTTTGCCAGTGCTGTCCAAATCTGCCTATTTACAAGTTTTAATCTGCTATATAATTCTTTTCTATGCTTATGATAATAATTATTTTACAGCTATGTGAGAAAAAAAGTCTCTTAAAAATAAGAATCTGATATTTTCATTCAGTTTAGTGATAGCATAGTTATTTAAATAATATTTCTACCTCCTGTCATTCTTAATCAAAAACATAAAATATAAAATAAAAATTATTAACAAATATTTTTGTAACTTTAGCAACCATTTAAATCTTTTAGAATAAGTGCTGATTATTGCACATCAGCATTATTTTAATTCAAAGGCACCTCTGCTTTGACAATGCATTTTACTCATTGTAGAAGCTAGCAGATATGACAAAGTTCATATTTTACGCTTGTCCAGATGATGTTATTAAAAATGTAACTTTTGCATTCTTTTTTAATTCCTTAGGATCTAGAGTCCCAGAGCTACTTTGATATTTTTAAGAGTCGTAAATTCATGCTAGAAGTTTTGTTTGTGGAACTGTTTGACAGCAGAGATGGGATTTAATATGTACTTCTGGACTGCTTTTTGTAAGTGATATGCTAGAAGAGGTGAAGACTTACAAAATATAAAGTCACTGGTGACCATAAAAGATTATACCCTCTAGCTAAAGACAATACAGTTCTATTTCTGAATTCTGCTTTCAGTTCTTTTAAACTATGGCAATCTTGACCTCTTAAAACTACTTTTACTGGGGAAAGAATGAGAGAATGACACTGTTTTTATGATCATATAATTAAAAAGAGCGAAGTAGAACATTTATTGAAAGTACACTTAACCAATTGCAGGAAATAGGCAAAAATTAATCAATAATTATGATAATCATAATATTTGCTAAATAAAGGCTTTCACAAAGTGGAGAGGAAGAATTTGAAAAAGGTTCTGCAGAGGGGTAGGCATTTCAATTGGGTGTGAATGTCTAGTTTGTCCAGTAGAAAAGGCAGTGAGGGATAGTTCTGGGTTGAGTGATTATCCTAAGCAATGACACAAAGGCATGGAGGAGCACAACTCTTTGGTGTTATAAACAATAATTTAGGGTTCCTTGAACACTTTGCTTCAGAATAACAGCTATATTGAGCTTACAAAGTGTCCTGAAAGTCTTGTAAACAAGTTGGAGTTTACTCTGTACAAACATTATGGAGTCAGTTAAAGACTTTTGAGCACTGAAATGACATAAGATAGAAGAAGGTTTCAGGTTATGGTCCCCAAAAGATAATGTTGGCACTTGAGTACCTTGTGCAAATACTGATTTTATAGTCTGAGGTGAGGTATACAAATCCATATTTTTAAAAAGCAATTCCAGTTCTGATGATGATGATTCCAAGATGACAAACCATATGTAAGAAATAATGGTTAGGCATATAGTTCTAAAGTCTGTTAACATCATGATCATATTTTGAGACAATAAAATAGTCCTCCCTATCCGTGATTTCACCTTTCTTGGTTTCAGTAACCCACAGTCAACTGTAGTCTGATAATATTAAATAGAAAATTCCAGAAAAAAAATTAGTAAGTTTTAAATTGCATGCCAGTCTGAGTAGCATGATAAAATCTTGTACTGTCCTGCTCTATCCTGCCTAGGTCATAAATCATCCTTTCGTCCAGCATATCTGCAATGCATACACTACCCGCCCATTAGTCACCTAGTAGCCATCTCAGTTATCAGACTGAGTGTCATGGTATCACAGTGCTTATGTTCAAATAACCCTTATAGTAAGTAACATCTAAAGCTACATCACAATGCCTAAGTCATTAATCTCACTTCATCTCACTATAGAAGCACTGAATTATCTCAGATCATCAAAAGAAGCATGAGTACAGTACAATATTTTAGAGAGACACAGCATTCATATAATTTTAATTTTACAATATATTGTTATAATTGTTCTACTTTATTGTTAGTTGTTAATCTTACTGTGCCCACTTTACAAATTAAACTTTATCATTGATATCTATGTATACATAAAAACACAGTGTGTGTGTATATAAGTTTTATCTTCAGTCTCAGGCATTTGTTAGGGTTCTTTGAAAATATACACCTGGGATAAGGCAGAATTATTCAACTTTAAGTGTTAGATCCAATCAGATGTTTGGTAACTAAACTTATAGAATTAAACAGTGTAAAATTCTGCAGTCTCTCATTTCTCAGTCTTTACTCTTTGATTTGTGGATATATTTCCATGGAGTTGCATTTTTTCCTCCAGCAGACCTCAAACATACATAGCTTTTTAGCCCCTAAATTTAAATTCTTATAAACCACCCATATTATAGTAAAGTCAATATGATTCCAGCAAATGATATATTAGTCGGGTTCAAAGATATTAATATAATGTGGAATATCTGTTTTTATCAGATATTAATATTTTTCTCATTTTTATCTGACAGTTCTCATTGTCATGTGTTTATTAATGCCCATACTTTTGTTACATAAATTGATTTTACACTTTCTTCCAGTCTCAATTCAATCTTCTTATCTTGCTTATGACTTGAAAGTTAATTATTGAATGGAAACTTTAACTTTTATACATTTTGCTATTCAGAAAAAGTGGGCAAATATTTTCACTAATTAGGGAGACAAAGTTAAAACTTAAAACTATACATAATTAGAATTTTCATCCAGTGAAAAGTGAAATCAGGAGTTAGTAGTTTAAAATGCTTTAAATATCACTGGATTAAAAAATAAATACATAATGTCAATCTTATTAATTTTTTTTTTTTACAAACACCATCATGTTATTCAGGCAAGCAATCTGTAGAAAAGGATTTAGAATAGCATATATACTCATGTGATCAAGATTAATTTTGAACAAAAGTGTGAAATACATCATTTAGTCTGCAACACTTTTATCCACCTTTTCCTTAGAGATTTAATTCCCTGCTGCTCTGACTGCCAAAGCACAGAGCATCTCCCGGTACCACCTCAGATGGGATTACAGGCAGATAGCTAATGAACTGAGCAGTTAATCTGGCACACAGAATTCTGCAATGATTTGAAAGCACTGAGCCTACCTAGAAAATTTTCATTTTTCCTGAGGCCTTTTGTAAACATAAATCAAACTAGGGGAGAAATGATAATGGCAGAAACCTCAAGTACAAATAGAAGGCTGGACAGTGTGAGGTAGAGAAACATACAAGAGTGTCATTTTTCAAACGTCTTACATCATTCATAGGGGCAAACCATTTACTCTATTAGCATGTTGAATGTAGATCTGTTTCTACATATAGGACAAGTTGAATGGTCAGATTTATATAAATGTCAAAAGGAAATTTGATAATATTCTACTTAGAGCTTATGAATGCTGATTATCATTTACATCTACAGCCTCATGTGATCATAAGAGTGACTGATAGTCACAAGGAATCTAATATACATTATGCCAAATGTAATAAATGTTAACAGACTATTTCTCTTTGAATAGGAAGATCTGATGAAATGCTATAAACCAATAAAAAAGAACTTCAAAGGTAATAATATTAAAGGAGCCAAATTCTTTTGGAAAAGCCATATTATCAATAACAAAATGACATAAATTATGAGAAAAATTAATTTTTTCCTGGAAAACTAGAAACTTTCATTTTAATACTGTTGAAGATTTCTTCCAAATCAAGGGAGTAGAAAGCATTAATTATCACTGTTAATAGCTGTTATCAGAAAGTAGAATATAGGAATTCCACCTACGGTGGAACAGAATTAGTTCCAAACAAGCCAAGTAGATTTCTGAACAAACTGGATAACCTTACCAGTAGACTTAACAATCATACTAAGATGTGTCTTCTGTATGCCGTCAACAACAGGAATAAGTATAGTTAAATTTATGAGCACTTATGTTGAACTAGCCAGGCCACCAAGATCTAGGAATGTCCTTTAGAGTGTAGTTTATGTAGACGATACCTGCTTAGAGGTTCACAGAGCAAAAACCTGTTCAGCCTCATGTATGGTGGACTTCTTAGGAATGTTCTAAGAATTGTATGTATATTAACTCAGTTGATCTTCATATAATCCTAACAGGCTGACACTCTTCCAATTTATATATTCAGCCTAGGCAGAGTTCAGTGCCGGTCTATGTTTCCACCTGCTTGCGTAATGTCTCCACTTGTATGATTATCAGGCATTTACATATTTACATGCCCCAAATTTAATCCTGGATCTTCCCACCCCATCAAAAAATTATCCCTGTAATATCTTTTCCATCTCAGTCAATAGCAGCTCATTTTTTCTGTTAGCTCATTTTAAAAATTTTGCAGTAATTCTCAGTTCCCCTTTCTCACAGGCCAAATCCAAAATCATCAGCATATCCAGTCTTCCTTAACTTCAAAATGTATCTAGTATCCTGTCATTTCCCACCATCTACACCATTAAGCCACTGCCATCTATTGATCGGTTAATACAATAACCTTTCAACAGGTGTTCTAGTTTCTACAATCTCTTTATAATCTCTTCTCAACATATTGGCCAGTGTGAGCAATAGCTCATATTTGGATAACTTCACATTTAAAAAACAATTGGTAAATGAAAACATGAGCCTAAAGTAACACTATGTAATTTAACAGGCTCAATGTAAATTTCTGCATTTGTGATTATAAATCAGTATTTCATGCTGATTTAGATATACAGACATCAGCAGATATATACACACACATGGAGTCTATCTAGCATGAGACAGGTCAGAGTTTCAATTCTCTATTATTGGCTGATTGGCTGTGTCATTCCTAAGGCAGATTAACTTTTTTGACTGCTTTTTTTTGCATTTATGTGTTTCTCTTATACATGGAAGTTCACAGCATGCTGCATAATCCAATCTATAAATTATGATCGACCTCATATATCATCTATAATATATTGAGCACTTTCTACATTCAAACTCATAGACTAAAGATTTCCACATAGCATTTCATTTAATTTGCACAACAACATTATGACTGAAGTAACGTTCACAGGTAAGAAAACAAGCATCCTTTAAGTGGAACCAGAGACTTATTCCTTTATAGCATATTAGACCTTTTTATATATAGCACAATTATTTGTCAACATGTTTTTCTCCTGTACTTTTTTTTGGTTTCTAAGTGGCATTTACTTTGATTGTATTATTTGCTTATTAAGGTTCAGCAGTAAATGGGGTTGACAATTAAATATAAACACATTTTGGTAATTGTTATTTATAATTGTAATGGGAAATTACAGCCAACAGTTTAGGAAAGAAAAAAATATTTGAAAATACTATTGAGTACATAACCAATTTACAATATTGTCATTTACAGCTCCAAGTGTTCTTATAAGCACTGGTAAAATTCAGAAAACACAAGCTTCAAAATAATTTTTATCTGCATTCATTTTCCATTATTTACAATTGGTGGGAGCTTCTTGGGCAGAGAATGTAAGAGCTGACATTCCTCATTAATAAAATATAGATAATACTTCCTATATATGTTAGAAGTGATTAAGTAAAATAACATGTGAAGTACCTGGAAAGAAATAACCATAAATCAATATTAGTTCCCTTCTCCCTCCCTCTCAACATTGCATATAAAAATATTTAAAAACAACAGAGAAACAAAAGGTTAGAGAGGGCAGAGGTGACATGACAGACAAATCAAGTAATCTGGAGACAGAAATGTTTATACAGACAGAGTTGAAGTGATCAGTAGGGTACCACAGTCAAACAATAGAAAAGGGACAGAGTGTGACATCTCAGGAACTTGAACAGGCTTGGTATACAAGGACAAGTGGGTATCAGAGGTCTCTGCATGCTTTGGCAAAATGCATTTAGAATCTGCATTTACAATCTAAATGCAGTGAAATTTTACTCTGCTACTGGAATATCACACTCATGGATTTTAGGCTAGTATATGGAAAAAGGAGCAGAGAATATTTTAAGGTATATTTCAGAAACAGAGAGAGGAACCCATGGGAGGAGAAATTCTTTGGATTGCTGCAGAGGATTAGATGTCACTGATGCTGAGGTCTCTGCCCCTCCATAACCCTCATCTGCGAGATTGCTAATCAGAGTTTCACACGAATTCTTGAAGAACTGCCACCATCCACATCTTCAGTTTGTGAGTGGTATCATATTCAAGAATCATGGTTCAACAGCCAAAATTTAACCTAAAGAACTTAACTCCTCTTAAAGGGCATTGAATGAGATCCAAAGCATTGCCCATGGCAACAGTTTGAAATCTTTTCTCACTTCTTCACACAACTGGGACTCTCTGAAGTAACTCATTCAACAGAACCCCACCCTGCCAAGCTCACACTTGTGCGCTCTCTCTCTCTCTCTCTTTGTGTCTCCCCCACCACGAAGCTTTAACCCTGCTACCCTCCCCCATTCTATCATTATTATGTTATTGATCAATTTAGCTATTCTCCATAAATATGTTTATTCTGTTCAGCTTTTGAATTAAATAATTTTCTGCCCATTTCTCATTGTGCATCCTAAGTGTGCATTTCAACATTCTAGGAAGATGTGTGTGTGTGTCTGTGTGTGTGTCTGTGTGTGTGTCTGTGTGTGTGTAGGTATGAGGCATAGTTTGATCTAGTGGACTGGAAATATCAGGCTGGCAAACTTAGAATGTTTGAGAAAATAAGAAAGGAAAGCCACGAATATTCCCACATTTGTCATTTTTATCCTGTCAGAGTAGTTATTACTTGAGAAGAAACGTATTGGTCTGTTTCACCATGAGAATAAAGAAGTTCCCATTATCTCTGTGTGGCATGGTTTCCATAAGCAGCCTCGGTTTTCATTTGTCTTCTACTTGACAGCTCCGAGAATAGATCTATCTCCTCTATGAATTAATAAGAAATGGTATTATCGTGGGAAAACTGAAATGGATGAAATTATGACAAGTTCCTTAAGGAAAAGAACCATTCCTTCTCCATAGTTCCTAACAGTACTCAAACCACAGAAGGCTTCCCAGATCGAATACCCAACATTTCCCTTACTAAGAGGCCAATATCTTTACACTATAGGGCTAACCCAGCTTCTTTCACTGTGAGTAAATATAGAAGGATCTTATAATATCTGTAACTTGGGACTTTATAATTATACCTTGTACCATTAATCTTGTAGCCTCTCTTTTTTTATTATAGCTGAGATTGAGCCTGAGTTTTTGTTATAGATTGCTAGCCTGTAGCAGTCAGTTGGGGAGATGAGACATCACTGAGACAGATAACAAAGAAAAATGAGTAACAAATTGGAAAAGATTAGGTAGTTCCATAGCATTATATTAAACAAACTGTTCTGAGGTATCACAGCCAGAAGTCTCATCTTAGTTTCCTAACATTCTGTCATCTGAGTCCTCACACTTAAAATAAAAACAACCACATTAACAAACAGGGACATTTCTAAAATGCCACTGTAAATCTAAGAAATGAAAGTGTGATTTTAAAATTGATGGAGGTTATAAGAAAGTGACCCAAAAGGCATTACAGTCAGTAATGAGCCTAAAATGTCTTGGTGTAAATTTTTTTCATTAATTTGCCTTTGAAGTTCACACACACACACACACACACACACACACACACACACAACTAAAATTCACGAACAATGAATTTAAAAATTATTTTTAAAATGAGATTCCATCAACAGGCATTTCAATAGAGTTTCTTGTTGATATACTACTAGACAGATCTGTAAATTGAGTTATTTACAAAAAAAGACAAATTACTTTCCAATCACTGCATATATACCTACTGTATTCCATCGCAATATAATTTAAGCCTAAATATCAGCCCCACTATCTATCACTCTGACTCAGTTCTCTGTTTTCTAAAACATATTGTTGGTCTTGTAACCATGTGGAAAACAAATTCTCCAGACAGAATCAAAGTCCCTATCAGTTAGCATAACGAAGAGTTAGTCATAGCAGAGACATAATACAATTATATCATGTAGGAGGCATCGTTCTGGTCAGATTCCATACTCATAATCAATACAATCAAGTGTCTAATTTATGTTAACAGATACAAAAAAGAATAGTTATGTGGGGCGAAGGCAGACAGAGCACACAAACCAGATGAACACCACAAATGAAGACACACTTTACCTTTGTCACAATAAGGCCTGGTTTTTGATAGGATATGTACAAATAGTGGGAAGGTTCAATAAACTTTAGAGTTCAAGAAAGCATTAGGCAATACTGTTGTTTGAGATCACTAACCCAGACTCTTATTCAAAGTTACCTAGGGAATGACTTGCATGGGGTTAAAAAGATGATTTTGAGACACCTGAAAAA
The DNA here is from genome assembly GCA_004027375.1 of Macroglossus sobrinus. Classification (NCBI taxonomy): domain Eukaryota; kingdom Metazoa; phylum Chordata; class Mammalia; order Chiroptera; family Pteropodidae; genus Macroglossus; species Macroglossus sobrinus. The sequence continues at coordinate 151,846 of PVKZ01001326.1, read as the reverse complement.
ATCTTTGACTAGTATGTGAGAAATGAGCAGCAGTTAGCAGGTTATCTCAAAGGGCAGGGCAGAGAGTACTTATACATGGAAGTCGAGAGCATTAAACAATGTGTTCTTCCCTATCCCACTTCCCATTCCCATAAAATTACTGGTGTATTTGTTTGTAAATTATTATAAAAAGCTAAGAGAAGGCTGATTGTAGTTCTCAGATTTAAGATAGGATTTTAGGTATTTTCATAGGAGGAGCAGATCTCAATGATAAACACTAAAAATGACAACTAATACTTAAATGAGCACTTACTATGTGGCAGGCATTATTTTAAACGTTTTCATCTATTATTGCAATTCGGTCTCGTGTGAGAAAAATGAAGGATAAAGGGGCTAAGTAATTACAGTCTGAAACTCCTGGAGTCAAGATTCAAATTCACATAGCACCCCAGAGCTTGAGCTCAGCCATTAGGCTACTCCTTGAGGTAAAGGAGTAGAAATGTAATTGTGCCAAAATAATGAAGACACAGTGGAGTTTGCTTTGGAATATGGCCAGGTAAAAGGTTTTAGTAGAAAAAAAAAAAAAAGAGGGAGAGGAAGAATAATAACATCTATTTTTCTCTTTATGATTATTCATTTAAATATTTTTAAAATAATGTATATTATACTTTTAGTCTAAATTGATTTACTATTAATGAAACAATGTATTATTAGCTTGTTTTTCTCTCAGATAAAATGTTGGGTCCACTGTATGGATTAACAGAAATGATTTACTATTTCTTAAGACTGTTACAAAACTTTATAAGAATGTTACAAAACTGCATGCAATTAATTTATCTTTCTCTACTGAATCAAATCAGGCCGATAACTGTCAATTATACTATTATAAGGGGTTTTAAACATTTTTTCATTCCACTAAAAATACACAGCAAATCTTTGCTATTTAAGATTATGCAACTTAGATTATGCAACTTAATACAATTTGGAAATGAAGAAGTAATGATTACTCAATTTTCTATTTTTAAAAAATTTTAGTTTTATTAATTTTATTTTTCAAGTAAAGCAAATTTCTTTACTCTGAAAAAGATACTTTGACATATGGTAACTAGTAATAGTTAACTATTAACAAAATATCTAGTTACTATAACACATAGCTAACTAGTTTAATGTGGCAGTCTACTTTGAATACACAGTTTGATTGATTCTATAGAAAAAAAATATGTTTTAAAAAAACTATCTAGATCAAAATCTTTGTCACATAATGCACAAGGAGGAAAGAGAATAAAAGTGGCTGATCAAGACATCTAATTTTGCGATGACTTTTCCTTTGTGCGTTTTTTAATCAAGCTTTTTTTTCTTTACATGTTTCTCTTTCTTATACTTAAAAGAGAACTTTAAAAGAAATGTCACTGCATAATTTCCTTTCCATTTTTCCTTCCCTGCTTAGAAAGTGCACCTACAATTGCCAAAAGAATCACCTCTAAATAGAACATAATTTGTTCTTGCCAGGCAGCAAAGAATTAAATAAAAGTTGCATACGGCTGCTTGCAACAATCTAGGCTTGAAAGATTGCTAAGTGGGTTAGCAGCTTGATCTCCTTATTCATTTTCCCCCAGCTCCCTGTAGAGATGCCAGCTCCCCTGCCCCAACCCTCCAGTGTAACCAGCAATCTCTCCTCCACTTCTGCTCCAAACTTTGAAATAAAAGTGGCTTAGTGAGAAGACACCAATAGGAGAGGGAAGACACACATAAAACTTCTTGGCAGATTTTAAGAAAAGAGAAATTTGAATACACAATCTTCAGTTACTTGTAAACATCTTCCTTTTACTTTGAAGCTTCTTCAAGTGATAGAAAATTAGAAGAGAAAAGGAAAATAGTAAGTTCTTTGAGTTCTACTTATTTGTGAAACTGAGTTCATGAAACCACTTGCATTAGTAGAGGGGAATAAACATGTGAACAGTAATGAAATATATGAATGATGGCTGAAGAACAGGAAATAGACACAGACATAATCATCCAACTTGTTATAAAGGATCAGAGCTAAATAAAAGTCAGTAATACTAAATCAATTCAGTATAATTTTCATTTGATTTTACATAATTGTTTTAAACACCAAATATACACTCAGGGCCTTATGTTTAAAAAAATCAACTATAGAATGCCTTACAAATCTCTTTTACAGTTTTTGAGGTACTTGTTATTGGAATCAATATAAATTTTACTTGGTGAGGATAAGACTTTTGAAAATTTAAGTCGGTTATTATTAACCCAGCATTTCAACATCTACACCTACTTCTTCCAGGCTTAGAATTATTTGCAAATCCTCATATAGCAGATGACTTAAAACTTTATATTGGGGTACATGTTTTTTAATTATGAAAAAACTGACTTAAAAAATGTGGAAGATCACCAGATGTCTCTTAGTGATAATCACTTCCCGTTAATGTGCCTTGATTTATATTCTTAAAAAATTATTGTGGAAACACACATAACATAGAATTTTACCATCTCAACCATTTTTAAATGTATAGTTCAGTTGTATTAAATACATTCACATTGTTCAATAATCACATTTATCTCCATAACTCTTTTCATCTTATAACACTGAAATAATATACTCATTAAACAATTCATCATTCTTTCCTTCCTCCAATCTCTCTCTGGTATATTTTCTGTCTTTATGATAGTGACTACTCTAAGTATCTAAGTATTATATATAAGTGAAATCAGACATTATTTGTCTTTGTTATAACTGGCTTAATTTACTTAGCAAAATGTCCTCAAGTTTCAGCCATGTGGTAGCATACATCAGAATTTGTTTCCTTTTTAAAGCAGAATAATATCCTCTTGTATGTATATACCACATTTTGCTTATCCATTCATCCATCCATGAATTTTGGGGTGATTTTTATTTGATTAAATTACCTAGATTAAATTTTCCTTGGCTGTTGTGCAGTTCTTATCGCTTTCTTCTTCAATAAGATAAATGGCATTCAGTTCCAAAAAACTCCAATTCCAAAAAGTCACCATTTCAAAAAATTTTAGGAGTTATTAATTCAAGAAAAAGCTGATTATTCTGATTGCCTGGCCTTTCTCCATGCTATCTGAACAGTGTGAAAGCCTTTTTCATACCAGCGACTTAAGTAATTATATACATATTTTTTTCCAGTGAAGATTCCATAGTAAAAGGCTTGTTAAAATTTACTTTAAAGTAAGTTTCAGAAAAATAATAAAATATGGAGGCTGCCTTCAACTGGACAATTTGAACCCCAAAGACCTGATTTTATTAAATTTTGGTATTTTCAACCATTCACGGAAAGACAGCGAGACCTTATTACTAAAAATTGCAAGACCCCAAATGGGGCTTTTAATACCTACCTTATAGAATTTCCATAAAAATTAGAAATAGAGTTCTTTAAGGGCTTATAATATTCCAAGTCCAGAAGGTCACAGGAACTTAAAGCATTACTATTTTTATTGTTGAAATTAGTGGCAGAAGTTTCACATAACAGAAAGCTACATATTTTATAAGAGAGGGAGGCTCATGTATTTGGTATTTGGCTCATTTGCAGCAAGCCCATACATTCCATGCCATTTTGAATCAGCATAAGTTCTGAAATGTATTCACCATACATAATAGGCTTTGCTAATCATTTTACTAGCATAGCAATCCTGTATCAAGCCTCGTTCCTTACACCTGTCCCTAGAATTAATTGAAAAACTTTGAAGATAGGTAGATTCCTAGCCTTAAATCAAACATACTCAAAGAATCTCTGGGAGTAGATTCTGATGCATGTCTGAGTTGGGAAGCCGTTAATCTACTTAACTCCGGACATAAAGAACCTTATACTTTCATAATGTTAGACTATAATAGGCAACACCTCTGCTGTCACTTAACATAAAAATAATTTTTCTTCCAACAAGCTATGGTCATGAAGATTTATTTGAAGGTAGAAAATGGTCCATTTTAAGAGCTAGAATAGAATGTGTGTGAGGTACAGTAGAGTTAATCTTTCCAGCAGAAACTCAGTTTACTCTGAGAGAGATCATTTCTGTAAGACTTTTACTCAAATAGAGGTAAAGTCTATCCATTATTGCAGAAATCTTATGTGCAAGAAGTCAACCGAATGCAGAAGCTAAGTATACTGCTTAATGATTTAAATAAAAAATGTTAGCAAAATCTGACCCTAAGAGTCAGATATTTTACCTCTGTAAATTCTGTTAAACTATCCTGTTTTTCCTTGAGTTGTGTATATGTGTGTGTGTGCATGTGCATGTCGTATGTGCATGGTGTGTGCATGATGTGTGCAGATGTGTGCAGATGTGTGTGTGTGTGTGTGTGTGTGTGTGTGTGTGTATTTCAGCATTTGCTCTCCAAGAGACTAGGAGCCACAATCTGTTCATACTATGTATGATATGTAGGCCTAATTTTTCTCTTTTCATCATTATAGAGATAAATTATAAGCACTGAATAGAGCTCAGCCCAGTATTCCCTCTGCAGGACTATTGATGTTCATGGATGGCAGTTATGTACACAACCTACTATCAGATTTTCTAGAATTTTGAGAGCTATTAATTAAAGACAGCCATTAGTAACTATGAAATTATATAAAACCACAATTAAATTTTATCTAAACAAAAAAAATATACTTAAAATTTGTTACTTCTGGATTAGTTTGCTATTTTTTTTACTATTATCTGTATAATTGAGTTTATTTAAATCTATTCAATTTGTATGTTGGAATTACTATACAATGGCATGCAAACTGGGCATCTCTTCTAAAATCCACATGGTCTGTTCTAAGGAAGACATAATATATCCTGTGCCTGGAATAGGCATTTCCTTTAGTAAAAATTGATGTTTCCGCTAATTCAGAAAAAGAAGATGAAATGAGCCTTCATCTGAAGAAGGGGTAAAAAAAAATCCAGAAAAAAAAAATAAAGGAGTTGCTACTTAGAGTTTAGACATGGTCTGGGGGTCCCAGTGTGACAACCTCACCTGTCACACACGAGCAGGAACACAGAAGTCAAGTTTGGGCCTCTCAGCAATCCCCTGCCCATAACCATTCCGATTATTAGTATAAACATGTTAAAGACTAGTCTCATTTGAGCTTTGAAGGAATTAGGGTACAGTGCATCTTAAAGCACTTGAGTGTCCCGCACAGCTGTGAGGTAACTGGAGTCATTGTCAGCAGAGGCTGGGGTTGGCAGTAAGAGGGTAAGGCCAGAGTGAAGAGATTATGAAATTTATTTTATGTAATCTATATATAAAAGCAAAATGGAAACTAACGTATAATCACAAACTTTTAAGACCAACATGTGCGTATGTAAGTACGTGTGTGTACATTTATATAAATGTTCACTTTCTGCATGTATTTATTACATACAAATGAATTTTATGTATTTATAGAAATAAATATATATTATATTACACACACACATACACACACATAAAACATACAATGAAACAGCACATGTAATGCATAATAATTGTGAAGACTGAGATGAGCTAAGAGAATTCTGTTCTGTTACCTGGGGTTGAGGCAAAGTACTGATGAAAAATACTTTGTTACTTTCGAGAAGGCAAGGATCATACTTCTTTTACATATCTGACAAAAAAGTAAATTGAGGGGAACCTATTGCATATGATGAACATAGGAATGTATAGAGAAAATTTCACTTAAAATGTGAAACTTAATGAACTTTTATCCCAAGAAGCTAAGAAACAAGAAAACCAAGCTAGGAGGTATACTGTGCTGTACCTCGTAATCTTCTTAAATTAAAAATTAATTTCTGAAGTGAATTTTAGTTAATGTGAAAATCCTCTTCTTTTAATGTAGTCTCATGGGTCCTCTCTGATATGGGTCAGGTTCAAGTTCTTACTCTCTCACTAAGAACATTAAAAAGACAGCAGTGCTGCCACTTGCCCTTATATTTTAAAATACATTCCTAGATTCTGTTAGTTCAATTTGCTAGTATTTTTAGAATAATTACATCTGAATTCCTCAGTGATTTTAATTCTTTTGTTTTTTGTTTGATATGAGGTTCCTGAAAAATCTATTTTTTAAATATTATATTTATTGAGGAGAATTCATTAATAAAATTATTAGGTTTCAAGAGCATGATAATATCATACATACATTCCATCATGTTCACCATCCAAAGTTAAATTTCCTTCTGTCACCATATATTTGACCCCCTTTACCCCTGAATCTATTTCTATTTTATAGGTCTTTTCAAAAAGTTATCTTTGAATTCATATGGATTCATTTATCCTTTCTAATATTTTTCACATTTTTCTATTTACCCAATTTAATCTTTACTTTCTTTTAAAAAAAAACTTAATTTTTTTTTAAAAAGAGTATGCATAATTTGACGTTTTGTGTTCATTTATGTAAAATTACATATTTGTATATATAACATACATAAACTAAAGATGTATTGAAATGCATTGGGGGTAAATTTTCTTGCAATTTTTTTTCACTTTACCACAAAAATCCAAGTTTAGAAGAGTGCTTCTATTTTATGTAAATGTATTGACATTGAAAAAGTAAAAAAGTCACAATAAAAAAATCAGGCTTAATTTTACTCTATTTGACAATTATTTTCTAGTTCAAGAAAATTATCTATATGGAGCACAATATGCAATATTAGTTAGGGGTAAGCAGCTATTAAGATATGTAAGAGTTATTGAAATAAAAACATCATTTAAAGTTTTACTAATGGTTTTAACATAGGCAGAACATTTGGTTTAAACAAATAATTATGCTTGTGAACATAATGTTCTTCTATGAATTTACTAATTCCTGTGCAGTCCCACTTCTATCATTAACTGATTTTTGGTTCTAGAAAACAATTTGAGAATGAGTGGTGCATCTGGTGTAAGCTAAAGAAAAGACTGTAGGATCTGGAGCATCTGAGGTTTATTCTTTTCAGTGTCTCGGTGAGATTTAATATCATAATTTCCTTCCTTTTTAAGGCTGAATAATATTTCATTTATCTATACATTTGCTATTTTCTATTATTGAGATAGTAGTCATTCTAATAGGTGTGAGGTGATATTTCATATTTTTATTTGCATTGCTCTAATTATTAGTGATGTCAAACATCTTTTCATATGCATACTGGTCATTTATCTGTCATCTTCCGAGAAATGTCTATTTAAGTTCTTTGCCAATTTCCAAATGAGATTATTTTTGTTGTTGCTGAGTTGTTGGAGTTATTTATTACTCTGGTTAGTAACCTCTTATAAGATATATGACTTATAAATATTTTCTCTCATTCTGTAAGTTGTCTTTTCATTCTAACTGTGTCCTTTGATGCATAGAAGTTTTTAAGTTTGACATAGTTCAATTTTTCTATTTTTGCTTATGTTTTCTGTGCTTTTGTTGTCATTTTTGAGAATCACTGTCAAATTCAATGTCATGAAGCATTTTCTCTAAGTTTTCTTCTAGGAGTTTTATAGTTTGAGGTCTTATGTTTAGATCTTTAATATATTTTGAATTAATTTTAATATACAGTGAAGATAAAATCTAACGTCAATCTTGTGGATATCCAGCTATCCCAAAAGCATTTGTTAAAGTGACTGTCCTTTTAAAAATAATATTTGTGCCTATGATTGCTTCAAAGCTACATTACATATTAATCTAATGTTAGAACTTTTTATTCTAAAGATGCATATTATCATATAACAAATTTTTTTAACATGATGGCAAATGTATTTCAATATAATTTTCTTGTGATCCTTTGTAATTTATTTAATGAATTTATTATTTTTTATGCATTTATAATATAAAATTTTTATTTTGTACCAATTTATTCATTTAAAAATATTATGTGAAGGTGACTATGAGTTTCTCCAGATGCCACAAGGATCTGTGCCCTCAAAAAATATTAAAAATTTAGAGATTAACTTACTCAGGCAACAGATGAAGAGAAATGGAAAGAAGAAATATGAAAAATCAAGAAACAGGTAAATTCAGATTATTTAGTGATTAAATAAATGCTAAGAACTAAGGAGAAGGTGAAGTTAATGATGACCACTAAATTTTCAAATTGGGTGACTGAGTGGTTGTTAGTGTGTAGTTCCAGAAACCATTAGTGTAGAAGTTGCATTTAAACCATGAGAATTACTGTGATCACCCAAAGGAATAAAGTAGGTGAAACTGACAGGATAAAACCATTGGAAACCAATATTCAAAGACTAGCCAATGCATTATTCTCAACTAGAGTGTCATGCAGTATATATAATGCAGCAGCAAATAAAGCTAGTATAAAGAATAGAACTTTGATAAGCAATTGGTGTTAATTTGTAAAGGACCAGTCGTTATGACTCTACTTTCCACATATAACTTCTGTGCCTGCAATTATTTGCATGCAGAAACAAATGCAGCTACAGTTGCCTAATTATAAGCACAATTATTCAAATTTTCCCCCCAAACAGATGCCATCTGTGAAAATGCTGCTCCTCTTCCACATTCTTTGAGGCTGCTGGACACACTTCCCTTTGGCTTCTCTTTTGGGCTTTATTGTTGTTGCCTGATCTCATCCATGTGTTATAGACTAGTCACTCAAATACACTGAGAGTCAGAGGGCCTTATCAAACCACCATGCATTTCCCCCCATATACTGTACCACAGTCTGAGCCTACTGAAAATGGAAGCCATTTCTGAAGCACATCATTCGCCTAGTTGGTGTGAACAGATTCAATTTTTTTTTTCACATCTGATTTTACAAGGTAGATAACTTGAACACTGTAAAGGTAAAATCTCATACAAATTTCTGCTCAAAGGTGACAAGAAAATTATGTTACTCTACTTAAAAAAAAAGTTTCAGCCATTTACTGAAAATACAGCTGTCAGTTTGAATCATATTCATATTTCCCTAGTATATTCTTAGGACTACCATATAACTTAATAATTGTCTTTTGTCTAATTGTCTGATTTTCTATAAAAGCATTGTAACACAATCAGTACAGTTTCCAATAATTATTGAACTGTGTGAAGAGAGCTATGATTTCAGGTGGGAAATATATAAAAATATATGAGAAATATAAAACCTAAGTTAACATGATAAAAATTCTCTTTTCATACAAATACCAGTAATAATAAATGTGGGGACAGCATAGCTTGCTTTATAAAAATAAAACAGATTTCTGGCAGAATAATTTTTAGAGCTTTTAATGATAGTTCAAATACTTGTGTATCATTTAAACACATTAAACACTTTGAATTTGATAAATCCTTCATGATAGAAACAATATATTCTAAGAATGGAAAATTGAGTAGCTTATTAAGTTGATTAAAATCAAAATATAACATATGTTTCTTCTATATGAAATCTATCTTTCTCCACTCTATAGTATTTGGGATGGTCATAAAGAATTATCAAGAAGGTTTTCAGAGGCAAATGAAGGCTTGGGTATTCTAAAATGTTCAATAGTTTTTACTTTAAAAAAATTGCAGTGAATAGGAAGGTACATTTTTGTTTTACCTTTTTTCTCAGTGGTGTATGGGTCACAAAGAGTTGAAGCAATAGTTAGATACTGGCCTTAAGTTTATGGATGATGGTACCCATATTTAAATATTGTAAATATGGTTTAGTGCTTTAGATTTACCAAAAGGGGCCATATTAAGAAAATGATCATTTGTAAAGGGAAAGTATCATTTCAAAAAAAAGTTATTTAGAAGTGTAAGACTGTGTATATAACTGAACATTTCAGTGGATGTGATCAAAATGTAAAATATTATGAATAGGATGATAAACAAAAGCCATTCATTTATTTTCACAAAGGCAGAACACTTTGAGACATTAAAAAGGCAGTGCTACTCACATCCTGAGCTACCGTTTGTTGACACCAGAGTCAAGTTGGAAGGCCACGGGTTCCGAACAATATCTTGCCAATGAATTGTGTCTGCATAACAAAGAAATTTGTTCTGGTCTACATAGACTCCACCATTGAGGATTTCTGTATTAAAACAAACAAACAGATTTTGGTGATGAAAATGTAGTCAATAAAAATGATTTTTATTCAAACTATTTTCAATGTTAAAGTTACTTTTACTTTGTTAATAGCCAATATATATTTTACAATATCTTTTACTAATTCATACAAATCGAGGCAAAAAGTTGAAAAGTTTAAAAAATACAAAGAAAAACAACCACTCATAATCCAAACACTCAGGAAACATTCTTAATATTTTGGTATAGACACTATCAGTCTCTATACTGTTGTTTTTTTCTATATAAAGTTGAAGTAATAGTCCACATACTATTTTTTAATCTGCTAGTTTTAATATTAAATGGTGAGTTGAGGTAATTAAATACTATTTTACAATATTTCTAGTGATAATACGATATGACAGAGTATTCATAAAACAATATTTATTTGACCAATCCCTTCTTGTTGGTTCTTTAACTTATTTATCATGAATTAGTTCTTTAATATAAATTTCTGCAAATGACATTACAAAGTCATAGAACATGGATATTTTTAAAACTTTTGGTACGAGTTGTCAAATTTCCCTTAAAAATCGATTCAGTCAATGTGACATTGACTGGAGTCAGTAAGTAGTAACTAGGATAAAATGGAAGCAAAATCAGTGCTTAAATCACAAACATGTTCTTTGTTTCAAATAGAATAAACAGAATTGCCAATTATTCTTTAAGAACAACAAAACACAAGATATAATAAAAACCCTATGGTTCATTGGAACAATAACATGACCATAGGATAAAATGCATTAATGCCAATGTTTACTTCTTTATCCATTTCACAACACTGGCTTTAATTCGGTAACATCTCACTGAACAATGGTTGATTATAGATATCCTCTTTCAGGTAGCTTTAAGTTATCCAGAAAAAAAATTAGATATTTCTTCTAAAAATACTATTCTTATTGTTTGAAGAAACTGATTTGAAATATACATAGAATCTTCCTGCCCAATATATACCACATTTTCCCTTCTTGTTTAAAACAACAACAACAACAAAAACAATAGAAGTCTTATATCAACCTATAAAGCTTTTGGTTACAATTAACAAAAACTCAATTAATAGAGTTTAAATGGATAGGAGATAATTTTTCTCACATAATAATAAACCTACAGGAGGCAGTTGTGAATACTAGTTTAGTTACTGCACAGGATCCACAACTTGCTTTGTGTGATGACTTTATTCTCTTCTTGCTCAAGATGGCTGCTGTATCCAAAGTGCTTTTCTGAATTTGAGGAATGTGAAGAAACAAGAACAAGCAAGAGACTTCCTTTTAATGAGGCTCCAACTATCTACTTGGGAAGAGATGCTCTCCTTAGGAACTATGTCTGCATTTCACTGGCCAGAACAATATTCCATGGCCATTCTTACTGCAAGAGAGGCTGAGGAAGCAAGTATTTAGGTGGACATATTACTATATTAACAAATTCCAAAGAGTCTCTGGTGTTAGTGAGAAGAATGAGGTACAGAAATATTGATAAGGCAAACAACTGTCTCCCATGGTAGCCTTGAGAAAAACATCTCTACTGTGCACTATCCCAAGCTAAACTTTAAAGAGTCACCTTAAACAAAAAAAGGAAATAAAAAATGAAAGGAACATGTATCACTATAAAAGAGGTATTTGTGGAAGTGAGATTGGTGGATGCATCTAAATTGCCTTACTGTGTTGCATGCATAAAATCCTCCAGGTTTACTTTGACATTGTAGGGCTTTCCACATTTAAAATCACTCCTGTTTTCATTATCAACCCTTTCACTGACTATTGGTTTCATTTTCTCAGGTGATAAAAAAAAAAAGTAAAGAAACAAAAAAAAAATTAGATCATCTTTTTACTTCTAAAACCCAGTTTATTATTTTTTATAATCTAAATGTACAACCTTCGTCAAAGCAGAAGAGACATGTAAGACGTAAGAAAGATTGTGAAAATGAATTTCTACATTAATGTTTGGCATTAAGTTTCTATCTAAGAAATGTGACAATCTCATACTAATAGCTTTCTCATGAGACATTAGGTGATGCTCTTCTACTATAGGAATATTCTTTGTTAGGTGACAAAGAAAGGAGATTGTGACTGCTATCTTGGAAAAAAAAAAGGTTATTTCTACCTTTATAAAAGTTCCACTTAAAGAAAAAAAAAGACATGAAAAGATAATAGCTCAAACATTATAGAAATAGTCTATATTTTTCAAGAGTCACATTTTAATTCAAATAGTTTATACTGAAGAAACACAGTATCCATCTCTAACTTCCTATCTAGAAATATTCAAATGGAATCAGATAATATTATACTGAATAATAATCTCATCAAATCCCTCTCTTCAATAGTATTAATCTGCTACCAATGTTTACATTTGTTTCTTAGAAATATTCTGTTAAAGAGCTTGGTTTATACTTTGAAAAGGATTGGGAAAGAAGGCAATAATAATTCTAATGTAATCTTCCATGTTAAAATTTCAAATTAAGACTATAATCATGATCAATCTAGATATACTTTTATCATCCTAAACTCAAAACCCAGCATCTGCTAGCAATTTTGGTTAGAAGAATTTATAACTTTTGAGTATTTCATGATGGACAGTTTATTTATGTATGTGTGTATTTTCCCTAAAAAGTCTTTTATTTCTCTATGTTTGGCTTAGATCCTATTCTGTTGCAAAATGTCAAACCCCACAATCAGAAAATGTGTGTTTTATTTACTTTATAGGAGAGTTTTAATGTACACTTTATTTTACATTTTCTTTTGATCAACTTGATTATGTAAGTATATGTCAGCATGTAATGTTAAAATTGCATTTAATTATTTGTATAGTTTACATTGGTTTTATAACTTTATATGGTTTTAAAATATTAATTTAATAAGTCTTTGTAGGAAAATATTCAGTTAGATTTAATTCTGACATAAGAAAATCTAGGAAAGGTACTGACCCTATGAGAGAGTTGTTAGAGATATAGATTATTTACTAAATAAAAGGGATACTTAATATTTCTGCTTTGATTGACTATAGAGTTTTGATTAGAAAAAGGAACAAGGATTAGAAAAAGAGAATAGTTTGGAAAGATATTTATCCAAGAAGATACCAGAAAAATGTCTGGCTAAACTTTAGATCTATTTTTGCTAACACAAGAACAGCAGAGCTTTCCCTAAGTATTATTAAAGATTTATTGGAAGGTACCATCTGTGTTACACTAAGAGTTTTCCTCTCATTAGCATAAAATAAAGTGATTAATAATTAAATTTTAAAACCATAATGATGACAATTTCTAATTCTAATAAGGATAAACATATGAGGTACATTTTTGATATTCAAACAAAGATGCATCCAACCTAGACAAGTGAAAAGATTCAAAAAGTGTTGAATAAGTAAATAAACTCAAGGTAATCTTATTCCATTGTATTTTACTTCCACTGTAGAAAATATATCAGAGTAAATTAAGAGAGACAAATAGATTCTTAGTCATTAAAACAATTGGTAGAAATAAGCTGCTATGATTTTCTTATCATATTATATAAAAATATTTCCAGAAAATTCATAAAAAACAGTACTGTCTTCTTAATAAATATCACAGTTAAATGTAACAAAATATATTAAATATGACATTCTATAAAAAAAAGCATTTCATTTCTAAAAAATTCTAGTAAACACTTAAATATGTTTGTGTCTCAAAGATTTCATACTAGATTAATGCATGCAAGTCAAGTAAAAATATTATGAATCTTTTTGTATTTAAAGTAAACTGCAAACCACACTACTCTGCAATATGTTGAATTTAACATATATAGTACACAGTTTGTAACTAAAATATTAGATTAAATTCAATGAAGGCAGGGGGTATTTTTCAGTGCTGCATCTATAACATCAAACCTGGAATAATAGTTACTCAATGAATATTTGTTAAATTGGACTGAAAAAAAGTACTGCGGATTTTGCCACCAACATTGATCAATCAGTTGACTTCTGTTATAGTTCCTAATTTTAACTTTATACTGATGAAATTAAAGTAAGAATGAAAGTTATATTTTTCCACAAATACACTATAGCTCATCTTAACTGGTTCTATATTTCAAGTCTGTTTTGTTCAAAACTATATCTCCAGTGTCTAGCATTATACAAAGCACAAGTTAGATACACAATCAATATTTGCTTCATGAAAGAAAATCTAGTATCTTGAGTATAAAAAAATATTTTGAGTAGAGTAATAAATATATAATATTTTGAGTAAAAAATTAAAAAACGTATCTAATTTTGAGGTTAGAGTTTGTATAAGCTGAAAGATAAATTCTGAAATGCTTTTAGTTGATAATGTACAAAATTACTTCAGGTAGTGTGTTTGATATTTACAGGGTACCTTTAGACATGTTCATTGGTATCCTTAAACCTATTTTGTGCATCAAATTTGATTATTTATCAAGTGAATAATAATGATTTTGAGCTACCCCACACATATCAAATTCCCACAAACCTGTGCAAATTATCTAGCATATACTACACAGAAGTTTAAGAGCATGTTTTTATATTGTATCATAAATCTACTTCATATCATTCCTTAAATTATCTGTTAGAAAGGTGTAAAGTGCCAATACATGTTAAAGAAGACCTAAAGTACTTGCGTCTCAGCCTTCCAGTCCACAAAGAGTGTCTATTTGATCACTGCTTCCCTAGATTCCCATTTACTTGAGTCTAATGAAGGAAATCCTTGTGTTATTTAAATAAGTTCTTTTGTATTCTTTATTTCTTTTCAAATGCAAGTTAATATAGTAAATTTGGGGATGAGTGACCATTAAAAGAATTGTTGACATTTTGCAAATATATTCTTTCAAAAGAAAATGTGATAAAATACTGAATCACGGCTTTTCCCCTGCCCTGTATGAAATAGCCTAATTGTGGTGTAGCATCCTTGCTGAAAATATAGATTAATATGACCTCCTTACCAGGTTTTAGAAGTCGACAAAATTGCTCTGACGCCTATGCAAAATTGGTAAGCATTTCATTAATAAGACAATGCCTTTTTTTTTACAAAATAAAGATTATAATTTTAAATGCAGTTAGCCATAATCCATGGTAGTCTATATGATTAATATTGATAGTAAACATTTTATTTCTACTCACAAAGCTACCAATTGTGATAATATAAGAAAGATCTAATAGGCAAGAATAAAAAAACTTAACCTCAATTCCTGATTGTATATCCAAACGTCTTGTTTTTCCTGGGTGCAGCTCTAGGTCAACCTTAGAATTACAGCAATAATAAAAATAAAGATAAGAATTATTGCACTTGTCTAATTGCAGTGGGGATGTCTCAGTAGTGCATATTTCAGATTTACATTGCCTATCCAAGCCAAAGTCACAATCAAGAAGTCAAAATCCAAAGTGGCAAATGCACAATTTCAAGACAAAACTGCAGGAAGCAGTTACTAGATTTTCTCAGACATAAAGCAATGTATCCTTCTCACTGTCAGCATCTTAAGCCACACAAGTCTGTTGGCAGATAGTGATACGAAAGTAATAAAGCTCACATTGTCTACCTATGATACTTAATACATCATCTCTGGAATGGACTCAGTCCAGAGATTCCTGTATCTTCCCCAAACCCAGACCTTTCAGCTGGGAGCACAATGAATTGCTGCTACCCCACTGGGTCAGGACACAAGGTTCATTATTAATAAGCTGAGATTCTAAAGGCTAATGAGAACTGGGTGCTTGGGGAGACAATGGCTCATTCATCATCAATCAAGCTTTGAAGTTTTTATACAGATGATTTAAGGAGAGTTGAAGTGTGCAAAATTGAAATGTCACATTTGTATTGGGAGTAGGGAGACGGTGATAATGTAAATGAGTGATGTAACCTGTATTTCAGCTCAATGATCAGAGTCAAAAACTCATGGATGCAGATACCAAACGTTAAAAAGTAATAGTAGACAGATCTTCGATCAGACCGAGGCAACTTCAAGAAAAAATTATTAGATTCATTGGCTATAAATCAACTTAAGATAGAAAATAATAGCAAAAGATATCTTGATATCAACTAAATGGAGCTCAGTGATGTTCTCCATAATGTTCCATGTGATTCACACACACTTCAGGGTCCACTACAATTCTTAGCTTTCATTATGTTTCAGCTTGAGTCCCAGCTCCTCTGAGAAGTCTACTATAACCATCTAATTTTTAGAGGTTAACTGACTTTTAGGACACATTATCTGAGCTACATTGACTGGCGTGTGGGAGTACTTTCCACATTTGTGCTACTCACAGAACAAATGCTACTTTACTTTCATTATTCTTTTGTGTTCTTGTCTCCCCTATCATTTTGTAGGTCTCTAGAGATAAGAGCCATGACATACATCTTTCTGTGGCCATAGTGCCATAGAAATGGTCGAGCACATAACAGAAATGTAAATGTTTTTGATGATTATTATAATAACATGACTGGCATTTGTGTTTTTAGTTGCTTAATTGATAGGATGTTATTGCTGTCTCCTCCTTATGCAGTAGATAATATTTACATTAAAAATCATATAAAATATTGAATAAAATTAGTGTGACCTTAATGCATTAATTATTCCTGTCTATCAGGGATGTGGTAATCCACTTAAGCTCATTGATAATCTCTAAAAAACTTCAAAAATAAATTTTGTCTTTTAACTGTCCAAATTATAAATATAGGATTTATTTCTCAAATTGTTCTCTAACCTCATTTATAATTCTATGTGTGCCAACATGTTTATGATTTTTATTCTAATAATTTCTCCTAAACTTGTACTCACCTGTACTTTCTTATTTTCATTAATATCAGGACAACATTCTATAGAAGAAAAATAGTTGACCCTTGAACAATGTGAGTTTGAACTGTGTGGGTATACTTATACATATTTTTTTCAATAAATACTGTAAATGTATTCCCTTTACCTTATAATTTTCTTAATATCATCTTCTTTCTTTTGCTTACTTTATTGTAAGAATACAGTATATAATATAATACATATAACATACGAAATATTTGTTAATCGACTGTTTATCGGTAAGGCTTTGGGTGAACAGTAGGCTATTCATAAAGTTTTGAGGGAATCTGCTTGGGGAGCATTGACACCCTTAACCTTCATGTTCTTCAAGGGTAAACTATAGACTCAAAACTTTAGATTTATCATTAATTCCCTCACCTCTATATTTAATCAGTCATAATACCCTAAATAAAATTCCTCATAATGTCTATTTTATTACATTCTTTTTATATCTACCACTATTCTTTAATTTAGATCTTACAATTTCATATCAGATGCAACTTTTTGCTTCTAACTTGCCCTCTCCAGAAATCCATCTTGCATATTGTTATATTCTATACTATAGGTAGGTAGATAGATATACCATAGGTAGGTGAGTGGATAGATATACAGATCTTCCACTATCAAGGGCTTTGAGTGAGAAGGCAATGAATGGGTAAAAGTAACTTCAAATCTAGTTTTCCACTTGCTAGTGTGTGACCTTGTATATCTTTATAAGACTCAGTTTTTCAACACTATACTGGGAATATTGTACTTATAGTATTTGTCACACAGTTATTAATTATATTATACTTTATACTTAATAGTTACTTAAGTTGTTTACTGATTGGGATGAACAAGAGTGATGTTTTATCTATATATTAATTTTGTGTTACTTAGTACTAGATGAGATTGCAGTTCATAGATGATAGAGTTTTATTTTTCTTTCATACAAACATCTGGCTTGATGATTCAAAGCTATTATGGAAAAAACATAGTCATCAGTGGCCCAAATCCCATTTTGTCATATGGCTCCACCATCTTCAATACAAGAGGAGTTTCCACCCAGTAATGTCCATGCAAAAGATAGAGGAAAGCATGAAGAACAGAGGATGTGAACATGTAGATTTTTAATAAAGGTTCCTGAAAACAGCCATGTGACAATTTTATGCTGATATCTTGCTGGTCTAAATACATTCATGGAGTCACAGCTAAACACACAGAGAATAGAGAATCACAGTCTCTGTTCTGGGTGGTCATATGACCATCTGAACTTTATGTATCATTTAAAAGTTAACAGGAATAATAGATGTTGGGACACAACAAGCTGTCTCTTTCACTAACTCATAAGTTATCTTGCACCTTCTGGATATTTATAAGACATAAGTCTTGTGACTTGAACAAATAAAAACCTTTTTTCAAACTTTTTAAGTGTAATATACATACATATGTGTGCATACATCACATGAAATATATTTTTACAAACTGAACACACTTATGTAACCAGCACCCCAATCAAGAAATAGAACATTCAAGCATCAGAGAAACCTTCATCATGCTTTCTTCCTTACATCACTCTCTTTCAGAACCTTTATTATGACTTTGGAAAAGATCACTTTTACCTATTTTTGTATTTTACATGAATGGAATAATGCCGTATGCATTCTTTGTCATTGGCTCTCTGTTGCTCAACACTATGTTTGTGAAATTCATCCATATTGTTCATTTTCATTGTTGTATGGTATTCTTGTTTTGTTTGCCCGTTCTACATTGACTGGCGTGTGGGAGTACTTTCCATATTTGTGCTATGACCAACAGTGCTGCGACAAACATCCTAGAATATACCTATTGATGACTTTATGCATACATTTATGTTGTACAAATACCTAGACGTGGAATTGCTGGGCTATAATGACAGTCAGTTTTCAAAGTGCTGTCACCAAATTATGTTCCCATTAGTAATATATGAGAAATCTACTTAGCCCTGTCAACCCTGGTTTTCTTGCCCCTATCTATTTAATTGTAGTTATTCTGGTTGGTGTGAAGAATTATCATTTTAATTTGTATTTCTCCATCAATTAAAAAAGTCGAGCCTATTAAGTACAATAGTCAAAGTATAATTTTTGAAGGGCAAGAGGTTTGTTTCTGCTTACTTGAGAAAGGGTGTCTCTATGTGTAAAACACAAAGCACTGTAGAAAATCTAATCTCTATTTCAGGTTATTGGTAAACAAATAAATTAATGTACCAGATGTTACACTCCAAACTTTTTATTTATTTTTTTTGTAGGAGATTCTGACTCAACATTTTGAAAATGTCAATGTAAAATATGTTAAAATATATTAAGACTAAATTAATAATTATAAAACTAAGGAACAAAGTATGCATTCTGAAAGGTAGATGAAAAATTCATATTAAGTCAATATGTCTCTAATAAGAAAGATGAACATGATTAAAAATATATATAAAGAATGAGAAATTCAATCTTTTTGCTATTAAAATAGAATACCCCTTTAAATAAAGATCAAATATTTTTATTCTCATATCCACCATAAAGCCCTCATTACAGACAACAATCCTCTTAAATAACAGCTCCGTTTCCAGAAAGTGTAATTGCTTTAGTAGAACAAATCAGTAGAGTTTAATGTTTTCATTATCAATAAAGGGGAAAGTCATATTAGTTCCCAGAAATGATTTGTCTCTTTTATTTACAGGCTTTAATACAATAAGCCTGGGATATACTACAAGGTCACTTTCAAATATCTCACCTACAATATTAGTTTGTGTAGTTTTAATAACTCTTCTTACAATGTGTGATTTCTTCGCTACTTTTTTAGAGTATTTCAGGAAAGTACAATTTTTCCTGATGACAGTAATAATAAATAATATTGCTGTGTATGTTTCTTACTGGCAAGCTAAGACTTGCAAATAAAAGATAAAGAAAGAAAAAGAAGAATAATTTAATCTTATAAAGTGATTGCAATTTCAAACACCAATATTTTTTAAAGGTTATACAAGAATATTAAAAATAACAAATACATGGTTTGGGGCCTAGTATCTCCATTCAAATGCTTAATAATGTTAATGTTTAAAATAATAAATAAAACATTTTACTAAAAAAATTAAAAATAAAATAAAAATGTGAAGGAGCTGGTACGAGAGCACTTCTAAACAACACAAGTAGGCCCTAATTAGATATTTTTAATAGAGTTTTAATCTAGAGAAAATTAGAACAGATTAAATAGCAGTTGTCATCATTCTATAAAACACTGGTTTCAAAATCTGAAATATCATGGCAAAATGAAAGAGGATGCAGCTTTGGAGTTAGGTTTGTATAATTTTAAATTAGAATACATTACATACAGTAAATATATACTTAAACTCTATGCATTTTACCTACACATGTATATTGTGTTTGTGCATCTGTCTCCATGTAGGCACCACCCTAGATAAACACAGAATATTTCTATCACTCCAGACATTTTTCCTTGTTTCTTCCCAATCAAGCCCCCTGCCAAGCCACTATTATGCCTTCTGTCACCACAGAGTAGTTTTGCCTGTGTATTAAGTTTATATAAATGAAATCATACAGTATGTATACTTTTCTCTTGCTTTTTTAACTCAAAATAATATTTTTCAGATGTATGTTGTTGCCTGTATTAGAAATTTGTTCATGTTCATTATGTATTATTCCATTATACAAATATGCCACAATTTATTTATAGATTAGTTCATATTTTAAGAACGTCTTTGCTATTTTTACATGTGTAATTTTAAGCAAGTTAGTTTACATTTCTGCTGTATTATCTATAAAATAGAAATAATAATATTCACTTTGTGGGGTTACAGTAAAAATTATAATCATATATATAAAATATCTGGTCCATACTAGGTGCTCAAAAAATGGCAGCTATTTGAAAAGAGGTTATTAATGTAGTTCAGGAGCCTCTATATCCAAAGTATTTAAAAATATATATGCACAGTGGTTGAAGTATGCATCTTTTGGAAGGAAAGAAGACCAAATGGAAACTTCTGATAATCAAATGAAATCCTCATAAATTAAGTTCGGTGCATTGTATAACTAGTTTAGAGCTAGATATATTGAGCTGAAATATTGCTAAATGTATTTCTCAAGTTAGTTAATAAACAAAATTGAAGTTATCTGTATTTTATAAGATAAATTGTACCTGAGGACAGGACCATAAATTCTGTAACTGACTCTTTCTACTACACTAAGGAATCCTGGATATCTAGATGAGTTAACACTTTGAATCACTTCTATTATTTCTGTAACTGAATTCTGTGACAGCATTTAGAGCTGTTGGGTTTCTCTCTCTTCAGTTCAGGTTGTTGCATAGTTCCATGGGTCACAAAATCTCCACTGAAAATTTCCAGGTGGTCTTTACCTCCACTGCCACTACCACTGTGCTTCAAAAAAATTAGGGTAAATTCCAATGGACAGAGACAAAAAATTAGGGTAAATTTCAATGGACAGAGTAAGCTGAGCTCTTACTGCAGCAGAATAGATTAATTAGGAAACCCAGACCACTACTAAACACATCTGTGTAGCTCAGGGTTGAGCAGGGAGGTGAGATTGCTTCGTGCTTCTGTTTGAATTTATTATTTTTTTTATTAAATCAATAAAATGGGTAATAAAAATTAGATGTGTACCAAGCCTTCCTATAATCACACTGCTGGTTGATATAGAGAAAGAAAAGCCATTGTTCTTGAAGATACGATGGAATCAAATACTATATTTACACTGAGATTTTAAAAGTTTAAGCTATATATTTAAAATATTTGAGGAAAAAAAACTCATTAATATTTCTACAGAAATTACTTATATCATTTCTAATGAATCATTATATTCTATGGCTCCTAACAGTACTACTCTTATTTTTCCTCATTTTTAAAAATCATTTTTATGTTGTGACATTTGATGTCATGATAGAATAGTCTCTACTCTACCATAATGTAGCTCTGTAATCTGTGTTAGCATGTGTTTTACATTAAGACACATTTTCATCTTAGAATGCTTCCACTTTCCCAGTGTTAACAAATATAACTTTAAAATTATTTGGGGTATTTGACTTCTCTTTGAGGCTGGACATGAAGAAATGACTCAGTGCCAAGATGCCTATTAATGTCAGAAGGTTCAGTCAAGATGTTAACATTCAAGAAGGAGATACTATTGCAGTATAAATAACCGCATAAGCTATGGAGTCAGACTGGTAACCATGACTCCACCATTGATTACCTGTGAGAATTCAGTCATGTTAGTTATCCTCCCCAAGTCTCAGTTCCTTTACCTGTAAAATTAGATTTGTAAAAAATCTAATAATACCTCTCTCCAATGGCAATTGTAAGGAGATAATGAATTAACATATGTAAATGTTCACTACATTTATTATTTATTATTATTAAAGAAAGAAAAAAGTTCTCTGGTAAGCACATTTCTTCTATCTTGATTGACAATTTTCTCTGCTTTTTCTCATAAATACACATTTGAGAGAGCTAAACCTAGGTAGCAAGATTACATCACATTAGAATATGTGAGTTTATGCTTGCTCATTTAAAAAAATATTTCCAATTTACTGATATGAGTTTCAGATGCTCTTTTGGTAGTATATCCCACCTATAAAATTACTTAACATCTTTAAGTTCAAATTCTTTTATGGGTAAAATCCCTGTACCCCAAAGATATAACAAATGAGACATGATGATTAAGCAAGGTGCCAAATGCCTCACACATAGACAGTGATCAAACTACAAATCAAATGCCTGTCTATAAGGCTCCAAAGTCTGTTGTTGATCACCTCACTCTAATACTTCTTGGTAAATGCTGCCATTATTTGTATATATTTATAATACAATGTTTCTCCTAATCCTTACAAAAGTCCAATGAGGTAATCATTATTAGTCTTATTTTATAGATAAGAAAACTGATATTTAGAAGAGATAAGTAACTGGTAAGAATTCTATAGAACTATGATTTCAAATCATTGGAACTGCTGAGTTAGGGCCTTGTTTTTGCACTTTTGATTCAAATACTCTTTCCATAATAGAAGAGAAGACTGAGAAATGCAACAGAAAAAAAATAGTCTAAGCAGAACTGAGGCATAACTCTATCTTATGTAATCTGCTTGTACGTATAATTAAGAACTCACAGTAATTTCCCTGAAGTCCTTTTGGAAATATTTTATTGAGTTGAAAGCTAAAATTATGCTTTTAAGATATCTTTTCTACATGAAAAACTATGCATTGAAAAAAAAATTTTAAAAACCTTGGCTCTGTTAGATATCTGGACTATATCCCAACCTCATCATTGGAGGTGCATTCCTTTTGCCTCTGTTAAAAGTACAGGGGGAAAAGACAGCACAATAAAACTACAAGAATTCAGCCTACTTACAGAAAAGCTCTTCAATTAAGTAAAAAGACTGAATTAAAGAAAAGAAAACGGCAACTTTATTATTTCAAGTACTGTGGGAACTCTGTGCTTAGTCCTTGGAAGGTCTTCTTTAATGAGCAGGGTAAATTGATTTGTAATTATCTTTTTCAAATCACATAGCCTGAGTAGACGCCGCCTCTATGTGCTTTGCAACTGTATTTTTAAAAATATGAAAATGAGTAGTTTAAATGTGTAGGACATTTGGTTTTTCCTAACAAAATCTGCATTCTCTTTGTAATATTTTTTATTTATTAATTGTTGAACAATTAA
The DNA here is from genome assembly GCA_004027375.1 of Macroglossus sobrinus. NCBI lineage: Eukaryota > Metazoa > Chordata > Mammalia > Chiroptera > Pteropodidae > Macroglossus > Macroglossus sobrinus. The sequence continues at coordinate 128,400 of PVKZ01001326.1, read as the reverse complement.
TACAAACAGAGCAAAAGAGCAAAGCATTTAAATTAATGAAATCAATTAATGAAAGTTTATTTTAACATTAAGCTTCCATTCTAATCATTTTAAAGGCAAATGAGGTAAAGCTCATATGTTGGAAAAAAAAGGAATTCAAAATTAAATATCTGGTTAAATATAGCATTATCAGAGTATCTCCTCTGCAGGCAAGCTTACTGAACTGAATTGTACAGCACTCAGTGTTATGAAGACTGAAATATCTTTTATGGGCATAAAAATTTTTAATTATCCTCTTTTGATATAATTAAATATATTCATTTTTAGACACATCTATCTGATAACTTTTATTTAAAATAATAGAAAATGAGGAATGTGATTTCACATGGAAGTGTGGGATGTTTCATTAATTTATTTACATTAATTTCATAGACATTTTAAAAACAGGTAAGTATATAACACATTGTACATAGATGGATTTCTATTCCACCTCTAACAAAAGGATATGTTCAGTTAAAAGACTTCATTATTTTTCAAAATAGAAAGTCCTTAACCAAATTTTTTCTCACATATAAAGTTTACTTAGGTAAGATACTTAAGTAGCTTTATAAAATTAAACATTTAATTGTAAATTCAAAAAGATTTAAATTAGACAATTTAATCTGACCTAACTAAAGAGAATATGGCATAGATTATCTGCATGTATCCATGTTCTATGCTTAATTTACTTTTGTGGGACATGTGTTTATGTAGCTAGGTCACATTTGAAAGAATTTCACATAGAAAACTAAGTTCCAAATGATAATCTCTATTTAAAAGAATAAAAAGAAAAAGGTGACAACAACTAAACACATTAGCATAAAAATCTGAAATAAAAGTAGACTGTTAGCAAGAGTACCATTAGTATCCTCAGTTCTACTTTCACTATTGTTATATACATATCTTTCCTTAGAGTTAAACAACACAAAAAAACAGTATTTATAAAAAGTTATATATTTTAAAAACTGTTAATAATCTTCGAAGTGGCCTTGGCCATCTATTCTCATTGTACTTCAGAGCTTAAAATGATTTGATGGTAACATCTGGCAATATTGTTCCAAACTAGATGCTAAGCATAATTATTTTAAAGGAGTATTGATGCTGAGATGAGGGAGGAAAAAGAAAAAGAACGATAATCTATACCTCAAAATACAGTTTTGAAATAAAAATATTTAAAAATGTTTCATTGGTAATCATTTACTATTTTACTTTCTCTGGAGCTTCAAAAGTTATCATCTAAATTGCAACTGAAGGAAGCTGAAGCTAACTGATAGGCACCTAGCTATTTTCGTGCTTCAAAGCCTACAGAACCATCTGCTTGTTGGCAGGTGTAATTAATTAGCTAAGTGGAAAAGATGCTCCCTTTTAAAGTGAATAGGAGGAGAGGAGGGAAAACTCTGAAGTCCCAACCCTAGGCAGACTCGTCGGCTGGGTGCCTCTGGGCAAATTTCCGATGCTGAAAACTCATTGAATTTAATGGTTCTTAATTTCACAAGATTTCTAATTACAGTTAGGATAATAAGATGTGATCCAAAAGTTGACAAAAAAAAGTTGGCACATTTTCAAGGAAAATCCTTCCACACAATGTAGGCATCCTAAACTATAGGAGTCCATTTACTTATACATTTTATCTTCTCAGCTCTTAATAAGCAATTTTGAATTTATTTGGCTGACAGGTGGCAAATAAATAATGATAACACGACAATGTATAAAGTTAATTTTTTTACATAAACCAACGTTTCTTTTCAGAAACAAAAAGATGTTGATACAAAGTAAATCATTACTCATTTAATAGACTAAAAAAATATATTCTCATTTGTTACTGTTTTTGGACCTTATTTTCTAACACTAGGCTTGAGCCACCTAAGTGAGGAAAAAACTACTTGTATATCTGTAGTATCTATTGAAAAGTCATGTTTTTAAATTTGTTTCTAAAGATAAATTTTGTATCATATTTCTATTTTAAAAACCTAAAACCATTTGCTTTTTAAACAAAAGGAAACAAAAAATGACTGCATTCTAAGAAAGGAAATGGGCAGAAATAGTATTTTAAAACAGGACTAGAACAATTCCTATATTTTTTTTCTGTATAGTGCATATTAAATTATTGTTAAGCAGCCAAGATAATGAATTCTATAACAACTCTTCTTTCAAATGTTCTGACAAAAATGAAATACTGTTTTAAGCTCAAACATCTCCTGGGGCCTGGCCTTCATGAGTAAGATGAGGGAAATTTAAGGAATAGAGAGTGGGTGAAACTGGCAAATTGAAGAGCAGATGTTGCAAATAAAGGAGCAGCATCTGCCCAGCTTACAGGAGTGTTACCAAGAGATAATGTGAACCCAGGCTTGCCAGAGCTAAGTTTTGTTCACACGGGCCGGAAATCCAGAACTTATTGGCAAATATGTCAATTTTTGAACACTATGAAAAACAAGGCAGTTTGTAGGCCAATTATTAAATAACCAAATCTGTAAATTCCTCAATTATCTAGTCTTTGCATCAATAACCATATTGAGATAAGAGCATATTGATTATGCCATATCAGTTCCTCTACTTACCAATGGAGAATGGAAAAGGAAGGTGTAGCATTTATATAATTAATGAGAGAGTAAAACAGTAGTGCAAAAGCTCTTATGAGCTATGTGAAAAATGAAGTCTACAAGGCAATGGATTCTACACCTCATCTTCATTCTTATTGTGATCCCCATTTGTTGTCATGAAGGTGGCATAAGCCTCTGGCAATGTAATGAAGTTTGGAATACATGCTACTGAAATATCACCACAGCATATCACACTCCCACCACTGAAGTTACATGTAAATTTTAAATAGGGGAAGGCTTACATGTCACCTGGAAAATGAAATCCAGTAACTGACTGTCACATTAGAATGGGCTTCTTTATAGGGTTAACTTAACAGCACAAAGAAGCTAAAGTCTAAAGAATATTGGAAAGTTAAATCACAATTCAAATACAGAAGACAAAAGTAAAACAGTTGTCAAAAGGAATACACTCTCACACTTTCTGGTCCTGAATTAATCAATCTAGCGAGAACATATACCTGATACTTTGACAGTAGAGGCAGAAAAGGAGAAAAAAAACGTTTCAACCTGTATATATCATAATTATATTGATTTCTATATAATATGCATTTGTTGTTTGGAAAGAAATGAACTGAATGACTTTCAGATGCCACTACCCGTGAAATCAACTGGCCAAGAAATTCCAGTGACATCATTCCTTTACTTAGAATTTCAAAAGAAATAAATCCCAAGAACTGACATTAGACAACTAGGATGCCCCTGGTCTATTTTTTGTTTTCTCTTCTGCTCTAGAAAAATACCAGGTAATAGCCAGAAAACTTCCAGGAATCAAATTGTAAACCGGAAGTTGATTTCTTTACTATACTTAGGACATAGGAATGTTAAAAGACCTGGGCTTTTCCACCTCAATCTGTCTCTCAGTATTTTATTTATTTTTATTTTTTTAGTGCTGTAGCCTCCATCTTTTGTCCATTCTTGACATTATAGTGGGTCCTTCTATGTCAAATCCTGTTCCCTAATAGTGAGTATTCTCTACCTCTGAGCAGAAACTAGAGACATTTCAACAGGATTCTACTCAGCCGCTATTTGCCATAGGCTAGAAGTTGGTCTATAATCTTTAAACTCATTTTTTTTTGTTTGTTTCTGACTATGAAGAAGAGTTGGGGAAAACAAATATTTGTCTAATGAAATACCTAAGGTTAATGAATACTTTCTGAAAAGGTGTTTAATGGAGAAAATAAATAGCATTCAAGGTCAAAGGAAGAAAATGTATAAGAGTGTGAAAGTAGACAAATATAGAGCAAAGAGAGAAATTTTTACTTAAAATATTTGCTAATATATATTACTTACATTGACTTGGTCTAGGTCTTTCAAGAGATGAGTGGCTTCTTCTCCAAACTACATCATCTCTTGGCTAGAAAATGGCATTGTCTCCTTGCTTATTCTCTTGCTTCCAACCAATTAATTTACCACAATTTGCTAAGGTAATCTTTTCAAAACCAAAATATAATCCTTGTAACATCAAAGAATATATTTTTAAAATAGTAAAATTGACATCAAATACACATTATTTAGAAAGTAGTGCAGACTTCAAAAATATGTATAGCTAGTATAATTTGTAAAATGTGTAAAAAAAAATAAAGAATAGAATCTTACATGAAGGAACAACCAAGGAAGAAACAAATGTTCATGAAAATGGCAAATATCACTTTCAATAAACCTTTAATAGAAATATTGGGACATAAAATTCAAGAACTCTCCTAGAGAAAAGAAGAAAGAAAACAGAAAAAAAATTAGAGAAAAAAGAAATAAAGGATACATCTAGGAAGATCAATATTAAAGGTTTATCCTTCATAATTTTTTTAAAGAAAACATACAATAAAATATTCTTCAGAAAAATAAGGAAACAGAACAAGAGAGTGGAATATATGAGATTCAGGAGACAGTTTGGTGAAGTAAAACAGGGTCCAAGGAGAGTGGTCTCCAGGAATAAAAAGGTCTGACAGAATGCATGATATTATAAAAAGTTTGGCAATAAGTGGACTATAATAAAGGCAAATATTGAAAGAAAATAGAAGCCAAGTAAAAACATCAGAAAAAACAAGCAAAACATCTACACAATAAATATAGTTATAGTACATGCTGTCTCTGACACATGATCTTTTAAAAATTATAATGTAAATACTGTATATTGATTTTCAATTTTTAGACAAAGGAATATAGTATCTTTTATAGTTAAAGAACTGTTAAGATCAATACTATATTCAACAGATGTCTGAAACTGACAAAACAATAATCATATTTATCAAACAATATATAAACATACTCAGACATATGTTGATAAACACAAGAAAGAGCTTAATGTACTAGAGAGTAGGCAAAACAGGAGGTTGTTAATTTTAATCAGGTGAATGTATTATTATATTTTTAATAAACAGAAAAAAAGAAGCTGAAGTGACTTGGTAATGGCCATGAATAATGGAGATCTCTGAGACCAGGGTAATGTGCTGTTAAGTATCATAATGGCAGGCAGCTCTTGAGTTGCAATGCTGTGTTGCTTTAAAATCTCTGAATACACTGAATCTTGAAAGGTAAAAATAAAAAATAAAAGAAATTCAACAGGCATCAGAGGTATGGCATATTCTGTACTTATGTCATAGTTTGTTATAGAAAATATTCAATGTTTATCCTGTTTTATCTACTGCTTTTCTTCAAAGAAATTCTGTATGCTTCCCTATGTTATCCCATTTATCTTTGCATTAAACATTTAAAAAAATATATTTCTTAGGACATTTCCTGATTGATTATATATTACTGTCCCAATGCTAAAACTATGAAATCCAATGTAGAACTTAACTGATATAGTTATTCAAGGACAGTGAACAATTTGTCCTTCAAGAAAACTTGCTATATGACTCTAATTTTTTTAATCTGACCTATTTAATAATACTGATGTTCAAGCTACTCTTAAAATTAATTCATTAATAAACATGGAGAATCTTAAAATAGTCATTCTCTTTTAATCAGAGAACTGGACAAAAATCATTTAAATACCTGTGAGAGTACATGTATAAGTGCAAAATATTAGAAAGTAGCAAAATGTCTAGTTCTAATAGACTAATAAAATATGGTGCAGTTATATGCTAAATACTATGCAGCTATTACAAACATATGTTTAAAGAGTTTTAAAATATGGGAATGATTTCATGAATACATGACCAAAGTAAAACAAACAAACAAAAAGAATACAAAAGTCTAGATACAGTTTGAATGCAATTTGTTTATAATACACCTTAGGCATATATATTGATAGTGCATACATGTAATACTGGAACAAAATAATCTACTTATCATCTGAATGATGTTAGTAAAACTTTGGCCTTGATTTTACTCATCAGAAAAAGTGCATAATATTATTTTGTTATGTAAGAATATGTGAGATGATAGATATGAAGACAAAATTACTGTTAAACAGTGAGAAGTGTGTGTATAAAATACTATAGGTATAATAATATATCATAATTACATCATATATAATATAAGCAGAATATTGAGGTAAAGACATTAAAATTAAATCTTCAGAAGTATAAGTACTTACAGAGAAAATAAGTAGAATATTATAGAGATATTAACATAAAAATAAAGAAGTAGAAAAAACTCACTCATCTGGGGAATCATAGTCTTTGAGTTGGAGAGTTATAGTATCTTATTTAACAAGTAACTAACTCAATCTGAAAGTTTCTCAATAATATTCCAGGATTATTGTGAGTGTCAGAGTTCAACGACAGAAGTAAGTTTCAGAGTCTGTGCTCTCAGTCACTATGCCATATAACTTCACTCAATTACATATTCACACATATGAATATATAAATCAAACTGTGACTGAACACACCACAGGTATGACCTCACTCTGACATCTGGGTCAACTGATATCCATTTGCCTTAATGTAATTTAAAAAGTTCTTCTTTCTCCTCTCACAATAAATTGTCTGGTAATCATATTTATTAAAACATTACAAAGTATTCTCTATATGATTGGTCTTCATAAATGCAGAAGTCACAGCCAAAGTTTAAATAAATTTTAAGATTCAAAAAGTGAAAACTTCTGGCAAAGAAAAAACTTTTATAGACTTATTGTAACAATAAAATAATAGCAATCTCCATGAATTAGATTTGACATAAATCAAAAATATATAACATGTAATAATTATTAGCATATTTTTATAATACCAAATGTATTTGTTATCAAAATAACTTTACTATTGAAAGAAAAGTGTCTGACTTTCCTCAGTGTTTTGTTTTCTTGTTTTGCAAAAAAAAAAAAAATTCAGTTTGCTTATTCTTAAAAGAGAAAAATAAAAAGCAATCTATCATATTTCTAGAGATTGTCAAAAAATGTTAAGAAATAGTAATAAAATAAAAGAATTATCTTCCTTTCAAGAATTTCAATTCTTCACATATTCCAATTTCAAAAGACTACATTATCATAAAAAATTCTATGAATAATATTTAATTTATTGCAAATAGCACACAACTAAATTTCTGTATTTTTGTTTCTGGTATATAATGTTGATAAAAATATAAAATATTCTTAAAGCAATATTCATTATACAGAGATTTTTAAAATATATATTATTTATGAAGAAACACTGATAAACATTTCTAAATGTTGAACATGTTTATGAAATTGAAAAAACCTGTCACATATCTCAATCAGATTTGAATAAAATAGGTACACTATCAATCATCACCAACAACAAATGCCACCACTCATAAAATACACAGAACTCTTCTGAACAAATAATAAGTGAAGTCACAGAAAAAAATTTTTGTTTTGAGTACTTGATATTCACTTTCCCTATATGTCGGAATACTGTCAGTCATTAGCAAAAAATGGAGCTGAAAATCCTATGCTGCCAGAGATACTATTTTCTTCTTCTTATTGAAGAATAGTTGACGTATATCATTATTTTAGTTTCAGGTGTTACAACAAAACAATTCAATATTAGTATTAACTGCAAAATGATAACTATAAGTCTAGTTACTATCTGTCAATATATAGTTATAATTCCCCCGCCCCCTGTGGTGAGAACTTAGTAACTCTTAAATAGGCAACAAATATTACTGACTATAGTCACCATGCTTTTGGTTACATATCCATGACCTACTTATTTTGTAACTGGGAGTCTGTACCTGTTGACCCCATTCACCCATTTGGTCCACACTCTAGACTCCCTCCCCTCTGAAAATACTAATCTGTTTTCTGTATCTATGCGTTTTGTTTTATTTGTTCTTTTATTTATTTATTTATTTATCTATTTATCTATTTATTTATATTTCACATGTGAGTAAAATCATACGGTATTTGTGTTTCTCTCTCTGACTCATCTCACTTAACATAATACCCTCTCGGTCCATCTATACTGTAGCAAATGGCAAATTTTCTTCTTTTCTTTGGCTGAATAGTATTTATTTGGCTGAATATGTATGTGTGTGTATGTGTGTGTGTGTGTGTGTGTGTGTGTGTATAATATACATACACATATAACATGTATGTACATTATATAATATACATAATATACTATATGTGATGGAATATATTATATAACATTTTATGTAATAGTATATAGTATATAATATCTAATTATATATATTAGATATTGTATATAACCTATAATATATATTATTATATATTATATATTGTATATAATAGCCATCTCCATTAGATTAGACGTCTAAGTCAAAAAATATAAAGCATTATAATTAGTAAAATATTTTTACAATAAAAATTTTATTTTTTATAAAAATTACTATAGAAAAAAGCATTTAATTTTATGTATTATAATATGATTTATTATATTATATATAATGTTATATGATTTTCCACTTTTTGTGGCTGACTTATTTCACTTAGCATGATTATCTCAAGATCCATCCATGTTTTCGCAAATGGCAGTATTTCATCTTTCTTATGGCTGAGTAATTCTTGCAGAACCTCCATGCTTTTTTACATAGTGACTGCACCAATTTTCATTCCCACCAACAATGCACAATGGTTTTCCTTTCTCCACATCCTCACCAACACTTGTCTTTTTGATAATGGCCATGGTAACAGGTATAAGATAACGTCTCACTGTGGTTTTGATCTGCATTTCTCTGATTAGTGGTGTTAAAGCATTTTTTTAAGTGCCTGTTGGCCATTCATTTGCCTTCCTGAGAAAAACGTCTATTCAGATCCTCTCCTCATTTTTAAATCTGAACTTTTTTTGTTTTTTTTGCTATTGAGTTTTATGAATTCTTTATATATGAGTATTAACTCTTTATTGAATATATAATTTTCAAACATTTTTCCCATTCACTATATTGCCTTTTCATTTCGTTGATTTCCTTTGCTGCAAAGAAGCATTTTAGTTTGATATATATAGTCTCACTTGTTCATTTTTGTTTTTGCTTGCCTTTGCATTCATCGTCAAGATCAATGTTAAAGAGCTTACCATCTATGTTTTTATAGCTTTCAGGTATTACATTCAAGTCTTTAATCCATTTAAAGGTAATTTTTGTGCATGGTGTAAGATAGTGGTCTAGTTTCATTCTTTTTACATGTAGCTGTCCAATTTTTTCATCACCTTTTATTGAAGATACTGTCTTTTCCCCATTATATATTCTTGCCTCCTTTGTTGTAAATCAATTGACCATATATTTCTGAGCTCTCTATTTTATTCCATTTTTATCTTAGTACCATATATTTTGACTACCATATCTTTGTAATATAGTTTACAATCAGGGAGTGTGATGCCTTTATCTTTCTCCTCCTTTCTCAAGTTTGCTTTGGGTATTCAGGGTCTTTTGTGGTTCCATATATATTTTGGAATTGTTTGTTCTAGTTTTATGAAAAATGGCATTGGAATTTCAATAGGGATTTCATTAGATCTATAGCTTGCTTAAGTAATATGGACATTTTAATATTGTTAATTCTATAATTTTATATATAGAAAACCCTAAAGACTCTACTCCTTCAAAAAACTGTTAGAACTAATAAATTCAGTAAAGTTGTAGGGTACAAAAACAATACAAAAATCAGTTGTTTCTAAATACAAACAACAATCAGAAAGAGAAATTAAGAAAACTATCCCACTTACAATTCCATCAAAAAGGATGAAATACACCTAGGAACAAATTTAATGAAGGAAATGAAAGACCTGCACACTAAAATCTATTAGATATTGATGAAATACATGCACTCATAGACCAGAGGTACTATTTTTCAAGATGAGAGGCAAAATTCTAGGCTTGACCATAAGTGGCCATTAAAAATTTCAATGGATCCTTTAGGGAAAGTGTCAGTGTTTGCCTCAATGTCCTGGCTTAATTCCAACTAATTACACTTAGCCTGCCTGGATAATTATAGATTGTTTAATGAGAGAGTACAGTTTCTGTGTTTGATTATAGTGCCTAGGTCTTCCCTTGAAAAGTGTATCCCACAAAGTTACATGGGGACTTCTTGAGGCTGGTCATTTCTTTTAAACAAAAATAAAGACCTAAGCCTGCATTTATCTCAAAGACTCAAATAATTAAAATATTGAAACTGAAAAGGTATTGAAATTTGGATATACCTATAGATTTAGACAGGAACACAGAAAAAACCTGGGGAACCTCTCTAATTTGAAGGCTCAACAGAGCAGAGTACTAACTTGTCAATGAGATGTGGAGATCTTGACAGAGGTGGACGGTTCTAATACTTTTATTAAAACCCTTTTAGGTATAGTTGTGATATAACTGATTTTTATTCTACTTGATATAAAATAACAAATGTATACATATCAACCATACAAAAATATATAGCTTTTATTTCCTAGTACAAAACTTTGGACAGTTGTCATAAATTACCTTTTACCTCTAATGCTATGACTAAGATTGTTATCACCTCCCCAAATTCTTTTCCTTCCTATCCTCCATAGAAATTTGCTGGCCATATAGTCACCAAACTAAAGATTATATTAGACCAGTGTTCCTTGCAGCTAAGTGTGAACGTGTAATAAAATCCTGACCAAAGTAGTGGCATGGGCAGAAGTGAGGTGTGCCTATTTTGAATTCAGCCTTTAAAATTAAGGTGTTGGCACTTTCATCTTTCCTTCTTTTTCAAGAATACACAACTGAAAGCCATTTACAGTTGTATGGATGAGTGTAACATCTAAGGGGAGGGTGGTGCCATGGATGGAAAGACTCTGGGTCATTGTGAAAACAACATATAAGCTTTAGACTCTTGTAAAATGAATGTCTTTAGGGTGCTATAGAAGAGAGATAAAAACAACTTCTACCTCACTCGTTACTATTGTTAATATGGTTAATTATTTAATTGAATCTGTATCTTAACTAATAAAGAACATTACACATTATTTATATCTTCCTACCTCTTCCATTAAAGAACGTTTTATAATAGCTAGCTGTTTTGCATTGCAAAATTCTCTATAGCATAGTCAAATGAAAACTGAGATCCTGATGTTTATTTGTATACTGTTTTTCACATATGCCAGATACTCTGTTATGTACTTTATTTACATTTATTAATTTGATCCATATAACTGTTCCATTAGCAGGATGCTATGACTACCCCCATTTAATGGATGAAGAAACAGATCAAGTGGGCCAAGATCACACACTCTTAAATGACAGATCTGAGACACAGCCTCACACAGTCTGTCTGCAGTAGCCCTGAAACTGCATGCCAACAGTAGCAAGCCAGGTAATGCAAATGAGAAAAATGTGTGCAGAGGGACTGACAAATTGGAGATCTCATGCCACATCTCTAAGTCAAAGTTGCATCACAGTTCCAGCCACCTTAACAGAAATGTAGGAGGTTGAATAATGCTCAAATTTATATTTATTTTTCTTTAAAAGAAACTGGAAATTCCTATGTTTGATTCTTACAGGAAAAAAAAATAAATGGCTAGCAGATACTGGGTAGTACAAAACACATTGGTGGCTTATCAGTGGAGAAGTGGTAGGGCATACAGATATGATAAATACAGTCTCTCCCATCTGTCTAATGGTGGAGGCAGATACAACATGGTAAAAGCTGAAATAGTGTACACTGAAACACAAAGGAGGGACATCTTGAGTCTGGCAGTCTTCACAATCAGGAGACGTCTCAGCTGAGTTTTGAATTACTAGGATCTGCTACTTAGATAAATGTGGAGATTGAGGCAGAAGGATATTCCAATAAAAGAAAATACTAATTAACAATAATCACTAAATGATAAAAAGTCTACTAATTTATTTTAACTATTTTGAAGCGAGCACAGAATAAAAGTCTTTCATTTAATAAAATATATGTGATAAAAAATGGTGAGTTCTGGCACTAGTTCTTGGAATAAATACACTAAAGCTAAACTATATATTTATATTGACTTGACTATCTCAGTATGAACAAAAATTACAGGAGGAATGATGCACTCATTACTTTTAACAGCAAGTGGAAAAGTAGGGCCACTGAGAAGAGAACAAAGAACTGGAAAATACAGTTCTTGTCTTTAGTTAAACTTTTTTCACATATGTTTATAAGATGTTTGCTCTAAAATAAGTGATACAGTTTTACATTTCTAAACATACTATTTAATGAATTATTATTTTCCTCAGTTTTCTATCAAGTTTGAAATTGAAGAATATTTATTCCTGAAAGCCTGATTTTCAGCATCATTTATTTCTATATTCTAGATGCAAGATAAAAACCAAATAATATGATTTGAACATTGCCTAAAACCTTTTATTGAAATTATTTACTTGTGGCCCAGAATGCATACATAATTATTTATTAAAATCATTTTTATTCATTTATTCAATTAATATTCATTTATTTGTTAATGGGGGGGCACATTCAATGATTATTTACTGTGTGACAAACCTTGTACTTAAAACCAGAGATATAAAAATGAAAAGACATGGTCTCTCCTCTCAAGGAAAACATTCTCTAGGTAAAGAGAAAGACATTAAAATAAATTATCACGGGAAAAGATACATGCTATAATAAAGATGTATACAAAATGCATGGGTGCAGGGTACATCATGGGATCTGCCAGGGGGAATTAGGGAAGGCTTTAGTCTGAGACTTGTAGAATGAACAATTATTTAGTGAAGGGACTACTGAGGAGTGAGTGTTCTAGGTAGATGCCCAACATCTGCAGGGAATAGAGCCATGAAAATGTGGTAATGAAGTTAGCATTAATGTAATGGCTAGGTGAAGAGCCAGAGGAGAGAAAGAGTAATCAGGGGGGTCATTTATAAACTATATAACTGTCTAACCAATGTACTGTATACTTGAAACTAATAATAAAGTAAAATTTTTCTAAGTGATAATAACTAGTAGCCACTAAAAGTAGTTCTATGCCTTTAGAATAAACATAGCACTAACAAAGCAAGGGCAAATGGACATGAGATGGAGCAGATCGGCAGACTTTCATTAAGATCTCAATTGCTTTCTTAGGTGTAATGGAAAATGTTAGTGTCATGTATACCGAATAATTCTGAGAACAAAAATCCTAGAAGCAGTGTTGAGAATGAATTGAGACAAACTACAGGCCAAATGGACAGCAAGTAGGGTTCTACAATCGCCTGGGGAGGCAAGCAGCATCTGAACTACATTGATGGCAGTGGGGATGAAGAGTGAGGAGATTTGAAATAGAATCAAAAAAGTTTTCATAGTTTTTAGATGTGAATGATAAAGTAGACCAAGTAAACCAAATAATAAATTCCATGTTTCTGACCTCGATAAATAAATAAAAAGTGAACGTTGGGATAGATGAAACCAACCAGTTTGGGAAAGGAAGAATTGAATGTTAGCTGGAATTTAGTTTGAAGTGCTTGTGGAAAATAGCTTCATTCAAATATTTAAGCATTATTTTAATAGTTAATTGATTAAGGGATAAAAACAGACAATTTAAAAACAGATATTTACAACCCAAAAATACACTTGAAAAGTGTTATACTTTTAATAATCAGTGAAATACCAAAGAAAGAGAGGTGCTAATTTATTCTTACTTAACAGCAACAACTGAGGATTAGAGACTTCCTGCGCCCATGCAAGTTGAATCAGATCAAGTCTGTTATGCAAGAGCTACGCATTATACATACACTTAGACCAAATAATTCATCTTCTGGGAAGCTATCCTAGTGAAAAATTATAACGTAGAAAAAAACTATATGCACAAAAAGTTCTTTGATGTATTATGTAATAATATAAGAAACCAAAATCTACATAAATGTCTAAGTAGTTAGGAAGAGTTACATAAAACACAGCATGAGTACTTGATGGACTATTATATAACTATTCATAATATAATAATGCATAAGTACAACTGTGGTCAATTGAATTATTAGCCCAAATTATTTAACCCTTTTTACAACCAACTGATTTAGAAAAACAGCATTAGTAAACTAAATCATCTTAAAGGAATAAACTATTTCACGTGATACCTGGTCCAAGAATTTTTATTAATTAGGAAAGGCTGCAATACAAATGCTGCATTATTAATGAATAAAATTCTGATGTTAGTTATTTCTGGCAGTTTGGAAGGCCAGGGTAGAAAATAATTTAGATAAGGAATATTGTATAGCATGCTTCAAATTGTGCATAATATTTTCTGGGGCCAAATTACTTCCCTTTAAGTTAAAGTCAACCCATAATACTAATTTATTTTCCTTGAAAAGATAAAAGGTTCCTTCAAACAACTGCTCAAAGTTTGGATATTCAGAAGTTTTCTTAAATAGGAGACAGAAGTTCCTTGAATTTATCATAGCAGAAAAATCTATTTTTAAAACATGTTCATAACTTATAGAAAAGAAATAAAATAGTTTATAGAAAAAAATTGACAATGATTAATTATTTAATTAAATTAAGTAAGGCCTAAGAATAGAAAAAAGGGAAAATGAAGTGAATGTAACTCCAAACTATAATTATATATTTTTTCCTACTTTCAAAGTTTTTGCAATGTTGAATTTATTTGTAAGACATGTATTTGACTTCATCTTTGTTAATATCTTTATTTCTACATCAGCATATAGTAAAACTTCTCTATCTTACCTACCATGTAGTAATGCTGTTTTAAAGCTTATGATGATGGCATTATAAATGATTGATTTAAGTAAAGTTAATAAATCAAAAGATATAAACAAACCTTTGTAACATGAGAGAGCGGATATACATTTTTCCAGGGGAAAAAGGACAGGCTATCTTTTAATATCAAAGCCATTGTAAGCTTTTTTCTTTAGTGGAATCACCAAGTATATTTTAAAATGTTAAGTTTACTGATAGTTTAAGCAAACTTAAAACATGTAGATTTTTTATAATCGTCATAATGATAATAAGTAGTTAGCAGTAATGGACATATTTATATTTATTTCCAAAACTTGTATAAGACTACACAATTGAGAGCACATACTTATGAGCCCTTATTATTTTCTTAATGGAGCAACTCTGAACAGGCTCAATGAAAAGAGCAAAAGATGACATTATATAAGTGGCAAAATGAATCCAATCTTTTTATTTTTATTTTTATTTGTCTCTCCTGTCTTCTATAACTTAGCAAGAACAAGTTAAATAGTAAATTCTGGTTCTCTGTAACACTATTATGAAATTTTCTATTTAACAAAATGGTTTCCAGTCCCCAGCTGATGATCTAATTGTTCTAAGCATTTAGGAATTCAGGCAACTTTATTAAATACCTGCTATGTGCTGTATGCTTTGAAGATACTGAAATTAATTAAAGTCAGTCCCTGACTTCCAGGAGCTTTTAATTCGGTTGAAAAGGAGATTTAAAAAAAAAAAAAATTCTCAAAAACAAAGCTGAATGTTTAAAGCAGTACAGGTAGAAATGTAATATATTTATCTTAATATATTTATGTTTACACACCATAAATATATTTAATGTATATAAAATAATCTTTTTAATTGAGAAGCCTTGAATCTGGGTTTTTCTAATCCTTAAGATATTTTTGAGATCAGACCTCCCAAGTCAGACTAATATTATGAATATTAACTGTCTACATTTATTTCCTAGAATCAACTTACCCCAAAGATAACATGGACATCATTTTATGATAATCTTTTGAGATTTTATAGAGAACTAATAGACTAAAACTCATTCAACATAAACAAACTCTGAACTTTAATATTTCAATCTATTTCAAAGATATTTTGAAATGAGCTAGTTTGACACAGGGAGAACTGCACAAAATAGTATTATGAGCAGGAATCATAAAGTACATAGTATTCCCTCATTTCTTTCTTTATTTTTTGTCCAACAGATATGAGTGAAAATCTAGTGTATTTCAGGCATTATGCCATGAATTGAAGTTATAATTATAAGCAAACAATTATTGCTCCACCTTCCTGGGACATACCTTTCCATTTTTTATTGTATTTCAAAAAAAATTAAAGTAGATGTTCAAAAATGCTGTTTAACAATGAGTTGTGAAAAAATATCTTGTACCATCAACTCCTTTTGTCTTTCTTTCCATAGCCATTATTGACTTTTAATATACTATACTGTTTACTTATTATATTTACTGCTAATTATCTATCTCTCCTTGTTAACATATGAACTCCACAGAGCACGAATCACTGTGTTTTATTCCATGGTGCCTCCCAAGCAGTTAGAATCATATCTGCCATTCAGTAAATATTTGTGGAATGAATGGATAGGCTTGACAATATTATGCAGAATGAGAACTAGAAACTGAAATTTAGCAAACAGGCATTACTCTGAGAACAATAAAACATAGTACAATAAAACATAGTGAAAACAAACATAATCATTAAATAAAAATATTTTTATCAATATGTATATATATATAATTTGCATTAAACTGCCTAAACAATATATATTTGTATTTGTGGGTCATATATTGACTTCTGAATTAGAAAATCCCAGATTCAAATTTCAATTTGACAGCTATGAAACCTCTAGAAATGGATCAAATATTTTTGAGGCTTAGATACTTGGTGTGTGAAATAAAGATAATAAGAGTTTTCTTATAGGTAAATAAAAAATAGTATATACAATAGATATAAAAAGTATCTAGTACAGTGTCTGACAGTTGGTACCCTGTACATCTTAGAATCCTTTCCCTATCACCCTGGCAATCTTAGTCTTTCAGTAAGATGACTTTGAGTCAACTGCAATAAATGTCTCATATGGCTTTTAAAATAGGGAATTTTATCATTTCATATGGTAAGTACTGCAGGAATAAGGCAGTTATACAGTTGGTTAATTAAGTGGTTTACTGATGTCTTAGTTCTTCGATTTTCTTCATTTTCAGCGTCCAATGGAAAAAGTAGCTACTTATCAGTAGTCTCAATTTACGGGAGAAGAAAACTTTCCCAGAAGTCCTTCAACAGAATTCATTTCACAGCTCAAAGGCACCATTACAGAGTACCTCTCAGTGTATCTCCATGCTTTCACCAAGATCTGACAAGGAGAATTAACTCTCATGAATTGCTTAGACCTAGATTGGGCTCCAAGCTACAGATAAAATAATCTTCCCTGAGGGATACATAGAATAATTCCTGTTCTATTAAGCAGAGAAAAAGAGTAATGGGTTTGAGTTGGTAAACAATTGATTCTACTCACTACATCCTGTAAATATATTTTCTTCTTGTAATTTTATGCTTAGCATCATTATTCAAGCAGAAAAAGCATTCTTGGCTAACAGTGGTCAGGTTTCTAGGAGACATTTTCTAATATTATGCTAAATGAGTGGATTAGACTAGAATTAGTAGTTTTTAAACTGTATTAAGATCCCCTTTTGAAATGAAAATTTCTAGAGGACTCCCAGTGCATCCAGGAGCTAAAAAAATCTGCCCTTGTTGAAATGAAGCATGGTGTGTTCTTGTGCCCCAGCTAAGCATTTAGTGGATTGGAAAAAAAGAGAGCATGTTAGACCCTCAAATAAATTTCAATTTTGGGGTTCCTAAAAGTTCAAGCACATTCATTAAGTGGATCCATGCCTAATTTGAGGCAGATTCAAAAATATTTAATCTAAATCATCATTCCCACACACCTGTCCATTTCTTCAAATTCCCATCTCTATAGATATGACTTGGAACTTGTGTTTTTTGGAAGGTTCTGATAAAGATAAATTATTTGCTTATGGGTATCTTGGCTAAGATGCATTTTCTTTTTTGAGAGTAAGTAAGATTTATTATTAAAAGCATATTTTAGAAGGAGACTTACTTGCTAGGGAAGACTGCAGCCCTGTGGAATTTAGGAGGTTAAGAGATAAGATAGCACACACCAAAGGGAGGGGCTAAGATGTATTTTAAGGAAGATTCAGTACCACAGAGTAGGTCATTATCATATTAAAAGAGAATCAAGCAAATACTGATAGTAAAGGAGGCAATGATAAAGACACAAAACCATTGGAAGCTTGACTTGCAAGGAAGATATAAATGTGTGTTTAAAGAACAACAATGGGTACTTTCAGGTTGACAGGTCTCATGAAGGAGCTTCTAAGGACTGAAATTGGGAAGAAAAAAAGACAAATAAGAGAAAAGTTTACAATATTACCTACGTTTAGTGCTGCTTAAAAGTACAAAGAAATATTAAGTACAAATAAAATAAGGTCAACAATTTCATGGAAGATCTTTATGTCTATTTCTTTATCTAGAAAGTAGGTTGCTAATATATATTTAGCTTTTTTCATGGGGATTTATGAAGAAGTTGGAAGGATCAAGCAAGTCTATGATGTAAAAAATATTTTATAAATGAGGTGGTATTAGGGTTTCCCAAAACTACCCTACATTTTGAGATTCATTGGAGGGACTCATGGAACTCAGTATACAGTTGTATTTATGGTTAAAATTGATTACAACCATACTAAGAATATACTGCCCGAAGATAAGAAAAAAAACATGGGCAGAATCTGGAAGAACCCATCTGCTCCTATGCTTTCTCTTTCTGTGAGGGGTTACACAGATAGCATTCTTCCTCTAGCAATAAAATGCAGCAACACATGTGCAATGTTGCTTCAAGGAAAGCCCGTTAGAGACTTGGTACCCAAAGCTTTTATTGGATACTTGTCATACAGGAGGTATGCTCTGCCTAGGACTTACTAAAATTCCAAGAAAAGCAGGTGTACAACATAAACCACATTTTTTACACAAAGTAAGAACAATAAACCATTCTTATCAGTTAGGGATAGTTAAAACACTCCAGAAATCTAAGTTTTCAAGCACCAACCTACCAAACAGGACTTTCTACAAATAGCAATTTCAGGTTTGTTATGCTGTATAATAACAGCTGTAAAATAGTTGGCCAGATATTATTATATAAACTAAATAAATTAAATATTACATATAAATACTAATAATATAAATTAATAAAGCCTATATAAAATATTAAATTATAAGAAAGTTTTAGTTTTAATATGGAATAATGCACAAAATTATTTTTTCCTATTACCCTTCCCGTTTCAAGTCAAAATGAATAAAATCCATATCTAGGCATTTTTGGTTGTGTATATAATTAGCAATATATAAATATATAATTATATAATTATATAATATTAGCAATATATAATTAGCAATATTGTATTTAATTAACAATATTTAATAGTTATTAAACTTTTTTTAATAATAAACTTTTTATTGTTTCAAAATATAATAGAAATAAACAGTCCCAGAAACACACTGAGTCCGTGATTTGATGATAACTGAATTGGAATTTATATTTTTTGTTTTAAGGTACAATATAAACTACATAACCTTCAGAGATGTTAGATAGAACTGAAACTAGTGAACTCTGATTTTTTACCCACAAAAAAGCTATTTTCTAAGCATTCTACTGTGAAATTTGCTTACAGCAAAGAAAAAGAAAAGCAGAAATGATTTACCAACTGAATAAGCCAAGGCAATTTTACTGTGTGTACATTCTTAATGCTTTATAACAGCTATGGACCACCTCTTTGTATTGGAGTAAAAGATAGCTTTTTACATAATGCATTCTCTTAATCAAAGGCAAGATATAGAAAGATAAAAGAAAAAATCTATTGTTACTCTTTGCTCTCATGTATCTTTTCTGTGCTTTGAGCTGTAGTTCACTAAAAAAAAAAAAAAAGTAGCTTTTTGTGAGGAATAGATATGCAAGGTATAATAAAAAATAAAACTCAACCTTTAGGGGATACAAAGCACTTTATGCGATTTGACTATTGAAAAAAAACTGTATTGTAAACATCAAGTAGGAGAGATTCAAAATACATTCTGGGTGGCCCCCAAAACAATTCTTGAATGGGTTTTTCCAGATGCTTAGATTTTCCATAGTACAGTGCATCCATAACACAAAATGAACATAGTGGGTCATCATTCATCATTAATATCATCATAATAATAAATAATGGCATGTCTTTGACTTTTCTGCAACAAAATCATTTATATGAAGTTTCTATAATCCAAATATCTCCCTAAATATATGGAGATATTTCTTTGCAGTGGTACAAAAGATAAAATGCTTATAACACTAGTGTAAATTAAAAACCTATGTTGATCTAAGTAACACTGAACACTAGTATTTTACATTTATAGTCTACGTAGGGATCCCCCCAAAAAATGGGGAGTGTATGCACTTGTGTGCACAAGGGATCAACTGGGTTAAAAAAATAAAATATTAAACATTCTACTTCTATACATGAATTTAACTTAAAAATAAAGAGAAATAAAACTGAGCTTTGCTAATACATAACATGTGGACTAAAGCTGGGGCCGTTACTCACTGGGTGTAACAGAGTCCTGTTTCTACATATTGTAAAAAAATCCCAATGGAAAAGTTGAAGCTGCAGAGAGCAGACGATGCAATAAGGCTCTGCCTTACTTTCATCTGACATGTTTGCTTTCAGCATATTTCAACCTACTGCAGTTTACATGCATGGGCCTACTTACTGAAGTTTATAAATTATATCGTCCAGTTTTAATTAAACCAACCCTCATGAAAAATACAATGACTTTACAAAGTTTCTTCAAAACTACTGAGGAAAAAAATAAGGCAAACACAGGAAAACAGCAAGAGTTCTTCACCACATTGTGCAGCAGAAATCATGATGATCTAATCGAATCTGACAAGAAGTTGGCAAGAAACACAATTTGAAGTAAACTATACAATATGGATTTATGTCTGCTATCATTAATGACAAATCTTGTCTCAACAAGGTTTAGTGTTTAAAATTTTAGCCAATAATAGAAGTGTACGTTTATGTAATTTACAAATAAATAATGCTAATAATTTAAACAACAATGAGTCCAATTTAAAGTTTAGAGAACATTATTCAGGTGAGCAATTGGTCAACTGCTTTAGACTAAGACATTTTAACCATGTTGGGTAATACAATCTACTTTTCCTACATTCCCTAATGGCATACACCAGTATTTGCTTAGGTTGGTCAATTTCGTTATAATGAAGAATATAATCCAAACACACATGGCCACATTTTATACAAATGTGAGCAATGAGAATTTGAAAAATATGACATTTACTTTATGTGAAAATTTTCAGATAATTTCTTCCTCAAAACCATTAAATTAAAAATGAGCAAACTAAAAAAGTTATTATCTTTAGACAAATGCCACTTTTACAAGTTTCCAATGCACCAGACTTTTGTTTACAGAAGGGAGAATCTCTCTGAGTGATTTTTTCATAACTATTGGACTAATTTGACATTAACGGTTATTATAATCAAATTTATTTTTACAACTATAACAATGCCAACCAATCTCCATCAACTGATGGTTCTAAAAAATTATGATGGCATCAACAGCATCGATTAACTGTGATAAAATGCTTAGAAGAAAGCAAAATCAGTGCCATAACACATTGTATTATTAGAAGTCAGCATCCTTTAAAATATTAATGTAAGGCTGAGAAAATAAAACGTGGCATTAAAGCAAAGTATATCATAGTGGTTATATAATTGGGTATTTTGAAAATGTGTTCTTTATTTTCATTTATTCTCCTACATATTTCATTAATTTAATTTATTCTATTAGATTATGAACACATTTAATTTTATGAGGCCTTCATAAATGTTTTTCTCAAATGAATTATGACTTCCATCTACCTTTCACATGTCAATATTTCACTTACATGTGATTTCTAAAGCAGAATTGACTATTGTGTCTGACCTGATTAGAATTAAAATTTGTTATCACCTGCTAAGAATTCATCAGTTGAACAGTGGGAACTTCTAGGTTGGTGAATCTGTACAAATATTAAAAAGGTAGTCATGGCTCATTCAGTGGTTAAAATTATATGTGGTGATTTTTTAAAATTTTATTTTATTATTAGTTTCAAAAATAAAGTACATTAGTTAGAGATTTATATAGTTTATAAAACAATTCCCCTGATTACTTTTTGTCTCTTCTGGCTTTACACCTAGCAATTATATTAATGCTGACATCTAACACTTTTGTTTTAATTATTTCAAATATGCCCCAGAATCGCCAACCTCAAGGAAACATGTTTAATTTATAATCCTACTCCAAATTTCTGCACATACCTGTATTAAGTCAAAAATAATAGAAGAAAAATAGCAATTTTTTCAATCCCTAAATTAGGTTCCTTCTTACAAATTATTCTTAAGGTAAGTCAATTAAACCACATGTTTTGAATTCTTTCAAATATTGTTGCTTGCTGGGAAAATAACAGTATTTTAATTTTTGACATATTGTACACATCATAAAAGAGAGAGAGATTGTCAAGATTTTCATGTGATGACCTCCTGTAGGAAATAATAGTATTTATATTAGTAAACATTTTTCTACATTAATATGATGAGTTAGAGGTTCCAGGTAAATATATTTTCTAATTTTTCTGACATAAATATGTAATCACAGGTGATAATTCACTCAAAAGTTGAGATAAATGTATTCATTGAAATCTTTTCTGGGGAAAAATCTTTCAGTAAATAAATTATTTCTCTATGTGATTATAGCTAGAGTCAATTAACAGAGCTTTACACAATTCAAAATGCCACATTATAATATTTAAATTCAAAGGGTAAAGAATTCTATCTTGTCTAAACAGGGGTAGTCTTTTAAATGAGAAATATCTTTCCCTAAAAATAGGTTTATTTATATTCAAGATTTAATTTTACACTTTGAAGAATTTAAATTTAAAAGATGCCAAAACAAAAAAAAAATATTGAATTTATTGAAAAAGCAGGGGTCACATCTGTCTTTTTTCATTGTTATATTCCTAATGATTCTAATGGTGCTTGGCTGGTAGTTGGTACTCAATAAATATTTGTGGACTGAATAAACACATTATTCTTATAAATAAATCTAACAGTTAGTTACATGATTTCGGACAACTCATACTTTTTTTGGTGGGGTACAACTATCCTTAAAACTGTAAAATAGTTAAAAGCTTCCAGTAGAACATTTTATGATATAGCAAGGATTCATAAATATGAAAACACTATAAAAAATTTGAAGATCATGGAGTAGCTAACATTACTCTTATCTACAATGCTATTTTGATTGTTTTTCATCATATGCCTTTGTTTTCATATTTTCTTTCTTTCATTGTTATTTCTTCCCCTAGAATTTTTAGAAGTGCATCTAAACCTGTTATGTCTAAATAGATTAGTCTTAGAACTCTCCTTAGCTGTACTTACAGACAGACAGACAGACGACAGACAGAAACACACACACACACACACACACACACACACACACACACACACACACACCCAGCATCAAAGCATGATAATTTTACATAATGGCTCCAGAGGTAGTCATAAACTACTGATTGAGAAGAATTAGTATTTAAAAACTAAAAATAAAAATTTATTGCCTTGTAAAACTTTGAAGAAAAAAAAATGATAGCTATGCTTAGATATCAATAAAGGAAATTAAATAAAAATGTTTTGCTAGACATCTCTAAGCTAGTTTGATGTTTGTTATTCAGTTTAATTTCACTCTCATTTTTAATATGTAAATATTCACTAGCATAGATATTATTCTTAATGTACTTCAAGTTTTTTTGTTTTTGTTTTTTTTTTTGCCAGAAAATGGCTATTTTTCTGTATAAATATTGCAAATGAACACTCTCACTCTGTAATTCTATAGTGTATTTCACTGGTACTTGATAAAGGTATTACATGTAGAAACCTAAGCAAGGTTGCCAGCATTTCTAAGGAAATGTGTAAATATCTTAATAATAGTATCAAAGTTAATGATGGTGCTTTCACAAATGAAGAAATGAAATTTGGAAGGCTTAAATGAATCACTAACTTTCCACAGTAAAAAGGAGTCGGAAGTGGGATTTGAACACAGTCTGTCACCAGAATCGATGTTTTATTTATTCAAACTGCAGTGCCTCACACATAGTGATACATTTTGTCAAATAAAACTCCTGAAAATAGCCCTGGCTATTTCAAGTCCTATGTTACTGTGACATGTGAAAATACTAATATTTTGATTACTAGATGAATGGACATATGTAAAATAATATTTATTAATTATAATAGTTATTTATTTAAAAACTATACTAAGGACAAGGAAGTTTTCAAAAGTAAGTTGACATCTGAAAAGTGGTTGTACAATTCAATTATTTGAACCATTAACAATTCCACTTTCTATTTGAATAACATAGAGCATTACATAGTTTTCACTTTTATCTTAACCATTTAAATATATTGTTCATTTTAAAATAATAGTAAGTGCATAAATTCTAAGGATAATTAAATGATTCGATAAATACCCCAAATCTAATAAGTATCAGAGCTGTATCTCTTGATCAAGAGCTTTAGCTCCCCCACTGAATTAGTAAGTCTTAACCCAGGAGTCTATAAATCCTTCTTCACAAAATCTCAATAGATTTGATAATTCAAAACCCTTAAGAACCATATTACTCTTTTCCCAAAATAAGAAATAGTATTACATATTTTCAATTGCTATTTGTTTAGTTTGGTTACATTCACAAGAATAGATGGCATGTGACTGTAGTATTTCAATACTTCAATATTCTGGATAGACAGTGAATTTCAGATACAATCTATTGGAATTTTAAGATTACATTTAGCCCTAATGAACCACGGATAATCGATGCCTGAGATTACTCAACTAATGGACACCTCGCACACCTTTCATAGAGTGAATTTATTTTTAGAGTCCACCAGCAATGCCATCTTAGACATGACAGGGCCAAGTGAAAGGTGCTGCAGTGGAAGAAAAGGAAGGTACTTCTCAGAAGGGAATTCTTGCGGTGGTTTTGGTAGGCACTCTTTTTGAAATGAATGTAGCAACGTCAGTGTCCTCCGCACTGAGAGTGGGCTGAGTTTTCATGTCTAGTCTATCCTCTTCCCATGAGAAGCAAGTGAAAAATTTTCCCAAAGCTTCTGCTGCACACCAGCTCCTGGAGAAGCTTGAGTGTTTGTTCTCAAAAATACCAACACCCCAAATTAAATCAGAGTCTATCCCCTACTTTCTCTCCTACCACCATTACTCCTAAAACAAACAAACAAAAAAACAAAAACAAAACAAAACAAAACCTTTCAACAGAATTTGTACAGATCTTCCCTAAATTATTTTTAATGGGCAGCCAAGATAAAGAAGCACTGGTATAGAGCTTCTCTGTTCAGTAAAGACATCTTAGGTGGGTAAAATCCCATGGGAGGTCATTAACACATAGAGAACTGGCTGAATATCATTTCCAAATAGGAACTTTAAAAGGTTTTTGTTTCAGCATCCCTGTTGTAGGTGCCAGCAGCCCACTAACACAGCTACCAGCAGCCTCATTCCTCTCAGGGGATCTGTAAAGCTCTCACTAGTCACCAGATTACCATGATCATAGGTTACAGGACCTGTGAGGACCATGATTAAGGATTTAAGAAATATAAATATAATTTTTAGCTCTTCGTGAATAGAAATCTCAGTTCGACTTTAGCACATCCAACATTTTTAAATGATTTAGAAAATTTCTCTGAACCAAAGAAGGGGGCTTCCTATATTTTATAATAGGCCACTTGTTTAAAAAGTTAAATATTGTATACAACTAATCTATTGCAAACTGGTCTATCTTACCTTTTTTTTGGGGGGGGGGGGCAGGAGTGGTCAAACATAAGCCTCTCTTTTTCCAGGGTAGCGTAGCTATGCTACTTTGTTATCACTTTTGTTGTCTGGTTATCAAAAGACATGAATGACACTTAGGATTTGAGAGCATGTAAATGATCTCTTAATCTTTAGGTATTCCCTGAATTGTCAATTAGACTAAGAAATGAAAAGGAAGGAAAAGTATTATTCCCAACAAATCAGCATAGCTGATACATGCCTTTTCAATTACAACACTGTTTAGATTTTCTTTTTCATTTATAGTGAATATCATTTATGCTGTCCACTATAGAAATAATTTATCCCTAGGATACATTCCTCTAACTACTCTAGTTTTAGCCATATCACTCATGTAACAGCTGAGATTAATGCAGCTTTTCAACCATCTTTAAGCAAGAATATTCACTTGCTTTAGCAGCTGCCCAGCTTCTTAAAAACTCACTAATCCTTTAATCTCCAGACACTTTTTTTTTCATAAAAGATTCACAAGCAAAACAAATGCAATATGGATCAAAAAATTTAATCAGAATGCTTAAAATGCAATTATATTCATCAGGGTGTTCTGTTAGGTTGGGTATTAAATCTGGGCTTTATTCAATATCCTCCTTTTATTATAAAGCAATATTTTTCCACTCTGTAAACCATCTGATCCCTAGGCTAATGTCTTCTCTGCTAAATATTAAAAAGAGAGAGCACTATGAAAAATGAGCTGGAGAAATATTACACTTATTTCAATGAAAAAAGTTCAAACTAGATTCTCCCTAAAATATTACTTTATAAATGACCATATAATTTGATCACCTGGAATTCTAAAGTTACACTTTCAAACAGTAGCAACAGGATAGTTATCCTACTTTAAATGTTAAATGCATATCCTCCTACAAACCTCCTCAATTCAGTTAAAAATGTTGACAATTTAAATTTGAAAATAATAGTCTATTGTTCCAAATTCAGTATTTGCAAAGTTGAAAGGGAATGCTGGTTTCTTCATGCAAGCAGAGTAGCCCCACGAGTTAAAAAAAAAAAAAATCCATCTTGGTTATATTTCTCCAATTCTCTATTTCACATCTAATAGCATTCAACTGTAACAATAGCTTTGAAATAAAGAGCTGTCCAGAACAGCATGATTTGAAACAGCTGGGTGCTTCTTTTAAGTCCATACCCTAGCTATAACACAGTGGTTGGAGTTTTGTAAGACATATGGAAGTTAAATGAAGCAGTGAGAGAGTTCAGAGACTTCCCCCAACAAATGTCATCCTTGGAGTAGGGGAAACTTACTCAAATATGTAGATGCACTAAGATCTTAGTTTTGCTTAATTTTTAACAAATTGTTTGTAAAAATTTGAAATCTCTCAATTATTTATTAAGCCAGTTTGCCCTATTTTTCCTCCAAAAATGAGCTTCTGCAAGTGGAAAAAAAATAACTTTTTCAATATCAATTTTCCCCCATCAGGTGAAAAAAGAAACAATTGATGCATTATTATAATTCTTTAATCAGCGATAGAATAAATATTGTAATAATGTTAAAATCTATTATATATAATTTATTCAGTTGCCACTTACTATGTTCCCAACTGAGCCTATATAAGACACTGCATGGACCAGCAAGGAGATTCAAGGTTTCAAGTGGCTGTTTGCACAACCCCCTTTACATTCTCTGAAAGCTAGGAAACTGCCACGGGCCAAGATACTACACTAAAATTGCTGCTATTACTGAAAGTGATAGCTCTCAAGTTTTGAGGCCATCCTATGTGCCAGACTCAATATATATTATTTTACTAAATCTTCAATAATAAATAGCATTATGATGTTATTCAGTGTATATTATAAACTTTTCTCACTTGGTACCTAATTTTGATATACATGGTTACTATTATACTCATGTTACAGGTAAGAAAACTAAGTAGTGCAGAGGTTATATATCTTAATCAAGGTCACCTGACAAGTAAGGGAAAGCTGGACTTCAAATAGACGCTGTATAAATTTAGAACTTGTGCCCTTTTTGCCAGACTAATTTTGGCTTCCAATGTCATCCTGTATCCTGGACTTAATTCTCTCTAGACCTATTTGTCACCTAATTTGAAAGATAGAGATTGAAATGTTATCCCCCTGGTATTAGGCTCAACAAGAAAAACATCTAGAAACCCTGATCCTGGCTAAGTGGATCCATTTCTGTATGTAGAGAGAATACACTCCTGTGTCATGTACATGATAGGTCATGGGCTGGCATGGTGTATCCAGGATAACACAGGGAGAAATAGAACAAAATAGTCTACAAGTAGTTTGGTGAAACAAGAATTCTCCCTTATATAGAGATTCAAACTGAATTTTGAATCATGACAAGGTCCCTAGTCTAGCCTAAGGGCGTAAAATGCCACAAGTCCAGGGCTTTCTCACCTTGTGGGATTCTCAAGTCTCTTCAGGCTACGCTGACCAACTGACTTAGGGAGTGCCTCTTTAGAAAATGGGAAATATTTAAGGAGCAATATCTATTGGTTTGAATCCTTACTTATTATTGCTCTGCTTCTAGGTTGGTTCAGAAGTAAACTGAAGGGAAAACAATTATGAACCTGGTCAAAATGGTTAGTCTTGCAATACTATGAACATGCATTGGTTTTTGTGTTAATCTTGAAACATAAAAGTATCCAAGAAATAATCTATTGGGCTAGGGGTTAGGCACCTGGAAGTTATGTAGTATATTCTTGAACCTCTTTCTAGAGAATCCAAATATAAAAGGCAGTCAAAAGTAATACATGCGTAACAAATAGAAATGTATCAGAATAAATCAGTTGACATGCTACCAGTAGATGCTCAGCTGAACTTGACCTTTGTCAACCTTCAGTCTTTGTAGTACATAAATTTACCTCCAAAGAAGTGATTGGTATGATGTTGAGCAAAGCACATATAAAATTATTTTTCTCAGTATATAATGGTTCAAATTTTCTGAATAACCAAATTATTCTCATATTCATCTATTACTAAATATCCTTGCTCATTCTTAGACTATGGAAAACTGTGGTTGGTAGTATATAAACAATTAAGTACAGTTTTTTCTCTGAAGGAATATAGAAGACATATATTTTCCCTATAAATATTCAGCATGAAAAAATTTTGTGAGTAGTTATTTCTGCTTTACAAATAGTGTGTACATATTATTTACTGCCTAACTCGGGACAATTTTGATAGTGAAAGTACATACTAATAACTAACATAGGGAAAACAGATGGAAGTATTCTGGGCAAACTGGAACATACGGACACCCTATTTAAAAAATACTACAGAGGAATTTGCACTATTATTGTTTATATTTGAAAGTTTAACATGTTAGTCCTACTTCTCCACTACAATGGATTAAAGCAATTTCAATAAAACAATGTAATAACACAATAATAACAGTAATAAAACAAAGTAAAGCATAGAATACTTATGTTTTTTTTTAAATCCAATGTTTAATTATCAAAGTTGATACCTTGAGCAAGATTCCTTTAAAATAGACATATAGCTCTTAGATTATCTAAATATTCCTTTACAAACATATTTACAGTTATTTATTGTTTAAGAGTATGCAACAACCAAATCATTTTTGTTCCTTTAAAAAAAAAACTAAATTTTATTTTTCATTCTCAATATGCAAAGTTACTAAGCTCTTATTTATAAAGACAAAAGCATACATAACCTGCAAATGACATTTTTATTAAAGTCATCATTCTACACTGGCATTCCAAAGAATATAACCCAAAATATACTATCCGATGGCATAGCAAAGTACAAATACAGAAGGTGGAGAATAGCAGATTCTATGCACAAACAGCATGTATTAGTTTTAATAATGACTGCAGGGGAAAGCTATAAAATATTCTAATAAAAGTTTCTCCATAAATATCAGCTTATTCATTACCCTCTTAATATATTGTTCAATAATATATCCAGAGATGACCAAATTGCCTCAAACATCTCACTTGCATGTTCACCTATTTGTTATCTAAGCAGTAATCAAAGTTTTTATTTACCTGACATATGTATTTATTTATTCAAAAACAGTGAGAAATTTCACCAAGAATTATAGTGAACACTATCATAAATAAGGTTTATTCTTACTCTCAATAAACATAATCAAGCAGAGAAGAAAGGTAATCAGAGATAACGTCAGATATGAAAATGTATGAAAGAAGAGGTACAGCTTTCTACAGGCATTCAGAAATCAGAAGAAATTTCTGGCCAGAGAAGGAAGAGAAGATTTATCAATGAGTTGACCACTGGGAGATAGATGGTGGAAAAGTTCATTTCAGATTGTAGAGCTGTCATGGTGAAAAGTAGAAGAAATAAGGTATTAGAAAAGTGGCATTTTTATATTAACACATATTAATTAATAAATGGGTCAGTTTGAGGTTCATTGAGAGTTCAATATTCTCCACAGACAGGTAGGACAGCACTATCCAAAATTATTTTCTTTTTCTTCATATACAAAACTAAGTAACAATAATAATTATCTTAAGATTCTGAAGAGTTTAGGTTCTTATGTGTTCACAATTACATGTATTAGCTTTAAGACTGGACATTAGGAACTTGACATCTGACTCAAAGGTTGTTTTGACCCTGCTCTGCCTGATAGTCAATACAATAACAAAACTGAAGCTGATTCTAAATTGTTTCAAAGACTCATATACAAAATAAGTTATTACTTTTAGAACTAATCATCCTTCATTAAAACTAATACCAGATAAAATAGCATACAAAAATGTTTAGTTTTGAATAAAAATTGATAGAGGCTGTACAAAATCTGATTTGAGAAAATGGAACTCAGTAAGCTGTAAAGAAAATTCACAAACAAGAAAATGCATTAAATAATATAAACTAATGGTGCAAATCATTATTTTAAGATCTACAAATATACTAATTTATCCAATAAAATTTGGTAGAAAAAAAGACAAAATAGAGACAAAAAGTGAATATCAAAAAATAAGTTTAAAAATTAAACTGCCTTACTATAACTCAATCCAGAAAATTATTTTAAAATCGGCACTAGGTCAAAACAGAAGCAAAGCATCTATCTACTGGGTCAAAATAATGTGATCCAATTATTTGGAATCCATTATAGTTTTCTCCTTTGTTAAATAAGAAGCCTTTTCTTTTTTCATGTTCTTTTTAAAAATGATTTACCACAAGTTCTAAAATATGATAACTAACAAGTACATGTGAGTTAAATAATATGGTTATTGTAAAACTTTGTGCATGATTATAAAATGATCATATTTATCAGAATTACATAATATATCTTAGGACAAAAGCAGGGCACAAAATGGCCCATGCTATTAAAATATTTTTGATCTTATGATGAGAAGATAGGTAACAAAACAAAACAAAACAAAGCAAACAAAAGATACATGCATTGAATGTTCCGAATACAGCAATTTCAAAATCAAGTTCTTAAGAATAGTTTCTTAAAAAAAAATTTTTTTTAATCAAAAGCAGAAAATACATTACCAGAAGCTCAACATTCTATAGTTTACTTTTATGAAGCACTCTGAAGAATATCTACCTTGTTAGGTGCTTGTATTAAGCCCAATAAAGTCTGTGTTTGATTTTCTCTACTATAAGGTCATTTTGTGAAATCTCCATACAAAACAACATTCATAAGCCTCAACACACACTGTATCATTGCTCTCATTATCTGTAACTTCCAGTCAGTTTCCATTGCTTCCACTCTAGTCTAGGCCCTCATCATTCCATGTCAGTCTCTTTTGGGTCTAGAATGCTTCCTATTAGAATTTTAATTCATGTATTACTTCCAGGTTAATCATTCAAAATCATTATTTTCCATACACCACCTTGTGCTCGAGCCATGGAAAAAACTCTCTAACTTCAGTAAAAGAACAGTAAATGAGTAATATATTTAAACTTTATCTTAATGACTAAGGAACAATAATATTATGATTTTTAATATAGAGAAGATGATATTTATTATCCTAAATCTATACTGACACTGGACTTAAACTAGAAAACTAAATCCAACACAAAATCTTTGACATCTTATTTGATGGGGAGTGGCCAGCAACAATGATCTTAGCCCACTGCTGTACACAGTACAATAGCCAACACTTTTTGTCATTGCTATCACTTCAGTGCTCTGTGTACCTTTCAATGGACAAAGTTTTTACTTATTTTATTATCCGATAGTCTACATTTATTTAGTTTGTCTAAATAAACAACAAAAAAATGTTTTGCTCTTTCTTCTTTGGGATCCTTCAATTTGCTACAAAAGATTTTTTTTTTCTTTTTTAGCTCAGTGCTACCTAAGGAAAAAGTAAGTTGTATATCCCTTCTCTGGTGTTATTAATGGTGGCTAGAATTTAGAGCTCTGTTTCACAAAATTCAAATAAATAAATAAATAAATAAAAAGAGTCTACTTCCACTAGCGTACATTCTTAACTTCCTAGATTATTAATGTAACTGCTGTTGGCCTAATAGTCTTGTTACTGCACCTTCCTAGTAGGTCTAGTACTGTCAGTTTGTGCTTCCCTTCCACTGTCAAACTTTTCTCTACTTGTGGAGACAGAGGGCTTATTTCTGAGAGTGACATTAAAGACAGTACTAACCTGAACAGACTCCAGAACTTTTTACTGTGTATACAGTTTTGGGCTGAAAACACAAACTGGATCCTCGCATGGTTGTGTGAACAGGACTGAATCACTCACAAGTTTTTCCCCTTCAGTTACCTGTACTCCCTCAATGAGTAGATAGGCTCAGAGTGAGCAGTTTACATTGACTTCCTTTTAATTGAGAGTCTATTCTCCATCTAATTTAAGCCAAGACCTTTGTTCTAAGGTGGTAACTTCAGTCCAATGATTCTGAAAAAACCCTTAGGTCTACTTGCATGACTGGCATTAAAAATGACAATGCTTATGACTGTTCATAATCTACCAGTAACTGCTGGCAGATTCAGACCATTACTCTATTTGGCACTCTCATTAGTTCTTTTTCTAAAATATTTCTTTTAATTTTTCTATTACAGTTAGCACACAATATTATATTAGTTTTAGGTGTACAATATAGCGATTAGATGTTTATATAACTTACAAAGTAATCACTCCAATAAATACAGTACCCATCTGACACCAAACATAGCTCTTACAATATTATTGACTATATTTTTTATGCTATACTTCATATCTCCATGACTGTTTTGTAACTACCAATTAGTACTTCTTAATCCCTTCTCCCCTTTCACCTTGTTTCCCAACTCTGCTCCCACCTAGCAACCATCAAAATGTTCTCTGTATCTCTGCAAACTCATTAGTTATTTATGGCTCAGGTCTGAGGTCATTAGCTTCTTATGAAAAAGAAGTGAGGACTCTTCAGTTACATGGAGGCAATTTTTGCCTTTATGCAAAATTAGTATTGACTCACAAGCAGAAGCAAGTATTCTCAAATTATTCCTCTTACCCATTTTGAAGTACACACATCAAAAAATCTTTGTTGGCGAGATCATTTCATAAACTATATAAATGTCTAACCATTGTACATATACCTAAAACTAATAATATAAAATAAAGAAAAACTCCTTATTAAAGAAAAATTCCTTTGTAACATCAGAAACATGTTTTTCTATTTAGGACTTTATAGTGTTTATGCTGAATGATAGCACTCCTGCTAGATATATTTTACCTCAGTTTTTCAACATATATACAAATGAGGACAAGGACCCAATAATAAATAATCTATTAGTTATAACGACTCAAAAAGAAGTCAGTGCAAGCTTCCTCTATAGTTTGGTTTTGTGTGTTAGGGATGGGGAAGGGGGACTGATTCATTTGCTGAACAGATATTTTCTTATTCCTAACAACATACAATTCAAAACTTACATCTCTAGGAGAAAATGTAGAGCTTATCTACCAAAGGAACCACGTTATGGTGTTTTGAATTTTTACATTTCTAGCCTGATGATATAAACCATTAACAACAAAGACAACAATCAGCCCTAGATCTAGTTTTTATGAAACTACAAATCTATTCTCAGTGAGAAAAACACATTTTTCCCAGAATATTTAAATTTAAATGTAATATAACTATTATAAATGGAACTGTTTATATTTGCATTCATATGTAAAACTATATTTTCAGCAATGTGATAGAAAACAAAGTAGAAGAAAAAATATGAGCACTAATTGCTGTTGCACTATCAATAAACTTAGTTCTTAGAGTCATCAAAATTGTTTAATTAAGATATTATATGTAATATAATCTCATGTTATAACATTATGGCATTCAGACATTTAAAATATTTATATTAAAAAATATACTGGCATATGATTGCCAGGTATCGATACTAAGAATGGCCTATATTATCTACTGAGCTTATGTTCTCACTCGTGTGTGTATGTGTGTGCATATTTAAAATATTATTTCTCTAATAGTACTTGCCAACCAACATTTTAACATCCTTTTTTGGCAAAATAAAAAGTTGGCAACCATACTCCAGTCCATTCCAATTAAAAAAAAAAAAAACTGCTAGTCCATAAAACATTAAAGTCTGAGAAGTGTTGCTATAAAGAACCCTTTTAATCTGTTTATATATCTTGAGTTTATGCTCCTAAAGAATTCTCTCACCTTAAAACATTCTCAATATCAGATTAGAATAGTTGAACTATAATATATTTTATATCTTTGTAGAGTAACTTGATACTTTTTTCCTCTCTCTCCTCTAGCTTTCCTTTAGCATAGTTGCTGAATTTTAATCAAAACATAAAAATAAAGAATACAAGGAATAACAAAAAAGAGAACTTAGAATAAAAACAAATGGTAATCTTATAAACCTCAGCATAATTCTGAGAAATAAGATAAAAGCATCCTCTCAAATAAATGATTTACCAAATATTAATATAATTAATCTACCTGAAACCATTTTATTTGGGTAAAGCCTACTATAAAGGTGAATATGAGATTAAAGGTTAATGTTTTATATATTATGATAAGTAGCTCAAGAGCCAAAATGATTATTTAAAAAGACAGAATGGGAAGCTTCTGAACTCCCCACTATGAGGGAATGCATGTATTTATTACTGTGGTATCAAAGTGCATGATTAAGAAATTCAGAATAAATCCCCTAACATCTGCTTATGGAAAATGGTAAGTACCTCAAGGAGCTGAGAAGATGCAGCTGGTAGAAGCCATGATCAATTTTAGTGTGATGTTATTTCTGTAACTTGAAGGTATGCATGTGTTTCTTGATGTAACACACACATGCACCATATCCACTCAGACATTATTATAATCAGGTTTACATACATGTGTACTGTTATTAGGAGAATAAGGCAGAGAGTGGCAGGAGAAAGTGAGGAGGGGAAGACAAACAGGAGACAAAACATAAAGTTATACAGAGGCCAAGAGATTGATGAATGTGCAATGAAGACAAGTTGGCAAGGAGGAAAAGCATTGTCATTTCAGGAGTTAGAATAGTAACCTCTCACTCTTCTGGTATCATGACTAGTTGTATAACCAAGGTTATCTTGATTCTCCAATTCTGTTAGCATATAAAAATATTAAATAAATCTTCTTTTCTAATGTGAAATTCTAAATTTATAAAATTATGTCAAACAAATTTTTAGAGAATAATTTTAAAAAGTCCTTAATAAAATTTAATTTATATCTTTTCATGTAAGCTTACCAGGATTATCCACTGGGTTAAACAAGGAACACAACCAACTCAAACTAAGAATAGAGGATTAACAAAATCATAGTTTGTAAAGGTGCATTTTTTTCTACCAGCCATACAAACCGTAGCTAGCATTTTCTCTGTAAGCTATAACAAAAACCGAGTTGTATATAAAAAATAAATCCTTACATAGATGTTAGATAGACCGTAGAAATATATTTCTATTACAATCTGTTATGTTGTATGATTTTCCATTGCAAATATACAATTCATCTTTCAATGCAATGTGATAATGCTACCTGCCACTTCCCTCACAGATGTATTGCTAAAAAATTTCAATTTTGATCATCAAAACTGTAAATAAATTGAGTTATTCAGCAAGCAATGAAATCTCAGTGAATAGTTTTTGTTATTACATAGTTCCTCATACCATTCCTTGAAATCTCTTGCTCTAGAAAAGGTCTTTTAATAAGTGCAGTTCACAAATACACAGTAATCATAATTTATAAGAAACAACTTGATCATCACCACCCTGTCTGGTTCACATGCATTATTTGACCTTTGTCAAATTATAAATATATTTTTGTAATATACACATTTTAAGATGGATTTCATGAATAGTCTATATACATATTTATTTTACAAACTGAGATGATAAAATCATTCAGATAAATGTCTATTTTTTTTTTAAAAAAAAAGCAATGTGTGATTAAGTTTAATATTAAAATTCCCTTTGGGGATTTTATTTGATTCCCCCAAAGGGAATTTTAAATTAACTTTACAGTTATAGAACTATGTCTTCCTTTGTGAAAAAACAAATAATAAATAAACAAATAAATAAATAGAGAGGGAAGGAGGGAGGGAGGGAGCAACAGACAGACTTAAAGTTAAGATAGCAGACTAGATAAAAGCCAGGCTCACTTCCTCCCATGACTGCATTAAAATAACAATTAAATTATAAAACAATTAACTTGGAGAACCACCTGAAGTCTAGCTGATCATAACACATATATCTGAGGATGTAAAAAGAAAAAGCCACATCCAGACCAGTAGGAGGGACAGAGAGGTGAAGCAGGTTGGTCCCATACTCACACATGGCAGTTGAGCACCTGGAGAAAAATCAGGCTGCAGAGCCTCAAGAAACAAGGGGCCCTAACCCCACATAGAACCTCTCAGCACAAGGTTCTATTCCCAGGAAGGAGAGTTCCTACAAAATCTGACTGTAAAAATCAGTGAGGATTCCGGCCATGTGGGTTAGATGGAAGGAACCTGAAAACCTAGACATCCACCTTAAAAGGCCAGAGTCAGACTCAGTCTCTCACTCTCTGACTGGGCTCACTTACCCTGGGCTCCAGTGGAGGGTCAGCAGCTTGAGAGATACAAGAGATAAATGGGGAAAGACTGAGCTGTGTGGCACCAGAACAGGGCAGGAGGGACATCTATCATTATTCCTTTATCAGGCATCATTCCAGGAAGTCTATATCCCAGGACCATCTTGCCTGTGTTGAACACTCCCCTAGCACATCCAATTCTGATGCTGCAATGGCTCAGTGACATTGGCTTGCTCTACCCAAGTCTCCCAGGGACCTGTCCCACCCAACCCACAAATTGCCCAAGGCAGTCCCATTGCCAGGCAGCCAGCCCCACCCTGTGCTTTTCCTAGGCCACAATTCAATAGCAAACAACAGCCCTCAGCTAGCACTGCCCTCACACAGCCTGTGCATCTTGGGAGAAACTTTTGGTGGCAGGTCACAAGCCCCATCATGAGCTACAGTATTTTTTACACAGATTTTAAGTGTCTATGGGCCTGAGGCAGGCAGTGGCTAGCTTTGCTGCTACCTGAGACTTTTATAAGAAGCTACAGATTCAGCACTGGAATGAAATCTGATTTTTCATTGGCTGGGTGAAATCTGCTTCCTTTATCCTGGTGACTCACTAGGTCCCTGCCCCCGCCAACAGAAGTAACATCTAAAGGCTCTTTCAGTTGAGGAGTCTTATAGCAGCCTGCAGTCAGCCTCACCTTGAGGGGCACTGCTCCTTTTGCTAAACTGCCCCAGACCTGGTACTAGGGGTAACCAACCTTGGCTCACAGAGTAGTCTCTCCCATTTGCCTCTTGACTCAGCACAGGCAGCAACAAAATCAGATCAGTAATCAAAATTCCAAAAAACAAAAGTTCTGGACCAGATGGCTTCATAGGTGAATTTTACCAAACATTGAAAGAAGAAATAATACCTGTTCTTCTCAAACTATTAAAAAAAAAAATTCAAGAGGAAGAAAGGCTCCTAAGTCTTTTTAGGAGGCCACCATTATCCTGATCCCAAAACCAGGCAAAGACATTAGAAAAACAACAACAACAACAACAACTACATGCTGATATCCTTGATGAACACTGATTCAAAAATCCTCAAAAAAAAAAAAATACTAGTAAACCGAATTCAGCAATACATTAAAAACATACACCATGATCAAGTAAATTTACTCCTAGGATGCAAGATTTGTTTATTATCCACAAATTAATTAATATGATACAATAACAAATTGAAAAATAAAAATCATATGATCATATCAATAAATTCAGAAAAAGTGTTTGACAAAATCCAGCATCCATTTATGATAAAAACTGTCAGCAAAGTGGAAATAGGGGAAACACACCTCAACATCATAAAGGCCATATGTGACAGACCTACAGCTAACATTCTACTCAATGATGAAAAGCTAAAAGCATTTTCCTTAAGATCAGGAACAAGATAAGGATGTCCACTTTCACCATTTCTATTCAATATATATTGAAAGTCCTAGCTACAACAATCAGACAAGAAAGAAGAATAAAAGGTGACCAATCTGGAAAGAAAGAAGTAAAACTGCCATTATTTGCAGATGACATAATATTAAATAGAGAGAATTCTAAAGATTCTACCAAAAAAGTTAGAACTCATAAATAAATTCAGTAAAGTAACAAGATTCAAAATTAATATTCAGAAGTTGGTTGCATTTTTATACACCAACAATGAACTTTCAGAAAGAGAAATTAAGCAAAAAATCACATTTATAATTGCATCGAAAACAACAAAATATCTAGGAATCAAATTAACAAGGAGAAAAAAGACCTGTTTTTGGACATTATGTCATTGAAGAAATTGAACAAGATACAAATAAATGGAAACATATATTGTGGTCATGGGTATGAAGAACGAACATTGTTAACATGGTCATACTACCTGAAGCAATCTATAGATTTGATACAATCCCTATTAAAATACCAATGGTATTTTTGAGAGAACTAGAACAAATAATCCAAAAATTTACATGGAACCAAAAATGATCTAAAATAGTCACAGCAATCTTGTGAAAGAAGAACAAAGTTGAAGGTAACACACACCTGATATCAAACTATACTACAAGGCTTTAATAATTAAAACAGCATGGTGCTGGCATAAAAGCAGACACATAGATCAATGGAACAGAATAAAGAGCCCAGAAACAGATTCACATTTATATGATTATTTAATCTATGATAGAGGAGGCAAGAATATACAATGGAGTAAAGACAGTCTCTTCAACAAAAGGTTGTTGGGAAAACTGGACAGATACATGCAAAAAAAAATGAAACTAAAACACCTTTTTACTATAAACAATAATAAACTCAAAATGGATTAAAGGCTTAAATGTAAGACCTGAAATCCTAAAACCTCTAGAGGAAAACAGGCAGTGAACTCTCTGATATTGCTATTAGTAATTTTTTTTTCTGATGCATCTTCTCAGGAAAGAGAAACAAAAAAAAATAAACAAATAGGGCTGTATCAAACTAAAAGGAAAAGAAAGGAAAGCATCAACAAAACAAAAAGACAACTTACTGAATGGGAGAAGATATCTGTCTATGATACATCTAATAAGAAGTTAATATCCAAAATTTATAACTTACTCATACCACTCAATAACAACAACAAAAAAATCCAATTAAAAAATCCAATTAAATTTTTTCTTTCTCCAAAGAGAAAATACAGATATCTAATAAACATAAAAAAGATCTTCAAGGTCACTTAACATTAGAGAAATACAAATTAAGACCACAATGAGCTACCACCTCACATCTGTCAGATTCACTATCATCAATAAATCAAAAGCCAACAAGTGTTGGTGAGGATGTAGAGAAAAGGGAACCCTCATACAATTTTGGTAAGATTGCAGATTATTACAGCCACAATAGGAAACAGTTTGGAGGTTCCTCAAAACATTAAAAATAGAGCTACTTTTCGCACAGCAATTGCATTTCTGGATATGTATCCAAGGAAAATCAGATCTAATTCATAAAGATCTATGCACCCTATGTTCACAACAGCAGTATTCACAATAGCCAAGATATCAAAGCAACCTAAGTGCTTATCAATAAATAATTGTATAAAGAAGTTGTGGTACATATATACAGCAGAATATTACTTAACCATAAAAAATAAAATCTTATCATTTGCAATGACTTGGATGGGTATTATGTTGAGTGAAATAAGTCAGACAGAGAAAGATAAATACTATATGATTTCAATTATATGCAGACTCTAAAGAACAAAAGAAACAAAAACAGATTCATAGATACAACAAACTGGTGATTGCTGGAGGAGAGGGGTTGGAGAGCTGGGTGAAAAAGGTGAAGGGATGAAGTACGAATTAATACTTACATAATAGTCACCACAAGGATGTAGAGTACAGCATAGAAAATATAGTCAATAATATTGTAATACCTGTGTGTAGTGCCAGATGGGTTCTAGAGTAATCAAGGGGATCACTTCATAAATCATATAAATGTCTAACTCCTGTACTGTGTACATAAAACTAATATAAAATAATAATAAAAAAAGAAAAAATATATATATAATTAACCTTGACTTTCTAGGTAAATATTCTCTCACTTTTATCATACAAATACTTTGACGGTGATGGTTCTGTCTGTGAATTGAATTGTTCATTATCTCACATTGGATGTAAAAGTTGAAGGCAAGAATGATACAAATGACACATGCAATTAGTAGGTTTTAATGATCACTAGAAGTGATCTGTAGTACTCACTTCTTCAATGTGCAGTAAGCAGAAATGGTTAATGATAATGTACAAGAAATGTAGATTTTTAAATTAACTTCTTGTCTTCTGTGTGGTAAATATGCAAATTTTTTTCTATTAACTTCTTGTCCTCTTTGTGGTAAATAGATCACAAATTATTAATTTATTTCAAACTTAAAGTGTTATTGGTAAAACAAAATAAAGTTGCTGATGCACTCATTAAACTTTTCTTATAAGTATCCATAATTATGTAAAAACATAAATGGTGGTTATTTTATGCCAATAAGTCTCTTGGCATTCATTCTAAATATCTGTCAAAAATCTGTTTGATTCTAGAAGGCTGTATAAGAAAAGTCACAAGCCAATTGCTGTAGAAAGGCACAAATTCTAAAGAGCTCTCTTTCATGAATAATAAAGAAAATATACCATGGTTGTATGATGTTGAACATAGTAAAAAAAAGAAAGATATTGCCTTTCATTCTTAATAATTTGACTTGAGTTGTGCTTTTTAATTACACCAATTATGTTCTAATAGTTTAATATTATTCTGATTAATTTCTAGCTACAGGGTCTTCAAAAGATTGTTATAAACCCAACTCTCTTAAATTCCTGCCTTCTTTGTTTTAGAAAGCATCAAGAAACTCACAAAACAAGTTTATACATGTCAAATTTTAGATTAAAAACAGATTTCTCCTTTTATGTGATAACAGAGTTGAAGAAAGATGAAGTCACCTCAATTATCATTGTCCCTGGGTTTTATTGTGTTCTATCTATCTAGATAAATAATTACCTAGGCCTTCTAACTAGCAAGCAATTCACACATTTAAAAGTCTGTAATTTTCTGTATTTCTATCCCCTTGCTGGCACAATTAAAGTTTATTGACAGTAAATATTACAAATTTCTACTTTTCCATAGAAATAATGGGTGCTAAAGATGTTTTTCCAAATTATATAATCTTAAGGAATATATCATTTAAATATTAAAAAATAAGAATATTTATGACTATACCAACACTACCATAAAGTTAGATTCTGTAATAAATGACTGCTAAAAGTACTTTGGTAGAAATATAAATTATTTCCTAAACCTATTCTTTTTGAAATAAAAGGAAATATATTTAAAAAGGAACTAGAAAAAATGAATACAATATTGATGGAATGCAAAAATGATTCGAATATCACCATTAACATTTTATATATATATATATACATATATATATATATATACACATACATATATATATAAAACTATTGATATTAGCTACAAACTATGAATTTTTAATAATTTTCTTCACCTATCACAAGTAATATATGTGCTATATACACACACATACACACACACTCCTGTGTTTATGTATGAACTCTATTTTATTTCTGAATATTTAGTACAATAGTTAAATACAATCAAAATATATATTTAGAAAGAAGCACCTTTAAAAATACAATAAGGTAATCAAATTTGTATGAAA
Source organism: Macroglossus sobrinus (assembly GCA_004027375.1). Lineage (NCBI taxonomy): Eukaryota > Metazoa > Chordata > Mammalia > Chiroptera > Pteropodidae > Macroglossus > Macroglossus sobrinus. The sequence continues at coordinate 86,576 of PVKZ01001326.1, read as the reverse complement.
TTCAAGCATTCATAGAACTATTAAATGTTAGATTTATGCTAGGTTCTATGAAAAGTATAAATTAAATCCTTGTCAGCCTATTACATGCAGGAATTCTTTTATCTCATTGATAACATAGTGTATTAATGCGATGTGACTAGCTAGGGCTTGCTCTTATTTCACTAAGACCCTAATCAATCAAAAAATCAAAGTGATTTGAGTTCTGAAGAGAAATAGTTGAAAATGTAGGTCTTGGGTCATCTTTAAGAATTTAAATAGTTATAAAAAAACAATGAAAGAAATTTATTATTCTAGAAAAGGTGGGATTTGAGTTTTAGAGACACAGGAAAAAAAACTAAACCAAACAACTCAGCAGGTGGAATAAGGGTTTGTGATCTATAGACAATAAAAAAAACAATAAACTCAGTTATAGAGTATAACTAATGGGGCAATAAAATGATCACATTAATGTTTTACTACTCTCAAAGCCAACAAAAATATTTTTAAAGCATAAATAGATAATATCACAAGATTAAAAAGGCAATATCTTTTATATGATTGAGTCAATATAAAATATAATCATCCAGTAAAGTTTTAATTGACTTTGCTGTTACTCAAATATTCAAAGACACTAACAAAAAGAAGAGCTGTGTCTCACATAGAAACCTCTTTCAAGATTTTGGTCATATGGCATGCAGAACAATCATTAGATGTAGAAAGCATTCATTTCAATAGAGAACTTCAACTTTTCCATGTTAACTTTTAATATGCCCCATATGTATTTGCTAAAAGAATAAAACAATAATTTCATAATTATATAATAATCATATAATAAAAATCACAATCAACAGTATTTTAAAAGCCAGACTAAGATTATAAAGTTAGTTTCTTATATGTAGAAAATATAAAAAAAAGTTTTTACATTGTTTTTAATTCAGTTAAAAATATTTCTTTGTTTATATTTTCAAGGGATAAATGGCATTATAGTTTGGTGTCATACATTAGAAAAAGTCATCTTCCATAGATTTCTGTGCAAACATATACAGAAAGAGTTCATAAGTCAAAAGTAATTAGACTAATTTATGAGGAAAATACTGTGTACTTGACACTCTTATCTTTTCAATCACAGATTAATATTGTTTTCTTGGCTATTTTTGTGTCATACAGAAAAAAAAAGAAACTTTTACAATGAGTAAAGTTGTAAATGTATGTAGTTCATTTTCCTTAATTTAAAGAATTTGAAATAGTAAGTTGAACTGTATAGAAATGGTGCTATTTCATCATTATTTTTCCTAGAAAAAAAGGCACTTTTCCACAAAGCAAAAATAGAAGGCGACATTCTGACTCAATATATAAATTTATGGCTACATTCATAGGTTTCTGTGTGTTCACCGGAGAAATGGGTAGAATGAATCGCTTAATCGTTTTAGTTTTTTTTGGTCCCCCTTCTTGACCCCTTAAGTAAGTCATTGAGATTTTGCTTCATTGCAAGGGTTTTGAAGCAAGGTCCAGAGTGGACTGCACTAGAAGCATAGGGAAGAACCGGAGAGGTTCCAACTGGGCTGGCACAACAAGGGGCCAAGACCACCAGGCCTGCCTGTGTTCCCACAAGTTCCACTGCCATTTCTAGATTCCTCATCACCCAGCCCTGAAAAATATATGTCATTCAGTCCCTTTGCTGGTTCTCGATTCCTTTCCAAACCTCTGTTGGTACACTGGCCTCAGCCCCTTTTCCTGCCTTTCCTCTTCTTTCTGGCTGCAGCTACTGTGTCTTCGGTCTTTGCATCGGGTCCTTGATCCTCAGATTCATCCTTATGACTGTCATCACTGTCTGTGGGCATCTGGGTACTGCTCATGGGCCTGTTGGGGTTTGAAAACTCCTGCACTGAATTCATGTCAAAGAAATACATTTCTTCCTCCTGGGGTTGGTTCTTGGTACTGCTCAGGAACTTCTTTGCTGCCTGGAGCATATGCCACTCCAAGATGCTGCAGGCTATGTACTTATACATAAGCTGGTGGTTCAATAGTTCTTGTCCCATTTAAACTTCTGCAGCAAAATAACAGCAAGGACCCCAAAGCTCTAGTGCTAAATGTGGTATCGAAAACCTCTATAGAAAACAGTTTGCAGGCCGAACTACAGTTCGTAGGCAGCCACCTAGTAGGTCAGAGATGCAAGAGGCTCTCCAGTATCTTCTGAAATGGTATCTCCTCCAGTCTGGCCGGGAGCAGTCAATGACAGGGACCCCTGACTGTGTCACCAGATGCTGCTCTGCTGGGGACATATGCTGGGCACCCACCGGGCTCAGCATAAGACCAGTAAAACTGAAACACCTGGGTAGCTTGTCAAACCTAAGAGGGTCAACTTGTGGTTGATGCTATGCCAGAGGTCACAGTGAACCAGATTCCACAGGGTCACCCTTGTCCCTGGACACCTATGGCTGCGTGGACACACCAAATTCTACCCCAACAGCAACTGTGGGGATGCCCAGTATAGCCACCTTCTGCCTCCTGCCCAGCTTTGTTCTGGTGGTCCACGGTCCATGGGGTGGGGGTGGGAGCCAGAGTCCCTGAAACATTCAGGAAGGTCCCACAGTGTCACTTTAATTATCTTTTAAACTAAATAACTCATAATTTAAATAGTCTTTCTATTACTTCAAAATCATGCTCCATGTTGGACATATGTAAATCACTAACGTTTAGATGATTGATTTGATCATAATTCTTTTCCACTCAGTTTCCCAAACCCTTAATTCCAAATACATATGCATTTAGATAATAGCATGTCTTTGCTAAAGATTTTGTGGGAGATAACATAAATGGGAAAATTCAAAAATATTTTCTGTATTACACTTACACTTCTTGTGAAATTTTACTTTGCAAAATTTGTTATGAAAACTTTCAACTTTCAGGAACTGCAATTTCAGATTTTTGAGCAGTAGCCAACAAAAGGCCCATAATTTAAAATATCTGTCAAAGTGTTTAAACATGAATACATCAAATCAAAATACTAAGATCCATATAATAAAGCAAAACCTTAAGATCAATATCATAGAGAATCCATCCTAGAATAGGTAACTCATTTTTCTTTTTATTCACTACTATTTAATTACATTTATCCAAAAATTTCACTTATTTTTAACATTCACTATTTTAATATCTCTTGACCTTATATTTTTTTCTTATTTTTATTGTTATAATCATTACGTTGTCACTGTTTCTTTGCTCTCTCAACACTGTGTCATAGTGTTAGGTCATGTTTGACTAAACATTCAAACGAGAAAAGTTTAAAGGTATAGGTTGGAAGAGAGAGAAGCTGAAAGATAAAGAAGAGAAAGAGACAGAGAGAAAGAATCAGAGAGACAGGACTGGTAAGAGGAAGGAAGATAAAACGAAACATAGGGTCAGCAAAAGGTTTTTCCACCTATATTAAATAAAACATCGGTTTTTATTTGGCTCTTTAAGTAATCACAATAGTACCTGAAACATAGAAATGCTCAGTATATATTTATTAAATAAATTAAGATAAGCATTTTAGAAATATGTGTATTATGAATGCATTTAAATTAAAGAGGAGGCATACTAGAATCAGAACAACCAGTTAGAAAACAAACACCATATTTCCGTATTTATGCTTCAATGGCTTAAACCATAATAATGAATACAAAAGCCATTTATAAGGACACCGAGACAATGCCTGCCTCAACAAAGTATCAGAAGCACAGAAAGTCATGCCTGAAGTGTCCTAAATTCTTTGGTCAGCACTATAATATTGTGAATTATATACGTGAAGGAGCAAATGCAGACTTTTATAGCTATTTTAAAAGTAAGCCAGCAAAATAGCATTAGTTTACTCTGTGACTAAAATGTACACTATTTTCAAAAACATTATTTAAGCTTGTCTTCGTGTAAAATTCCTCAATTTTAATTCCTCAAATTTAAAAATACACCAACAAATTTACTGACAACAAACACATTGACCTAAATTGCCTAGGGTTTTTATTTTGCTTTCCAAGTGTTCTGAAATTCTAATGTGATTTGAAGAATGTAAGCAATCTGAACTGTCACAAAATATAAAATTTGTAAAAATGGCAACTTAGTCTATACACTTTTTCATGTACCTAATTTTGTCCCATATAGATAGTAATGTTATTCTATTTGCTATTCACTATATTCTTTAAGGGTTTTGATTTAACTATATAAAAACAGCAATCCAGGCAGAAAATTAGCAAATGGGCCTGAAACTCGTACTTTCTCCAGTGAAATCATCTTATAATCATTTACAAGAGTTGAACATTTCTGTAAACACATAGATCTGCACAGGGCAGAATTTACAATAATACAAACACATGTGTCATCCAGGGTTTAAGTGATAAAATAAGGGTAAAATTAATACAGAAAAATGGTAAAATATGATTTAAAAATTAGTCTAAAAACTTATAAAAGTGGCATGATATTGGAAATGGTAAGACTTTAAACATAACAAAAATCACAGAAGGGTAGTGAACATACAGTATACTATACATATGACATATTATTGAATTGTACACTTGAAATCTATATGATTTTATTAACCAGTATCACCCCAATACACTTAATTGAAAAAAATAAATGAAATGTCATTTTATATGTACATATATTCACATATATTCTTATAAAGCACTTTCTCTTTATCAAATCAACTAATCAACTGCTAGATTGAATCTTTGTGAAACAAATTAAACCCTATGTTTATTGTTATACATAACAATGTTGGTATTAGAATCATGTCTTCTAGCTTTTGCACACAAATGCTCATTCCACCCCATAATAATTAATCCCTATGACTGAGGAATTCAACTGCTTTGCTCTTGAAATGACTGGCACCCCTTAGTTTTCTTTTCAAAGAAAAGCATCATTTACAATCATGGCATCTTCTTAGGAATGAGACAAGATACATGTAACTTTAATGTTATCACACCTTACTATGAATCCCGCACTGTATAAATATATGGAGAGTTTTCTTGGGTAGCAGCTCTTCCTTAGACTAACACACACCCTTTCAGGTTTTATATTAGACATTTTTGAGAAGAGAAACTGGTATGTTTAAAGGAAGGTGAAATATACCTACTAACAGCATTGAGAAACTGTCTTGGAAAGCAATGGAAAGTTAAGCTAGACAGAAAGATAGAGTATCTAGAAAACAGGTAGCTCTTAATCTCACAGAAAATTTAGACTTGAAGCAGTAAGAATTAGAAAGTTAAGGAAGCTCTGCTAACTTCTAACTATGTTTCTCTCTTCAGGTTTTGTGATCTCAAATCATTCTTTTTCCCCTAAGTAGATATTGTTAAATGTGGTTTTATGGTTAGCTTGTAGAATTTTCCTAATATGTCTGATCCTCTGAAATAAAAAATGAATGGTTCAGATGTACCTTTTTAGACTAGATGATACAGTGCTAAGCCATGTTGAATATGTTATGATTGATACAGGATTATCTTTGACAATCAATAAGTAACTTCTTGAATGATCATTTTCCTCTTTTTTAAATTTATTCTATATGCCCTGTAGCTCAGCTATTGGGTTGTTCTTTGGTGAAAAAAGCCCTAATTATTATTATTTTTAGTATTACCATAGTTGGTACCTGATAATCTATATTGCATATTGTAAAGTATATTGAATGACTAAATTGATATTTTTAAAAATTACTATTTGATCTCATGGTTCATGCCTTTTCACTATAACTCTCAATATTTACTTTTCTGACTCAATTTTTCACCCATTTCTGAAATAATGTCTCGTTTATCACCTTCACCATGTCTAACTCCCAATTTTCCTCACCACTCTTAAAGTCTATTGAAAAAACCTCCTAAATATTACCTTTCTGTTGATTTCTTTTCTAAAATATAATCATTATTATGTTACTCCCTAGATAAAAATGTATGCTGATTTGCCACTTCTTCTATGATAAAATCTAAATATCACCAACACATGATATAAGTCCTTTTATAATCTTGTCTCAAGAATTTTTCATTTGATTTTCAATTGTACCATTACATGAACTCTTTTGATCCAATCACACAGGATGACTTTAATCCTGCCAGAACACACAGTGTTATCATGAAATATAGTAAAGCACAGTGGTTAAGAATCCAGACATTGAAGCCAGGTACCCGAAGTCATACATTCACAAGCATATAAGAACAGCTGGCACAAGGCTGGCTATTATGATAATATAAAAGCTTCCCCTTATAGATTCACTCTTCTCCCTGAGTCTGCTTGACCTATCTTCCTCATGCTCTAGGACATGCCTGCTCATCCCTGTAAAATTTAGCTTAAATGTAACCTCGTCTAACATGGTATCTCCTACCTTCTCAATTGTTATCCAATAATAATTACTAAATCTTTATTATAGCATTGTATCACCTAGGAGTATTTGGGCCAGTTTACATTTTTTTTTCTCTACCACTGCAAATTTGATTTATTAGACTGCAAAGGCCAATTTGTTATTTTAGTAATCTTAGTATTTAGCATATTGCCTGATCCACAGGAGAATTTTCAATAAATGTTTGTTGTAAGTTAGGTAAAATAACGCAAAAATTAAATCACATAGCTTAAAATACATTGGACAAACTCAATTCCAACATGTATCTAAGAAACATTTTCATATTTTGTTAGAGTACACTTATTGTATTTTTCTAATAGAGTGTTATTACTATATAAATCATATTAATAAATTTAGTGTATTGCTTTCTTCATACACACACACACACACACGTGTGTGTGTGTGTGTGTGTGTGTGTGTGTGTGTGTGTGTGTGTGTGTATTCCACAGAAATCTGTTTAATTTGCCTTTAAACTTCCATGGAGGCAAATGACTTATCTAGGTGAATTATAATTTTCTTAAGAACTTAGAAACTGGTAATACAGTTCAGTGACTTAGACTGAGTCATTTTCAGTAAGAGTTCATTGTCCTCCACCATCCTCCCTAAGGGCTGATTTTTCTAGCATCATATTGGTACCCACCATGCTTTTCTTTCTCCAACTTGCTCTCTCTTTCTTAAAAAATGATTCCATTTAACATTCCACAGATTTGGAAATAAAACTGAATACAGACTACCTTAATGTATTTCATTGTCCCTATCAATTATTAATGAAACACTTTTTTTACTTCTCAAGTACCAGTGGCTATAAGACACAATTGTTTCTGAAAGTTACATCAAGTTTATAAAATGCTATTAAGCTTCTTTTTTGATTTAATTATAGCATTGCATTGAAGTACAATGTCCTAATCATTCATATTCCAGATACTTGTTAATAATGGATTTTTATACTGACATTTTTCTACTGTTATGGCCTATATTTTGAAACCTAACTATATACCCTTTACTGAGATGTTTCTATTATTTTAAAAATAGAATTATGAGATATATACAGCTGAGTTAAAGGAAATATTTTTAAAGACTTTGAGAATAAATTGCTATAGCTCAATAATCTAATACCAATTAGAAACATATACTAATAGATCAATTCAAAATCACTTCACCTTTTGTTGTATTCTAATAAGCTTCACATAAATAAATGTTAAAATATATAAAAAAGTCAGGGTTTCCAAATCAGAATGTAACTTCCATTTGCCAAGGGGTACCTCAAAGTCTGTAGGTAATTTTTATTACAAACAGTACTGCCTTACCAAAATAAAACAAAATGAAAATCATGTATTCTCAGTGTCCACTTCTGTGAATTCAGACACATCAGTGAGAATATCCACATATATGACTTGTAAATATAGAATATTGGGTGTTGATCAAGAATGCCTGTCCTATGTTGATTTCTCATTGTTTGGGGCAGTATAAGAGAGTTCAATTGTCTATTCATCTAACAAGAAACAACTATTACATTTATATCATGTAACAAGCGTGGTCCTGAAATAAATGTATTTAAGACCTAGATTGACTTTTAAGAATTCACAGCTTAGCATGGAAACATAATTCTAAATATTACATTATAGTGTGATTAGCTCTATACTCAAGATTGTATAATATGTTAGTAGCATTGTCAGGAAGTTATTAATTCTCATGATGAAATTGTGTAAAGGAGCATAAAATAGGGAGGGAAGGAAAAACACTCCATAGGGAAGTAGAGGGTATCAGTTCAGAATTCTTTAACCCATCAAAAGATATTTGCATTAACACTCAGGCACTAGGACCATATTTTCTGGCATAATTTGATTTGTGCCAATGAATTAATTGATTAGACACCACTTAACCTTTTCCAAAAGCAGTATCTGGACAGCAAGAAAAAACTTAAATAATGGGTCATTTAGACTTTATTGTGGGCAAATTTTAGAAAATGGAGCTATATCTATACTTATGTAGTACATCTATATAAGAAGGTATTTTCAAAAAGTATGAGAAAAATTCAAATCTTATTTCAAAAATGAATAAAGAAAATATGAATTAAGCAAAAGCTCTTTAATTTGTGTTTTAGTTAATAAGGTAAGGATATAAATTTATACTAAGAATAATTTTAAATTCTATCTAAAAAGTTACATTATAGTGAAGATAACTTCAAATAACAGCTGTGGCTACTAGTTATTCTTTTTACGGGCAGCATTAAACCTAGTAAACATGAATTCATAAGACTATATTTGTTCAATGTAATACAAATGAGTACAGAGAGAGAGAGAGAGAAAATAAATGTCTAAAGGTGGAGGAAGGTACTAAGAGGTACAGAGGGTACAAGGAGCAGGCCTACAAATAAAAATCACCAAATTAAATAAGTACACATTTTAATATTATGCTTTATGCAGTAAGACATACATTTAAATAATTGCCTTTAATGATTATTCATGAATGAATTATTAATTCTCTAGACTAAAAATATCACTGCATACTTTCTAAACAACATTCCTTCAAATGGAAAAATGTATATAAAAGAGCAAAAACCTTTTACATCATTATTATTTTTGTAAAATCTTAGTGTTTGATCTTGTTACAATTAATGCTTGGTTTGTTAGAGCATTTCACAAATTACAACATTCCTGTTCATAGATGAATATAATACCCACAGAGAAAATATTGTCAAGAAATTATTTTGCAGTAAGGTTATAATAAAATTTTATGTGTACCAATGTATGACTGCATGGAAGTCTCTGCAAATTTCAGCTGAAGGCTTTTTTTTTTTTCCCATCTCTCTTGAGAATAACACTGTTTGAAAATCAAGGCCTTTGTTAAGATGTTCTGTTAGAAGTACAAAAATGCCCCCAGCCTGAGGAGAAAATAGATTCTCAAATGACCAGAAAAGGTATTTCTTTTTCTGTTCTTACTTACTAAAAAATAAATTCAGAGTCATGGTAGAAAATATATATGTTAAATAGTAGGTCAACATATTTAAAGGTCAATATATTATGGTAATGGCGTAACAAAACAAATGATTATCCAACCCTCCTTAGAAATAATTGCCGTGTATCTTTTATTGTTTCTCCATTATACATTTACTTTTTTTTTATTAGTGATACAATTTTTATTAATTTTTTATCATATTCCTGATGAGCTAGCTCCTTCTGGTGCAGGAAAACTAGACCCACTTTGGTCATGGATTTAAAATGTAGAAAATATTTCTCAATTAGTTAACAAGAGGAAGTACACAATTTTTAAATAATGAATTCAAATACATCTCCCTAGTTGTGATTGTGCTGTAAATTACATAAGAACTGTCAGAGGTGAAATCTTAACTGACCTTTTAATAGTGTTCCTCAAAGGCAATGGGATAGTGAGAATGACTCAGTGGGAAGGAGGGAAAAAATGAATTCTCCTGAATTATAGTCGGCATCCCTTGGGTCAGCTAAGCCTTTTTTTACTGTTGCAGATTTCAGACCTCTCTCCCACCTCTCAGAATCACAGACTCAGAAATGAAAGAAGTCCAGAGAAGATCTACTGCAACTCTTATAACTGAAGCATCAATAACCTCAAAATCATGTTAGACGGGTGGTCATTTATTTTTCTAAGAACTTGTAGCAAAGTCATCAGCCTCCTGCAATTTCAAGAAATTCTTTTTAAAAACTTTATATTGGTTGAGATTCCAATACACACTTCTCTGTAATTTCTCTCCATCATACAAAAAAGTATAAATGTAATATATATATATATATATATATATACTCACACACATGTACACATGTATATATACACACATATATGTAATATGTGTAGATATAAAAGATTTATAAAATGCAACCCCTAAGAGATTTCCACTATTTATATACATGCACACATTTTTTTCAAAAGTAGTGTATATGTTCTACAACTTGCTACTTTCACTAATTATATCATAAAGAAAATCTCTTCTTTTTAAAAGTCAAAGTAAACTAGCTACTTTTTTGTATAATATTAAAATATATAACCATACTTTCATTTATTTAACTATTTATTTAGAGATGAGATTTTGCTTGTTTCCAAATTTTCACTGTTTCCTCATGCATGTATTTTTGCCCAATGCAGTTTTTTGAGGCATAAATTCCTAGAAATAAAATAACTGAGTAAGAGAATGTGTCTCTTTAAAAAATGGATATTGACACTCTGTCTTCAAAAATATTGTACCAGTTACAACTCAGTATATGTGAGCAGGCATCAAAATTTTCATTCTGATTTTCCAAGAGCTATTAAATTAAGACTTTAAGATTATGTCATATGGATGTGTTAAAATAATTTTATGCTTTGTCAAAAAAAACCCCTCATTTTACTAAATTATTTACAATGAAGAATGAAGATAAATAGGGTATTTTGATATCAGTCTCTAGTTCCTTCATGCTGAGCCAGTAAGAACTCCTTTAATAATGTGACTAAATCACTGAGACCCATCTTTATTTTTCAGTTTTGTTTTCAACTTTACTCTTTTCCTACTATCTACTCTTGACCAACACCTATACCTCCTACTTACAGAAGTTTGGTATTTTTAAATTTTTTCTTTTCATGTAATTGATTAAAACTAGGTATTTAAATAATGGATTTTAAATGACTAGATGAAGGTGCTATTTCCTCTAAAGAATTAGGTAAAATTTAGAGTTTGATCATGTAACATCTCCATATCTCTACTCTCCATGCACTGTATCTGCATGATCCTTGTAGGGACCAGTGCTCTTCCTTATACTAGAGAGAGATTATAGGACAGGTAAAGCCTTTTATTTGAGTAAAATCTTGACTTTTTACTACTTGGCAATTTCATGCTCTGCCATATAATAGCACAAAGAATCCTCTTCAGCAGGCTAATCATCCTCTATTCTATAGATTAGACACTTGTTTTTCACTTGAAATCAGAGAGATTCAGCTATTTCCTTCTGGTCACTGAACGATGTCACATATATTATAAAAATATATAAATTACCACTTTTACCAAAAAATTATTTTCTGTTAACCCTAAAATATGTCAAAGTGCCAAAATAATGGGTTATATAAAGGTTTTTCAAAGACCACATTATATGAGCACTATATGTCCTATGAAATACCCACTCTTTAATCAATAGCATGCACTGTCATGCTTAAAATACAAGTACAAATAAAAAAATAAATAAAATGTTTTTAATGTAAGGAACATGCAGGTCACGTCTCTTCTAAAGCAGATATATCTGTATTTCTTCAGTTGTTGGTTATTAATATTTCATTAATTTCCAAGCTATTGCAAATTCCCCTTGAGATATCATTAATAAAATACTATCCAAATCAGCAAGATTAGTCAAAGTAGCCAAACTACAGAACCCATTTAATTACCTAGGAATTTGAAGAGTGCTGGCTCTTGCTTTAATTTAAAGAACTGAATAATCTGATGCTCTCATGATTACAAAGGAACTTTAGCTTCCTATATTTTGTTGGCAATTTTAATTATTTTCATACTTTTCTCACTTAGATGCATTCCTTTAGTCACCTTTTTAAAATAATAGTGAGTAAATTTTTGAGGAAAAATAAATGAGTACATACTTCTGAATTAAACTTAAGAATGGACAAATCATAATATCACCTTTTTTCTCTTCCATATCCTCAGTGACATATACAAATTGTGATCAAGGAATGCAGACAACAAATTAATAGCATTAAATTTTGCCAAAATCTTAAAATTTCATGAACTGCTTTCATTTTATACCTACTCTAGGAATACCAATTTTGCTGATTCTAAGAAAATCTTTGCATACACAAATAGGCATTATAGATTTCAGTACTAAAGCAATTTTTAAATTTTACTCTAACCCTATATCACAATTGATCATGCACTTGATAACACCATTTTTACTTAAAGAATGGCAAGGCAGAGAAGTGAAATGAAGCATATATTCACCATTTTTTAAGATGTTTATACATAGTAGAGCCCTGTTCATTCAAAAAATTTTACCAGATCACATAGACCAATTAAACTTAATTATTTTCACTTAGTAAATATTTTTCCCTCAACAATATGTAGTTTTTCTGAATAAGTCTTAAAGTCAGTGTGCTCAGTGAAAGATAGCAGTAATAAAATTGTGCACACTGTGATTGCATTTATATGAAGTTCAAGAACTGGTAAAATATGTTTATGCTGACAAAAAATTAAATAGTGGATGCTGCAGGGGCAGTTACTGACTGGAAAGAGGCATAAGGGAACCTTCTGGAAGTAATGAAAGACTTTGCATCTTCATATGTACATACATAAATAAAAATATTAAGCTTTAAACTTAAGATTGGTGCATTTTCCTCTATGAAAGTTATAACACAGTTTTAAAGTCTTTTATGGTGCCAAGAAAAAATATTAAAGTTAAAGTAAAATATAAATTTCAATAAACTTTCATATTTATTTATTTTATTCTAATATTCCTGTACAGTTAGAATCCTATTATTTAACACCTTACTACTGAAAAGCCTACTAAGATGAAGGCTTATAGTTTGTTCTCCCTTTCTTCTTAATTTTGAAACCACTGATTTTTTTTTTTTATATTTGTTAATCTCCCTTTAGCTTAAGGTGGTAGGTCACAATTGAATAACTGGGCAATAGGACGTATGTAAATGTAGTGTGTACATCTTCTAGGAAGAGTACATGTATAGAAAGATACATGATCTTCTTTATCTCTTCTGCCTTTTTGTTGGCTGGAATTATTACATGATGGATGGAACTCAAGTAGCCTTATTTGTCTATGGCAAATTCATGTACTGAGGATGGAGGAGTTACTAGATAGATGCTCAGAGAGTCATACCAGCTCTAAAATAACTACCCCCAGATTTCTTTTAGTTAAGAGGGAAAAATACAGTTTTATCATATTTAAGCTACAGTTGATTTATAAATTTCTTTTGATCTCTAGTAATTGAGTCTAATATAAATATACTTGATATATATTTTTCCTGTCAACTATTTCTCACTATAATCTATCAATCAAGTATACTACTGAGGATTTCTAAAAAGTATATCTGATTATAATTCCTCTTTCATTAGGATTTCTTCTTCCGTTCCAGAAATATTGCTATTATTCCAGGCATAATAGCATTGCTGTCATTAAATAATCATGTTAAAAAAGAAAATGCAAAATCTAATCCTGCATTTTTAAGTAAAATACAAATCTGTATAAGAAACAAAAGTGTGAAGATAAGAATCAAAATGTAAATATTTGTTTTTACATTATAAAATAATATATTTATATTTGTATTGCATTTTTTGAATTTATTAAATTTACGACAATAAGAATGCATCACTATTTGTGTAATTATAACAAATGCCTTTTTCAAAGCAAAATTAAAAATCTTCTACATTGTCATAAAATTCAAATTTCTTTTACATTTCAAAATTTAGAGACAGTAACAAATCAAAACCTGCCACTCTCTTTCTAACTATTCCTTATTGTTCTGGAGGCTTTAACAAATTAACTAATAAAAGGAAAATGGAATAATATAAGATTTGGAAAGATAGATAATCCAGTCAGTTGTGCATAATATCACATAAAATCAAAGAGTATCAATTAGAAAACTAATAGAATATAATTGATTTCAGCAGGTTGTAGAAGTCACAAAAATATGCAGAAATCAAAAGTTACTCTAGCAGATCAAAAATCTTATTTTAAAGATTCCATTAATAATATATGTTTATATTTATTTTTTAGGAAAAATATCAAATGAGTATAAAAATAATTATCTTCATAAATGTTGCCAAGAAAATGTTACCTATTTTAGAAAAAAAAATCCTTTTATTATACAAAAACAACAGAAAATAAAATAAATTTTAAATAATAAAAAACAGAATGCATTAGAAAAAAATAAGACAATTTTATAATATTTGAATTGAGACAGCCTATTAATTTGCACAACAATTAATAAGAAAATAAACCAATAATCATTGAGAGCTTAATTATTACAGGCATTCTTCTAAGTGTTTTTACATCTGTTAATTTATATTAGTTTCTGTGAGAAAGAAATTAATATATTGAGTCACAGACCTAGGCACAGAGAGACTAAGTCATAGTAAATGCTGAAGCTGGTACTTTAACTCAAGTTGTGTGGTTTAAGATTCCTCATTCTTACCCACATTTTTTATCCTCAGTAGTTAAAAATAAAATGAGTGACAAAAATGACTGCTTAAAATCACAAATTTCTGTATAAGAAAAAAAGACAGTAAAAAAGTAAAATTCCACCAAAAAATATCTGCAACATATACGATAGATAGAGGTTAATCTTAAGGAGCTCTTATAATTCAGTAAGAAAAAAAAAAAAGATAAATACCTCTTAATGCAGACCAAAAAAAAAAAAGAAAAAAGAAAAGAAAAGCAATTCTCAATTAAAGCAATATCAATAAACAATAATCAAATAATGTTTAACTTCACTGACAATCAAATATAAGATTAAGCATATTAAAATATGTTATTTTTCATCTATTATATTGATGCGTTTAAATGGTTGTTATTGCCATTTTGGCCAGGGAGTAGCAACACAGGCACTCTCATGTACTCTGTTAGAACAATTTATAAAACTTTTTGAAAGGCAATATACACTATTTAACTAAATTTAAAATGTATGTAACCCCTTTGTGGTGAGAGTACCCTTTTCAGAATTCAGCCAAATTAAATTAAAAAAATGAAAATGTTGCTGAAAACTGAAATTTGCAGTAGTAATGTATGTAAAAGTGAAAAATTAGAAACCAATTAAATGCACATTAGGGAGGGATTGGTTAATCAAATTATAATACATTTCCACAGTATAATACCATTCAATCATATGAAAGAAGAAATATAGAGATACATAATACTAATATGTGAAGTGTCCATGGTAAACTATTAAGCCAAAAATTTTGTTATACACTACAATGGGTTGGATGGTTCTATTTATTTTGATATACATGTCTAGACATTTGATTTTTAGTCAGGAATACTTTACAAGCAATTTTCAGAGTTGGTATGAGAGTGGGATGGAAGATTACAAAGTTATCTTTCTATGTATTTATAACTATATGGTTTTACATAAACTTAATTATTTACATACATTACAGGTAACAGTAAAACTATTTTCTTCTTGAAAAAAAAAACTAACTAAAAATCTTTGCATCCCATGATACTCTTTCTGCCTCATCTCAATTCTCTCATTAATCCTGGATCAAGACTTCATTGTCATACCCCAAACAATATATGTTGTTTGTTTTCTCTTCCTAGAATGTTCCTCTTTCCAATTCTACCTAGCAACAATTATTTAATAGTAAGAATTTCTTAAAATGCTACTGACACTTGGAACTTACTGTGCTACTTTTTCTCTTGATTTTCCATTAAAAAATTTAAAAAAAAAAACTATTAGAGATGACAATATGGTTTATATTATATAATCTGTGTATGTCTCGTCTATAAAATCCTCTAGGCTGCTCAGTGGCAGTATCTCGTATCTTTTTATCCTTCCACCATGTCTAGCCCTCAAGCATATATATAATAGATGCCCAAAAAATGTTCACTAAATTGCTTAATTAACTATATACATATATTATCTATTGATAAATTAAACGATAATGAATTTTAAGAAAAATGATGCCCTAGAGAAATGTATTTCATGTTACACAGTAGCATAATTGTCTTTATTAAAAGTATATCATTAGTAAAATTCTTGTCATGCTAACAAGGTTGAGAATCTGAAGTTCCTAAAACTGTTCAAGTGTAGCCACTTAACTCCAGGTAAGGGCTTATAATGGCTACAGTCAGGTACCAGTTCTAACAATGGAAAAGACTGGCAGAATCAACATTAAGCCACCTTTATGCAACTTATCTTCATTTCAATTAAATCAAATCTATTACCTATGACCTTTTCTCTGTGTTGAGTTCCAATACCTGCTGATCACCCCTTTGTTTTCTCACCCTAAGGGGTAAAAACACTATACTTTAAAACTTGGAAGTATTTAAGATATAATTCCCTAAGCCTTCTATACATTATAGAAAATCTCAATATGCTATAACTTAACAAGTGATAATTCAGCCTATTTAAATTATTCTGTGGATGGGAGACTCACTCCGTAGTAAAGTCTCTAATTTGAATTTTATATAGCATAAAATAGAGAAAATTAGTCTGAAACTGAAATTAAAATTATGTCTCCTTATAATTTCTACCTATTGGCCCTAAATTTTGCCTCTGAAATAGCAAAACGTAAACATAACTGCTTTGTAATATAGACTTGAGTTTATTTCATGTTTCTCAATTTCCTTTCACTCTATTTTTATATTAAGCACTTATATCCAATAGCAGTTCATACTGGACACATGATCCCTATAACCTTCTTATTCATCTCCTTTGTCCTCACACTCTCCCTATTTTAGCTCATTACCAAAAACCTAAGGCAGTATTACTACTGTCCCAACTTATCAATTCCTTTTTTTTTTCTCTCTAGTCTTAATATTGTAATAGCTACCCTGCATTCTAAAACTTTGGCATGTTGAGTTGTCGCTCCAATATCTAGTACCTCTGTCTGCCTTTCCTGAAACTCTATAAAAGTGTGCCTTAATAATTTATTCCCTACTCTTACCTTATCATCATATATAAATTTCCTACATTTTGCTCTTTTGTCCAATCTGTTTCTGAACCATAAATCTAGACTTTAAAGCCAGAACCTTTTTCTTTAAAGGGTCATCTTACCCAGGGGAAACCCCCAGATATTAGTAATGTCTGCCTAACAAAAATTTTCTAAATGTGTCCATTTCCAACATGCATAATATTTGCAAGACTTTGCTATCCTTATACCTGCTTTTTCAGAGCATGGAGTTTTATTATGCCATATCCATATGGTAATAGCCCCTATTTTGGTCTATCCAATTTCATCAACTCAGCCTTAAAACCAGTAGTTAATATCTATACATTGTATAGTGAAGACTAATCTTCCAAGTAGATTGAACTGAAAAGTTAATCATAACACTGTATCTCATATTTTTTCTCTGCTATTCAAGCAAACTCTGAAAAAATTAAATAAAATTATAATAATATTAGAATAACAATAATAATTATATCCTGTCACCTTTTTTATTCTGAAGAATCAAACAATAATAATGCTATCTTATTTATCCTTTTATTCTGAAGAATAAAAAATATTTTATTTTCAGAAACAAAAGAAGAAAAGCAAATTATACTTTATAGATATCAATTTGGATAATGGGTTGAATACATATTTTAAAATGTATTTAATTCTCTTTAATTAATCTTTTAAAAAATGATAACTATATTTACAGCTATTTTCTTGGAGATATTTAAAATTGAAACTCTTTTAAAGGTGATGAGGCCTTAAACCTCTCTTCAATTTCAATCTGGCTACAATTTCTCAAAAAAGACTTACAAATTATAATTTGTTACAACAAATAAAAGAAAAATTAAATACATATATTATACCAGAGAGAGGCCAAAAGGTTAACATATTCTCTCCCAGGCCTGAAAAAAAAAGTCAATAAATTAATCTCTGAAGTTTCTACCAAAAAAAGCTGGATCTTTAGCGATAGTGAAGGAAAGCTACTCTAAAATTACTCCTGTTAAAGAAAACAGACAGAACAAAGAATAATGTAAAACTATAAAAACAGAAAAAAAAGCTGCTATGATATTTTTTTAAGTCCAGAGTGACTTTTATCATCGTCAGTCAGGATTCAACAGTAATTCAAAAATGGTTCTTGATGAAATAAATTCTTAAGGTTCATGTCAATACTTTAAAATACTGAAATTTATCTTTGATTATTTTAGAGAAAGGTACATTAGAACAAATTATGTGCCTGTTAGAAGAATCTAATAATGAGAGAAATTAAATCTGATTAATAAATTTTCTATAAATTGAATATTTTTACTAGTTCAGATCATATAAAGCATAGAAGACAAACAGGTAAATACATAGTTCTAATTTTATTGCTAAGGACAGTAAATTCTTTTTCAGCATATGTTATATAGGGCATTTGCACATTCTGTTCTCTCAGTCTGGAATCCAGTCCTTGCAGCTATTTGTATATCCTCTGTTGGGAGCCATTCTTGATGAATGCCCTGCAGACAGGGTTGGAGTTGCCTGCAAGCTAGAAGTTTGCAGAGCAGGTGCGCTCATTTACTGAAGGAGGAAGTTTGGCTTAATGTTGAATGTTTCTTGCCCCAGGGAATAAGAGACAAAAACAGGAACAAGGATGTTTTGTGAGAACTTACTTAAAGGTCAGCAATCATTTGCATATGTGTGGGTGTTACTTCTCCAAGGGTATATATATGCTGTGCTAAAAAAACTCAGGGTGCAGTATTTACTATTAGCCCTCCCTACTCTATCTCTTTGTCTCTCTCTTTGTCTCTCTTTTTTTCTATCTTTCTCAATCCTCACTCCCCATCTCAGGAACTGTTGGATCTTAGCCAGGGGGCTCCGGCAATCCTCTCCTTTGCTGTTTCAGCTCTTAATTCAAATATGATCTTTTAATTATACTTTATTTGTCCATCTTATCTAAACTGCAAACCTCACCCAGCCAGTTCCCCAGTTTCTATCTTTTCTTTGGCTTTGTTCTCCCTGTGTGTACGGATTTGTGTGTGTGCATGTATATACACATATACAGATAAAATGTTTCACAATAGCAAGATTTTTTTTACTTTTGTTTACTAGTATATTCTCAGCAATAAGAAGAATGCGTAGCACATGGAACGCCCTCAACAGGCCTGTGTTGAAATAAAAAATGAACGAGAAAAAAACCTAGAAAATAATCATATAATAAGCCTATAATTTCTAACTAGAAATTCTAAAAATTTGGAAGAAAAAAAATAAACATATACTCACTGATTTTTTTTAGAGGCTTAGAGAAATATGGAAAGCAGAGTAAAAAGTTATACAAATGGAAAAAAAATAGTAAGTATCATAAGTTAAAAGGCATCTTGGGGAAGGCTCTGCAATAATTAAATTTTATATAAGCACATAAACAAATGAAATATGGGCTATAATGTTTAATTAAAAAGTCTAAATTTAACTCATATTCTTCTCTTAATCCTACAGCAGCTACTCAGTCAAATTGTCTCATTTTTATGGAACCAACATGATGTTAGTGCCTGAGCTTAAGCTCATGCCCAATCTCTTGCATACTAAAGGCTGTTGAACTGTCACTCATTTATAACTGATATAATTGAAATAGAGCTTCACCATGGGTGTTTAGACACAATTGCTAAAGACTTTCATTTGTTCCATACCATTTCCAATTTCATTATCATTTTTGTGCATCTTTAAACTCCGAATTCTTGGCTTTGATTCTTTAATTTATTCACTGGACAGAGTTTTGTTTTTTGTTTTTTGTTTTTTGAAACATCAATATTTCTCAATAGGCTCAGGCATAATGTACTCCAACCTTCATTTTTTCTTCCTTATAATAGGACCACTCTCCTAAGTCAGGTTCCATGCATTAGTTAGAAGTCTAGTGCAATGGCAATCAAGAGATAATGTGCAGCACCTTGGTTTAGAATTAGTGAATATTAGAGTTGAAAGATCGCGAGGGATCACACCCCCACACAAAAAGACAGCTGAGAAAAATAATAGGAAGAAATCAAGTAGAGTTCACTAAATGATTACCTTAAAACCTAGATAACCACATTGAATGACTGCATTGTACATGCACTGGAATCAAGACTTCATGGAGTTAACCTTCCCTGTGTTGTTCAGCACTTATCTCTCAGATGCCATAATGCTCACTTCACTTATTTAATCAAAAATTCTGTAGGATTCTAATTACCTCAAAATGGAAAATTGTGCATTCACAGTCTTCTTTGATATTATTCCAATTCATCTTTTTAATTATTTTTCCTAATACCCCTTTCTAAGCAAATCTACCTAATCATACCTCTTCAAATGCTTTAAGCTTTTATTCCCAAATTGTTCACAGACTAAAACTCAATGATTTTAAAATATACCTCCAATGTGGTTTTTCTGTTTAATTGTCTGTTTGTTATCATACAAATTTGTTGATCCACCAAAGCTGGCTGTTTTGTTCACTGACATATCTCAGGCACTTGGAATATTGATGCTGAAGTAAATAACCCTGAATCTATTGTTTCTTCTTCATGTGTCTGCTTTAAGTTAGGCCTTCATTAGCACTTTCCTGGACCATTATAGAAGTTCTCTACCTAATACTGTCCCTAAGATTTTTTTCAGGCTAATGAATTCTCTCTCCTTAGGAATGTCATTTAAAACTAAAATTTTTCATCAGATCATTTTTTTCTCTTAAAAATAAAGTCATTTCTAAGAAAGTATGTTTTATAGCCGTACATGAGTCTATTTATTCGATTTTGTTTACTGCCACTCCACAACCAGAGCACTTTTCTTTGGACTTCTCTACTGAAGAGAATGAAAATTTTATTTATATTTAAAAGTACCAAATATGGACTATTGACCTTTTATAAGGCACAATAAAAGCTCAAGATTAGTGAAAACATGGCAAAATATGGCATAAAAGATAAACACTTTCAAACAATGACTTTCAAACATTTTTACTTACCATCATTGTAGAAAACATTATATTGGCTCTTAAGTTTATATATACATAAACATGTATATATATATATATATATATATATATATATATATATATACACACACACATAAGAATAGATATTTAACAAGAATGCCTTTGTGTATATATAAATGTATATATGTATACATATATATGTTTATATATATATATGTTTATATATATATATATATATACACAAGTTCAGTGGGATATTTGCCACTACTAAATGCAATTTATTCTATTTTCTCTTCATTCTATTATGTTTCATTGTATGCAGACACATTTTACTAAATTAATTTCACTAATGAGCTATGATATACAATTTGAAGAAAAACAAATCTGTTATAGGGGTTTGAATATTTTGGCATGACTGAATTATAGTTCAGGGTATAAGTAGCATTATTCATTGAAAAAACTAAACTTTCTGTTGGTAATCTTGCAACTGTCATAGAATATTTGAGTTATCTTGTTATACTTAAAGTAAATGCTACTTCAGTTTTCAAAAAGAACTAGGAAAAGTCACATTTCATAAACTACACCATTGGTAATAGTCTAAGATAGACAATGAAAGAAACCGTATGTGAACATAGGGGACAAAGAGTTATAATCATTCATGTCCAACAAATTTCTGTAAAAATTAATCAAATCAGGCTAACCTCAGCTGTGTAGTTGCTAAACTAAGATATCAACGATTGTATAATTCTCAAAGGCATCAGAAAGTAAAAGGTCTGTTCATTTCTATGACAGAAATAATATAGTGTGGTCACTAACCATATTTCTTTCTACTGGATGTACAACTAGACTATATTTCTCAGTCTTCCTTGGGGTTAGGTGAGACCATGTGACTAAGTTCTGGCCAACTAAATGTGAGCTGGAAGTGTTACACATTGCTCTTAGACTGGCTCCTTTTCTATGTAACTCAGCCCCCTTACCCAGAACTTTACTAAATTGTTCCCCTTATATCACATTTGTCACTAACATAGTTTCCTTAGTGTCCCCACCTCACTTCATCACTGTTGTCATGGCCAATGTCAATCATTAGATTCCTTCTTTTCTCTGCCTAAACACATTTAGATGTCCTTACCAAGTTTCATGCCTTTAAATACCAATTACAGATGAGTGAGAAAATATATGTTTAGCCCAGACATTTACTTGAACATCAGATCTGTAAATCCAATTACTTTCTGAGTAATTTTCTCTGAAAAGCATCTTGGATTTAAAAAATCCAAAACCAAACTCCTGATGCTTTTCTCCAAACTTTGGCCTCAATAATCTTCAATGTTTGGTAATTGATAAATTAATTCTCTTTCATCCTTGAATACCATCTCCCACAGTCCACACTTATTCCATCAGCAAATCCTTTCCCTTCAAAATGTAGCCCAAAGCCAACAACTTTCACTATTACCCTGGTCCACGTTGTCTTCAGCTCTCCTATCTTATTATTGCAGTAAGTGTCTAAATATTGTCTTATTTCTACAATTTTACCTGAAGTCTGTCGTTCACACAGAAACCTGGGTGATCTATTTAAAACTTTATGTCTTAAGAAGATTTGTATAATAATAATATCCAGAGTAAGACTTTCAAAACAACAATTAGATCATATCACTTTTCTGAGCTTCATATAGTAATCACTTGTTCAAATTTTGAAAATGTGAAAAAGACTGTTTAACATGCTACATTAAGACAAAAGTAATGTGAATAGATATTTTTTTAGAATAATTTTAAAAAAGTTTTTCAACACAAATTAACATCTATTTGTTCTCTGAATTTATAATTCCATCTAACTTATGATTCTATTTGTTTTGCCTTGTTAACAAAATATATAGAATTAATTTGCTTAGCCAAATCTGCCAGCCTTCTAGAATACTATGGAAGTTTGGCAATAATAGTAATCATTCTTCAGCGATATGTATCGCATGCCTGTAATTATACTCTCTCATAGTCTACAAATGATTATACCTATGAAATATACTTGATATTACATGAACACTTTCTAAGTTTAAAGCTCTTGGATATTATATTATGATAAGTAAGATTGCATTGATAAAATGAAAAAAATTAAAGAAAAGATTACATAAGCACACACTCTAAATAGTATGCTTTATTTTACCATAGTCTTACATACTCACACACATACACAATTATTTTAATCAAACATAGACTTAATTTTATGAACATGTGCCCATATTTATCTCATGTTGAACCAGCTTCAAAAATAAATTATTCTTAGCTGTTATTAGAGATTCAAGGATATTTAGCTAAGTAGGAATATTAATAAATTAAAAACTTGCATTTTGCCTTCATAATGATTCTTAGGAAGGGCTATTTTCATCTGGTGTAAGATTGCAAAGCATAATTTAAAAAAAATCATAATTAAAGTATTCCTCGCAAATTGAAAAAAAAAAAGAATATTAAATCAGGTCTTCAAAATGTGGCTCATGTATACATTTTTTTTCCCTGCACTAGCTATTCTGAATTAGACCCCGAGGGACTTATTTTCTTGCCCCTGCCTAAACCTGAAAGTAAACAATGTGAAGAATCCTCTTTTATTTCTCTGACCCAACTCTGTTTCTTAAAAATATTCTTTCATCTATGAGTTTTCCAATATGAATAGTAACTCTAAAATGGAGAGGTCATGTTAATACCATTTAACACATAGTAGCTTTTAAAGGCTAAAACAGTAACATTATAAACTTTATTTTTTATTGTTCTTTAAATTAATTATGTCTTTATATTTTTAATGTGATATTATTATCTTCATCTGCCAAAGTCTTCTGGATGAGTTTTTATCTAAGGTTGTTAATCATTTTGATAAAAACACTATATAAAGAGAATGCTTAATGACTAAATTTAAAAAAGTTATTTTATTGGCATTTCTTCTACATTTAATTTGTGTTTTTAACATAGAAGAATTAGGAAATTACCTGGAGTTCACTGCCACAAAGAATATTTCAAAGACATAATAGATTTTTGAGTATCTATACGTTATAAACCTAAGTTACTATGTATCTGACAAAAGTAATGTATAAAAGAGTACTTCCAAAACTATTTATCTGACATTTATTCAAAAAAGCATTTTCTGCATTTAAATTAGAATGACTGTAGAAATTTGCTAACCTTTTATGACATAGTGACTTAAAAATCCATTAAATGTTTAGAAAAAAAAAAGTGCTACTTGACTTTTTTGTAATTCTAAGAGCAAATAGCTATCTAACATTTTCAGGATCATTAAATTAAAAATGATAAAAAAGAAAATCATTAACTAATTTGTATTTCTCTTCTAATGGGAATAGAGTTAGTAATTACTTTTGCTGTAGTCAGTCACTTGTGTCAAAATCACATGCTTATAGTTCAAGGTATAGGACCAACTAATTTTAAATCACAAAAGCTCAGCATTGTATTTATACACCAGGACTAACACAAGTGACACAGAATTTTCAAGCTTATTCATCTAACTTATTATCCAAAAATTTCCTTTTCCTATATTTCTTTTTTTATTTTTTATAGGCTTCGGTCATGTTTGGCCCAGTACCTTACATATTGTAACACTCAATAAGTATTTATTAAGTTAATGTGAGAATCAATTTGGGTATTTAATGAGATGAGAAACAAGGTAAGAGCCTGTATAGTCCAGACTTTCACTCAAATAAGATTCATGGGCATTACAACTTGAAGCTTTATTTACTGCATAGGGCAATTTACAAATACTCAGAAATTAGTTCTTTTTGCATTCCACCTGTTGTCCTTATAAAAATGACGATATAATTTGTGGTTGGAAATTTTCAAAGCTACCTTCACTTCATCCACCCATTTCCTTGATGGCATTAGTGATCTGTCATCTTAAGGTTATATTTATCTTATTTCAAATCTAAAATCATACTTTAAATTCAAAAAAATGCATCCATCTGTAACATTTTGTATGGTAATTATTAGATATTTTCTAATATGAGCTAATTTGAAGGACAGCAGACTGTTACTTTTAAACAGAAATTATGAAATCAATCATAACACGGTTTAAAGAATTTTTTAAATAATACATCTTTGCCAAAATAACTGTAAAATTACACAGCATTGTGTTTTACAGAATTTAAATTTGATTTTAAAATTGTCTGTATCTCCACTAATATGTTATTATAATTTAAATGTGTTAGAATACATTTTTAATGGAGTCTAGGGACAGAATCCCAGTTGACCTGTAGGATTACTTAACAGAAAAAGCTACATCTTTGTTAACTTTACTACAAATCATTTATTTTTCTTAATTGTAGATTGTTCTATCACTAAGGATAATAACATACTATAATGAAATTGGTCGTTGTCAAGTCCTATAGTTGTCTTGATTGGCAACCAATCAATGCCACATTATTGTAAAGAATTACTCTCTAGAATTAGGCAAACAGAGATGTGAATTTAGCCAAATTTATAAACTCATATCGTTAACATTGAGTAAACTTTTTGGGCCCTCCTGTTTAACCAGAGTACAATTTTAAGTCTCTTTTAATCAGCCTACAAGGTGTCTTACACCTATTCTTACAGAAGGGGCTGCTCTGCACACACTAACCCGAGGCCTCAGCTTTCCGTCACAGGCAGTATTCCAAATATACACCCAGGAACATCCTGAACTATAAACTGATTCCTAAACATAAGACACACTTAAGAAGGAGAACTTCAAAAAACTTAGTGGCTCTCTCATGCTCGATTAGAAATTCTCCTCATACTAACTGGGATTTCAGAGTAGATCAACACAGGGAAAGCAGTTGTTCTCACATCTTAAAATAGCACAGACTGAACATTTAACCTTTCTCCTGCCCAGTCAGAGTCTAATTACTAATTTATGTTTAAACACACACATGTATACTTTCCATTTTGCATTTCTCATAATGGAATAGAACATAGATTTAAGTAAAACAAACTCGTTGATCTTTAAAATTTGGAAAGTAGTAAAAAAGATATTAGTAGGAATTTAAAAGAATGATGTCAATTTAAATTTTCTATCAAAACATTGGTCTTTCAAAATAACTCTATTTTAAGTAATTATTCTTTAGTAAAGGATTTGGTGACTCTTTCAATTATTCATGAGGGATAATTATGTTTTCTAATGCTATATTTAGCAATTTACTTAGGTTCTTTAGAGGACATGAACTCTTAAGACACTTAGAATAAATGTGTGTGCCCAAGATTTGTCACATGTTCATTGTTTATAAGTAACCTAGTCTATTTACTAGATACTGTCAAAGCCTAGCAATATAAATATCCATTAGCAAAGTTTAATCAGCAGAATTGTACCAAATATAGTGGCATTTTCTATTTTCCTAAGGAATATTTACAGGTCTATCGCCTACTCTATTTCAAAGTTGTATATTAAGATTTAAGAATATCTTCCAAGCCAACATCTCAAATCTAAATTGAAATGGCTAAACAATAAATATTCAAGTCTTTATATTTAATGTGATCATATTTAACCCTTCCAGTATGAAGAAAATGAAGAAAAATTATTAAAAATCAATTAAATAACTTTAGTTTTAAAGACATATACTATAAAATATTTTTTTATTTTGAAATAAACTTGGATTTATTTTGTATTTTTTTTTTTTTCATTTGGGCAAGTCAATAGGTGGTGATGGTAAATAAGAGAATAGCCTCCTCCAATGGAAGAATCATGTATATGACGCCAAAAATTCAGAGTATGTGCCTTCAATTTGCTGCCCCTGTGACCTTGGATAAGTCACTTAGCTATTCGAAAAACTCATTTCTTCATCTCTAATGGTTTTTGTTCTCCCTTTTTATAGAGACTGCAGCCAATAAATGGACATTTTTCTGTGAGAGAGAAAAGATCGTCTGGTAAGTAGATACATCAGATCCCTTCTGGGAGCCTGACAGATACATGGCGTTACGCTGTGTGTGGGCGTTGATCCTGGCAAGAATAGTGAGTGACCTGCTGTTGGAGCCCATGGAGGTAATCAGAAGGAGTGCTCCAAATGTCCTTCTGAAAGCATTACCCACCTGGGGAAAATTCTCATCCAATGACTGCCGAAGAATAGCTTTGTCATAATTGGCCTTCTCACCTCATGCACAATGTTTATCCCATTTCAAGATGCCATCTGTGGTGTTTTCCAACATTATCATCTCAGAGGCTGAAGGTATCATACATAACTGGAATAATTATTATGAAGAACACATCTGGCACTTTTGGAATTATCGAAAAAAAATGCCAACTCCTGCAGCCTAATAATTTTTTTTTTCTGTATCTTATCATCCTTAATATTAAAATGCAGTTGATGTTGGCACTTATGAAGTTGGATAAAGAATGCTGTATTCAAAAGCATGATTTGCAAAGGCAAAGAAAATGAAAAAATGTTGCTTTTACATAAACATGATAGTGAGAATACTTAATTTGTAATGCTTTCTCTCTTTAAAGAAATGCAACTCTTTGGACATAGGTATATAAGTACATCATATTGGGTAACTCTGTTATAAATTATATCCCACTTTTGATTTTTTATGACTTTCATGAGGTTTTTAGATTTATAAAGTAGTTGTTTTTGTTTTTTTATTTTTTTTAGTTAGAAAGCTTCATAACCTTCCCAAACCTATCACATTACTCTCTCACTCTTCTCCAGTATTGTTTCAATCATTTGTATGATCAGTTTAAATGTCTTGATCTCTTCATGGAATGGTATATGGTTTTTGAAGCTAGAGATTATTATGCATTCAGCTCCATGCCCCTACAATGATTTTTCCTTTGTCATGAAAAAATTTTTATTAAATTATAGAAAAGTATAAATTGTTTATAATGAAGGACTCTAATGGCATTTTAAGAGGAGCTTATTTTCTAACACTAAACATTTAAACAAACAAAACAACCAACATTTCTACTGCCTGTAAAATGTAATGGTGGGACATTTCTGTTCTTATTTCATACCAGATAATACTGCACAGAATATTTATTGACATCTAAAGCTGACATATAATAGTGATTAAAGATCATTTAAACATAATTATATTTTAAAAGAAAATATCTATTCAACATATATACACAAGAGAAAATAGCTATTGAAAACAAACCTATTATCTAAAGTTTGATTTCTTCTTTTCCTCTTTATTTCTGAAAATATTTTTGAATGCCTGTTGCAAATAACGTGTTGAAAAGCAGATTTACTGCATTAATAAATAAAGTCCTCAAATTGAGTAATTTTCCTTCAATGTATTATTAGGTTATTATGAACTATTAAATATCATAGGTTATAGAGTTTGATTTTTAATCAATGATATAACAACTAGAAATAAAAAGAGCAACAGAGAAATAGCTCTATTGAAAACAAATTCAGAGTTTAAATGTTTTTAAACTTTATTCAATATGAATTGCTTTTATTATTTAAAATATACCTTAACACTGTTTTTTAAACTACTGTATTTTTAGAAAAATAAAAGATTTTACTCAAACTAATTATTTCTGTAACCTCAGATCTCATATATAACCTTGCTATTGTATTTTCTTTTCTCCTCTTTTACTGCTTATTGCAATAACTTAATGGGTTATTTTCCTCCAAATCCCCCACAATTTCCCTTCCCCTGGTTCTAATCAATTATACCTTGAGAACAAGATAAATGTTATCATTCACAGTTCCAAATATTGTTTGAATAGTTTCCAAATAATTAATAAATATGTGATTAATTCAAGAAATAAAAATACACTTTGTATTTGTAAATTTATTTTAGAATAAATAAACATCATATTGAATGAAGGTAGATCTTAATGTCCCATAGCGGTTGACCAATTTGATAAACTTGACTTAATCCCTGAAAAGTGATCTTGGCAGTTAAAAAAAAAAAAAAAAAAGGAGGAGGAGGAGGAGGAGGAGAAGGAGGAGGAGGAGGAGGAGAAGAAGAAGGAGGAGGAGGAGGAGGAGGAGGAAGAGGAGGACGAGGAGAAGAGGAGGAAAATCCAAATAAACAAGTTGTAACAGGAATATCACTCTGAGAAAAAGACCAATTAATTGGAGTCAGATAAAGAAATTTCAAATTCTGTAGCTTCCATTTATAAGTGGTTTTCTAAATATTTTTCAGGTATTTGAATAAACAATTAAAATTTTATTCATGGTTCCTATCAAAATGGGTACTCAATAAATCTACAGATGACTGACTTTTTCAACAGAAAAAACTCAGCAAGAAACCGTAATATTTAATTCCTTTGTGACTTTAATTTAATTTTTCTCCTAGACAATATATCGATCAGAAAAACGTCCATGTTAAATGCTTATCTTGTGAACTGCAGCATTGAGTACACAAAATGAAAAAAAAAAATGCCATCTTTACTTAAAGCTCAACTGTTTGGTTGTATGAATGTCCAGGATTAACAAAAAAAGAAATGTAACTGCTAATATATCCAGAACTTGTTCTTACATATATCATTATATCAAACAGATTTAAATTGCTAACATTCGAAACTATTTAGAGAAGAAAATGACAACATATCAAATTATTAGCTAAATATAGTTCTACAGAAAGAATATTCTGAAAAGAATATTGGCTGTGTAAAGATAAAAGAACATTAGGGTCAGCCATTAATGTCAAAGGCAAGTGAATACTATTCCAAGTATCCCAGATAATATACACTAATAGTGGGTTTTAGCTGGATTCAGGCTGCTGCAGGTGCATGTTTCGCAGCTGCAAAGGCAACATACAAACACACACACACACACACACACACACACACACACACACAGACATGTACACAGAGCATAAAATAAGCTAGCTCTCTTGAAATGTAGAGAACAGAAAACTGTAAACAGAAAAACCTCAAAAGTAATGAGCTCATATAAATGCGTCAACACAAGCACTCCAACTCCTTGTGATTGTTTAACTCATAATAGTCCAAGATTTTAAAGCATGTGACAAACACATACTTAGCCTGAAATTCTAGGAGAAAATTCTTTCTCTAAAAGCACAATTCACTGGTGGGCCCAGAACAATTTATCTAATTTTTCTTTACCTCAGTTTTCTCATTCTATAAAATGCCTTAACAATTTATCACAAAGTCTTGTTACCAGGATTACATACAGGCATAAGATCTGCATATGAAATAGTACAGTGCCTTGATCATAGTGCTAAATAAATTTTAATTATTATTTTATTATTGTTCTACAGTTGATAGTGTGGGTGAAGTAAAAACACAAAATTATGATCTATTTTATTGTCAGATTTTTTATTTGAATACAAAAAATGTATATTTTTCTACTAATTTTTCAGTTATTCAGTATATGTGTTCTACTAGAGTTTTAAATAACACTGATTGGTTCTTATTTTCACTGCTGAATCAGTAAAAGAATAGTAGTTTCTAAGCCTACTTTTTCTATGTTAGTCTAAAAGATTTGATAGTCACTAAACAACTGAAAACAATTACACTCCCTCACAAATACACAAATACACAATCAGCATTTATGGAAGCACGGGTACTATTTTAAGTTATATGAGAAGAAAATAAGAAAGTTTTTTGCTTTCCTGTTTTTGTTTTGTTATCAGAAGTAAACAAAAGGATCCTCATAGATGTTGTAAGAACCACCAACTTAGGCAAATACCTTATCTTAGCTGAAAGAATATCCAAATTATATTAAACTTTAAAATATGTAGTATCTTGTATTTGTTTCTTAGTGCTACTATAACAATTTACCACAAATTTAGTTGCTTAAAGTAATGCATACTGTTATAATTCTGGACATCACAATGTTAGGCAGTTAGGTAGTCATGAGTGACAGGAGCAAAGGCCCACCTCTATAACCATAGAAACCTCCCTTAAGGACCTCCCTAAAACACTCATTTTTATGGTCATTAATTACCACTACATTGCAGAGACAGAAAGGCCATAAAAGCTGCTGGCTTAAACCAGCTACAAATACATGGGCAGAAAGTAGTACTACCTTAACTGGCCTGTAAACTTAGCCTTATTATACCATCATTATAATATCATGTGTATGCCCAGTAGTTCACGAATCTAATTATAATAGACTGAATTCTGGGTAAGCACATGCTCAGTAAGCAAAGGTTATATAATAGCCAACTGTCAATCAAAATGACCTTACATGTCAATCATCTAGCTCCACCCTTGTAATCTCTCATCACAGCCCAGATATAAACAGACCTTCCTACTTCTGTACTCTTATAGCCTCTTTACTGAAACCTGTCCCACTATGGGAGCATACTCTATCTTTTGTCTTTTTAGCTCCTTAATTCTATGAGGCTACAGTCTTTTTTGGCATGGCTTATCTCTTTCTAAAAATGCACTTTCAATAAATCTTACTTCTAAATTTTGCTAACCTGTAATTCTTTACTGAGTCAATGAGGAAAAACTGAGGACTCCCTCTATGCCACTGAGGTGACACTGGATTTCACATCCCCCCATGTGGTAACAAGTCTGAAATGAATCTTGCTGGGCTAAAATCAAGATGTCAGCAGGGCTACATTCCTTTTGAAGATTCTAGAGAAGAATCTGTTTACTTGTCTTTTTCACCTTCTATAAGTTGTCTGCATTCCTTGGCTCATGGCCCTGCCCCTTTATACACAATAGATCAAGTCCTTCTCATCCTGCCATTACTCTCTCTCTCTGTTTCTTTCTCCTATCAAGGATCTTTGTGATTACATTGGACCCCTCTGGCTAATCTAGGATAATCTTAGTATTTTCAGGTCAACTGATAAGCAAATAATTCCATCTGCAACTTTATTCCACCTTTGCAGAGCAACCTACCACAGGTTCCCAGGATCTGGATGTACACATCTTTAAAAAGCCATTATTCAGCCTATGATTTACTTCTCTTCTCAAATTTTGGAGCAACTATTATGTTTAATGCACTTTAATATTTCAATATGTTTTAAACATGTACATGCATACTTACAAACTGTATATACATACTTTGTAAAAAGTAGTCATATAACAAAAAGTAAAAGAGTGACTGATACACACATATGGACAGACACATACATATTTACTATTGTGTATACAATGGTCAGGATCAGGCTGATCTGAAAGACCTCTCTGAAAAAGTGACATTTGAAAAGCAACTTTAATGAAGTGAAAAAGTGAAAACAGAGTTACGGGACAATTTTAAGCAAAGAGAACAGTAAGTTTAAAGACTCTGAAGAGGAAAAGTGTTTGGTATATTTGAGAAATAGCTAAGATACGACAATCTGACTGAAATGGAATGAGGGTAGGGAGAGGGTAGTGGTTAAAATATGAGGCAGACAAGAGGTAGCTTTAGTTTAAAGCTTCTTTAAATTAAACGGAGAGGCATATTTGAACAGAAGAGTCTCACAAGTAGAAAGCAGTATTATGGTTGCTATGTGCAAAATAGACTGTTTCAAGTCAAGGCTGGAAGCAGGAGGACTAGTTTGAAGGCTATTCTAATGATCCAGGTGAAGAATAACAATGTCTTGGACCATAGTAGGAGAAGAGAAAGTGAAAAAGCATGTAGGATTTGGGTATGTTTAGAATTTAAAAAAATGGAAAAAATTGCTGGTGGAAAGAAGTTGAAGTCAGGAAATTTTTTTAAAAAAGGAAAATAATCCTAGACAACCCCAAGATTTTTTTTCCAAAGCCACTGGAAGAATGTAGCACACATTTACAGAAATGGAACAAACTATAGGAGAAGCATGTTAGGAAAGAAAAAACAAAGCTCCATTTTGGACACACTAAGCTTATAAATACCTATGGGATTCTGCTGTTAGATATTACTAGTAATTCATCACTATTCATTCTCACCTGTTTTATAAAAGATCTTCTTGGTGTTAGCTGAACACATTTCTTAGTCTCTCTTGAAGCTTCGTGTAGCTATGTGCCTTAATAATGACCACTGGATTATAAGAGAATGTGATGTGTGCCAGCTCCAGATTGGACCCTTAAAATAATTAAGTGTGTTCCCTTGACCCTTTCTCCAGTCTTGGTACTAAATTCTGAAGAGAGCAGAGTTGTCCTATCAACCTTGATCACCTACCTATAAGAGAGAGATTAACTGATGTATTGCTTAGGTAAATATATTTTAGTTTCTTTTATAGCAGTTTACCTAGTCCTTAACAAAACAATATCTATGCAAAGATATTTACTAGGCAGCTGACTCCTATACCATCTAAGTCTGTGTTCATGGGAGAGTTCAAGGATAGAGAAATCCTAGTGGGAGTCTAGCATATAGATGAAATTTGAAGCCAAAGGATTGAATAAATTGCTGATATCTAGCTTTTCTTCAGACAAAAATCAATTTTCTCCACATTAATGGATTCACTCCACAATGATGAAATAGGTACGAAACAGTAAGGCTTTTACCGTGATTTTTTCCCCCTTTGATTGCCACTCCCTAGACTCCTAATAATACTAACCAGAATACTAAAAGACAATATACCCATCAAGCCCGGAGTAAAAAAGTGAGCTTTTGCTTAGAAAAAGAACAAATCATCTTATTATTCATTATTTTACTATACAGAGACTGGACTTATTTTGCTTTCTACTTGAATAATTATGATTGTGTTGGTTTATAGGTGTTTCCCTATGAGAAGTCATACTATGAAGAATCCAGAGAACACAGATGTTCTATTTAATCAGGCAGCACCTATTTTTTAAATTATTTGCGGGTGACTTAGGTTTGAGAGTTCACGCTAAAAATTATTTTGTTTTAAAGATTGAACCCTTATGCAAAAATACATGTTTTATCCTGAAAATTTGAAAACATTTATTTGTAAAGATATATTTACCCTGATGTTCATTTAAGCATTATTCATGGTGGCCACACATGGAAGCAACCAAGGTGTCTTCCATAGATAACTGATTATAGAAAATGTGGTGCATATATACAATGAAATATTACTCAGCCATAAGAAGATTATCATCATTTGCAACAATATGGACAGATCTTGAGATTGTCATGCTGAGTGAAAAAAAGTCAGAAAAAGTTGAGAACCATATGATTTCACTCGTATGTGGGATATAAAACTGAAAGCAACAAAAGAACAAGACAAACAAAAACTCATAGACACAGACAAGAACTTAGTGATTACAAGAGAACAAGCGGGGAGAGCAGGAAGATAAGTGTAATAGGGGTCAAATATATGGCGACAGAATGAGATTTGACTTCAGGTGATGTAAACAATGCAATATACAGATGGTGTATTATTAAATTGTACACTTGGAACCTATATAATTTTGATAACCAATGTCACTCCAATAAATTTAACTTTAAAAAGAAAATTTGCTTCCTTTGTACACATCAGCTTCTGAAACTTCATAGTGAAACTTTATAGCCTAAATCCGTACATCTTCCCTTCTCTCTTATAGCAGTTTTACTGAAGCACTGGAAAAACATATTCAGGTATCTCCTTCACATGTATGGTGTATTGCTTTATACAGACAGAGCAAGAGGGTTCCATCAGACTGGAAGCAAGGATTTGACCTCTGAAAGTCCCAATGGAACGTGAAGGGTCAAGGACAGGTTGAGCGTTAAGAATTGTATGTGTAAATATTTCAGGATATTACAGTTATAGTAACACTTTTGTTTTTTAATTTATGTTATGTAATTAGCTAAATTTTCCTGACATTGATGTATCTTTAAAAACTTCCTATAAGTTGGAACAACAAACAGAGGATAGCATTCATTCTTTTTTTCTCCTATAGTAAAGAACCCAGGGAACACAAACTATTAAATATATTTTTTATTATACTTGTGATTTCAAATCTATTGAGGAAGTTTGGTTTAATAAAGTCCTTCAATTATCTACTATGGGAAAAGAATCTATATAACTAAATAAAATCACAGAAATAGCTGATTATATATCAATGTGTATATACCAAATATATATGAATAAATTTAATTGGACCATGAATCTGAACACCAACTGAATCAGGTTGCTCACAGATTCACCCAGCATTTTATGAAACCTATTATTCTTATTTGACATTACTGCGGTATAACAGAATATAGTGACATTTGATTACCTTCTGTTTTATTATTGCTTTGTAGCAAATTGTTCTCACCAATAAGTGATAAAAATACAGAGGTGATTGTAGTACAATCATGAAGACATCTATTATCCTTACTGCGTAGTAAGTGTGTCCAGAAGTGTATGAACAGCATAAACCTGATCTCTGTATTTACTCCATTTTGAAATAATTGTATCATAAATAGAGAATTTATTTATTTTACAAGCTAGATAAAAGCACATTTCTAAGTTAATAAAAAAAATACATAGGTTTTAACGATTTTATCTGTAACTTAAAGAATGACCAAAAATGCAAAACATCAACTAGGAATATAATTTTATATTCTATGTAAATTATTGGAACACAATAAGCAAATATCAATTTACTCTGAATGCTTATGTTCTTATGTGCTCATTTTGTTACAATAACATTCAATGTATTTACAGTGGAGGTACATATTCTGTAATAAATATCCACAAACTATTTGAAAACCACACATTTTTCTACTGCTCTTTCACAAATATCTGCTGGCAGTATAAAAGCGGAATAGTGTAGATTTGACTTATGTGTTCAATTTCTTTAATATCTTTCTTTTTCTGATTGTCATGAGGTTACAATTTATATATATATATCCATCCATCTATATCTATGTGTGTGTGTATGTGTGTGTGTGTCTATGTGTATATGATTTATTTTTCTATTTAAATATCAGATGTGAGGAGAAGATAACTAATATAAAATAACAAGAAAGTCTTAATATAACTCTCAGTTAGTATACTTTCCAAAGTCTGAACAACTCTTTTATATAAATTAACTTAAAAAATGTAAATAGTTATATCTTGTGGATGATTGGCTTATAGCTTGATTCTACTTTTCCAGAGTTATAACATGTTTACCCTTTTGCCATACTACAAAATACACTGAATTTTTTGTTAAATTCTTTTCCTATTATCCAGATAATTAACAGCACTGTACTCATGTCACTAAAAAACACTGCATTTAAAATTATTTTATAAGGAAAATATAGGTCTACATTATCACATCTCATGTCCTTCTCAAAGCAAATTATTTTGCTAAAAATTATGTGGCTGTGTTACTTTATTCATAGTTGACAAAACAGAGTAGTACCAAGCAAATTGAACCATTTCTTGGTAATAACCATCATCCCTGTTTGGGAACATCATGGCCTGCAGCATCAATGTTTATGAGAACAAAATACATTTATTTTGTTACAGATTTGTAACTATCTACTTTCACTAGAAATAACTCCATAATTTATGTAAGAAATATTTGCAGCTTGCTGTCTGTATTTTGGAAACATTCTAAAATGTGTATAAGCTGAGAATAAATGTCAATTTGAACAACCTTATAGACATTTTTTGAGTTAGTTTAACTTCTCTAATAAAAGGATAGACATCTTCATTTGGCCATCTTCACAATTTAGCATGTTAGTATTGTACAAAATATTTTCTAATGCCTGCTGTTTAAATGAATTTCAGAAGTGTAGGTAAAATCAAAACAAAAATAATGTGGAAGTAAAAGACATAAATGATTGAAATAAAAACAAAAACAAAAGAAATTAGAAAAACACTTTGTTTGACCTGTTGTTTCATCCACTGACACCCTCAGTTTCATATCCACAAAACTCAGATGTACCGTGATCTCATAAGGTTGTTGTAAGGAATAAATCTAAAAATCTATGTAAAATATTAAACTTAGGATGTATCCTTTTTTACATAATACATACTTTAAAAAAATATTTAAATGTTATAAAATATTGCATGGTAAAATAAAAGTGGAATTAGACTGAGAACTATTCATTACAAACTCCAACTACCTATTTGATATAGTGTCTGTCACACATGGACCTCATTTTTTTCAAATGAGGAAATCGAATGTGATCATCTCTAAATCATTGAGTGTATAAATTAGAAAACAAACCAAATCAAAAATTTTCTTTGAGATAAGTTTATGCATATAAAATTACAAAATATTTCAATAAAAAAGAATAGCTCAACAAAACAATAGAAAAGAAATAATTTAACAAGATAAGGCATCAAAAAGGAACATTAAAATCAAATAATGCTTGGAGAAAATAAGCAAAAGCAGTGAAATACTCAAGGCCAAGAGATATAATCTGAAGTAATAATACAAAAGACTTTGGCATAATAAGAAAATACAAATTATATAAATGGTGTATATACAAGCCAAGTTAGAAAAATCAATAATGAAAATAAATATTTGAAAAAAAAAACCATGAATAATCCTTTGTTAGTAAGCCAAGATAAAAATACAAAAAAAAAAAAATCGAAATTACATGTTGGAAAGGAGACTTCACTTTATGTGATCTAAGTTGGCCATATGTCAACAGAAAGATTATAAATTTATTTTTTTGTGTGTGACAAAGGACAATTTCTCTTTGGGATATGATTCCATGAATCTTTTTGTAGTTGAAGTAAATAAAAACCTGGAATCATTGGTACAATCATGTTCTGAGTTATGTTTTAATATATTGATTCTTTATAGCAATCAAAGCTAGTAAAGACCCTTGATTAGTGAGTTCATCTGTTTTTAAATTTTTATTTCAATTTTCTCTCTTAAGACTTTTAATAATTCATTAAGCATTTATTAAATAATTACAACACAGAAAGAATGTTCTAAGATAGAGATAAATATGCTTTTAAGAAAGTTTTAATAAACTAAGTAAAGAGATGTGGAAAATTAAATGCTATAGGTGAATTGATAAATATGTATATAGTTAAATAGTTATAAAATTAGAAAAATACACATTAGCAAAATTGTACATGCATATACTTATGAATAATATGTACATTTTACATAAATGTAATTCAAATAAAATAATTTGAAACATAAATTTAATTTTCTAAAGTTTATATGTTTCACTGTTTTAAATACTTTTTTTACCAATATTATTGATTGATAATATTGCTATAACTATTTTATGGAAGGGAAAACAGAAGAGGAATAAGTGGCTTTTCTGGTCTACAGAACACGTTAATACATATAATCTGTTTAAAATCCCAATCTTATTTCCTTAGATATTTTCTATTTAAGGTTTTTTAGAACTTTGGTGAAGGCAGCTGACAAAGTTAGGGAGGGAGTAGAGGCAAATAATTTAGAGCAGAAGACAGAATAATATTGAATTTCTCTCTGATCTAGACATATCTGTCCAAACATGTCAATCTTAATTTGTTTCAGAGCTCTGAACTTAGTCTTAATATCAATAGTCCTTCCTTATAAATACTTGATGTTCTAATATTACCAGTAAGCACTAAGTTTGGGGCTTTGTTGCTTAGATGAAGGCAGAGCTGCCTTAGCATTCCTTGGTGGCTAATGATTTATTTTTCTAACTCAGATGACACCATTTTCTCACAGCAATCATTACCTATCTTTAATAATGATCTTCATTAAAATGTCACATCAACATTTTATCCTGAATTACATATTTTTTTATTTTTCAATTTTTTAAAAATTTAATTTAATCAACCTTTCATTAGAGACATTATTATATTACTAAAAATGTTTTTAAATAGCACATAGCAGCCAAACTGAAAGAAACTAATATATATATATATATATATATATATATATATATATATATATATATATAAATCCAACATTCTTTATATTTAGAACAACTTTTTTTCCATGAAATTCATATCCACTAAAATTTCTTAATTTAATTTACTTGTATAGGTCTAAAACACTATAAACTGACCAATGATTCTAATTTACCTAGGTTAATAATAATTCAAATAATTATAATAATAATATTAAAATCAATCTGCTAATATATCTCTGAAACATTCTTGTTCTCAGGATCTGTACTAATTACTTTTCAAATATTAACTTGTTAATTTTGAACAAATTATACACAAGATATTTAATAGTAAATTAAATTTATACTGTATTATTTGCTTATCTAATTTCATTTATTCAACTATTCAAATGTAATCAAATTTAAATATCATTTTATATAACCTATACTAAATTAAAAATACCTAGGGTGCTAGCATCTTAATTAGTGAAAATAGCAAAATATATGCCATTGAATGAAATTATTTTAAATAGTAAGGTTCATATGAATACTATATATTAATCTACAGATTTTATATAAGCAGAATACACAAAATAACATAAAAAGTATTATAAGATGTAATATGAAATTATAATCAGGGACTGAAAACAAAAAACAAGATGCTATTTTTCATGCAAAAAATTAGATTAAAATGTTAAATTCTGTCTAAATTAAATATTATAAAATTAAATAAATGATACAAAAGGTCTTAGGACAATAACAAACAAAATTATATAAATGTGGAAATGTGTTATCTCATCTATTCCTCATATGTACATAAATTTGTTTAGCTATTTTTCAGTGCAGTTTGAAAATATCTATTAAAATTTAAAATACCTATGTACCGATTTTTAGTAGCTATTCTAGAGACATATCTACACATGTGCTTAAGTAGGTATGTTTATGAATGTT
Organism: Macroglossus sobrinus; assembly: GCA_004027375.1. Taxonomy (NCBI): domain Eukaryota; kingdom Metazoa; phylum Chordata; class Mammalia; order Chiroptera; family Pteropodidae; genus Macroglossus; species Macroglossus sobrinus. Next base: position 47,187 of record PVKZ01001326.1, on the reverse strand, counting down.
TAAAGAAAGACACTGGAAATAAATATTCTGTTGATGAAAATGTTGGTAATGCACTTATACTGTGGTATATAAATACTACAAAATATAGACCAGAACCAGGTAGTAGATCTATATCCGTTTACATTTAAAGATTGCCATGACCTGTTTATGAAAATAAAACAAACAAAAAAAATCTTAGAGATATTGATACCAGATGGTAGCTGTGAGGTTGGGCCCTTAAAGGGTTGTCAGCATTGGCATGGGAATCCCAAAGCCAGCACCCTTCACAAACCTCCCATTTGGTACAGATCAAGATATAAGAACAATAAAACTGAACTGAAATTCTCTCAGAGATCGATGCTTGTGCATTGCTTATCTCCTTAAATTAGCTCTAGATGTTACAGATTTTTCTGAATGTAGTTATTATCGTTTTTACCTTCCCACGGAGGGCCGCCTAGTCCCCAGTTCTTCCCAAATGTGTTCCTTTCTCAATTATGAACCAACAAATAGATAGTGTTCCAATTGGTTCTGTGAATTAGTGCAATTAAGATTCAACTTTTCACATGGCAATTTCCGAACTACTTAATGAGTGCAACAAATTGTCAACAATAGAGAGTAATAAATTCTCCCTGAAGATTTCTAAGTTCCTTCCAACTGAAGAAAAGGTTAAATTTGGGAGCAAATGGCTAATGTGACTACCAAGGCTAAAAATGCAGTTGACTGGCTGTTCTAAAATCATCTCCCTCTCTATGAAGAGAGAAAATGAAAGAAATGCCTCCTTTTTTCACTTTCCTATGTAATTCATCTTCCATTACCACTTTCCTATTGTACAATCCAAGACATGAAATAGAAAGATAAAAAACTTATTACTTACAAAAAAAAAAAAGTATTATTCAGATAAATCCTGGAGCCAGAATGCATGTGTTTGAAATCTGAATCGACCACTAAGAGCAGTATTGGTCATGCTACTTATTCTCTGTACATTTTGATGTCTTCATTTGTAAAAGGTGACTGCTTGAAATGTCCTAATATTTTTATCAGTTTTAAATAAAATAAAATTTCTAATATTCTTGGTGTAATGGTTGGCTATTTTGGTCTGCTAAATAAGTTGTAAAAAATAGACTTTTAAAAACACTTTAATTTTAAACGAAGATGTGTTATTTTACGAGGCTCTATACATTTCATATAATATTTAATATAAATAGTATCCCTTCAAATTGTACAGTTACATGATATCCTACAGGAAAAAATCCAAAATCAAGCCAGGAAAATTGATATTTATGTCATTAGAGTACATCATAATCACGCAAATAAAAATTAAATATAACAAAAAAATGGGTGAAAGAAATAGAAAATATAGTGAAGTGTACAAGCACATCGAGTTCTTATTTAATCCCATCAGGTCTCATGGTATTTATTCTTTGAGGCTCTCAAATGAAACAGTTTAAAATGGTTGCTAACCACAGGAAGGGTTAGGACTTTTTAATCTTTTTAATCCACAACAATCAGTGTTCAGATTCTATCAGGCATAATATAAAAGTGATTAGTGTTCTAGTCCTCTGAAGTGAGAAGTTGCTTATAGTTCCATTTCCATTCATGCTTTGTGATAAACAGATCCCAGAGAAAAGCTGGAATAGAGTCAAGGCAGGCAATTAGATAGGTACACACACTTTCATATACTTCGAAAACAATTCCAGGACCTCTGCTAGATCCATTAATCAAAATCCTGGAAAATAATATTGATTCTGCAAAATCATTGTATAAAATACATAATATCATTAAAAACTACTAGTTTTTTTTTTTAATTGTACAGAGAACTATTCCATTTTACTTAAGGATCTGTGTGTGTATGGACATAATAAATCACAACTTTGTTTTAAGCTTGGTTCTAAATTAATACAGTGTGGTTAAAAGACAAAAATCTGGCAAAAATTACTATAGTTTTAAAAATGCAACTGATGTAATCAGTGATGTAAAAATGTCATATGATTTAATTTACAGGCCATTTTATAATGAGGAATGTAGACAAATATGTCCAGTTACAAAAGAGCCCGTTAGGCTTACAGCACATCAGAAAACATTTTAAATTTGTTATGAAACTCATATTTAACAATAGGTTTCACCTTTAATAGATATGCAAGTCAAGCTTATCTTGACTGAATATTTTCATTTTCATTCCTAAAATTGAACCAGAGTGTACCATCCTTCCTACATGATAGATCTCACGCTCTTAACAAGAGTATCTACTCATGCAGTGAAATGCTGAAAGGTGGTGCATTTCATTCTGAGCTACTTATTATCCCCAACAGAAAGTCAATTATTTTTTATAACTAGAGATTTTCAAAACTTCCAATTCCACCATGAATGCTTTATCATGATACAGTTCAGCCTTGATCAGAACACTGCAAGATGAGGTTGCCAATATACTACACAAAACCCCTCATCTGTACAAGATATCCACTTTTAAGTCATTCAGAAAATAAAAAGCCAATAGGTGCTATTAGCAACCTGTGAATATTTCTCAGAGAACCATGACTTCCTTTACAATGTCTGATGATAATTTTGAATTGACTCAAGTCTATGAGCTTTTATTGTATATTCTGCAAAATTGTATTTTCCTTCATACTTGCTGGGTGATGATTACAGAGTCTTAATTATCACCTCTTTTACCAATTCTTTTGAGCAAGAGAGCATGATACAGTGTACAGTACAGAGCTACTGAAAGCATATTTTATTTATTATATTTTTTCCACTAACATAATTTTTATTAAATTTATTGGAGCAACATTGGTTAATAAAATTATATAGGTTTGAATATACAATAAGATAATACTCCATATATAATATATTGCATTGTGTGTTTACCACCCAAAGTCAAACTTCCTTCCATAACCGTATATTTGACCCCCTTTACACTTATCTACCTTTTCCATCCTCCCTTTCCCTCTAGTAACCACTAAACTGTTGTCTGTTTCTCTAAGGCTTTGTTTGTTTTTCTTGTTTGTGTTTGTTGCTTTCAGTTTTATACCCCACACATGAGTGAAATCATATGGGTCTTTACTTTTTCTACCTGACTTCTTTCGCTTAGCATGACCATCTCAAGATCCATCTATATTGTCACAAATGGCAGTATTTCAATTTTTCATGGCTAAATAATTCCCCATTGTATATATGTACCACATCTTCTTTATCCAATCATTTACTGAAGGATACTTTGGTTGTTCCCATGTCTTGGCCACTGTGAAAAATGCTGCAATGAATAAATGGGTGCATATATCTTTATAGATAAATGTTTTCAAATATTTTGGTAGACACCCAGAAGAGGGATGTCTAGGTCTTATGGTAATTCTATTCTTAATTTTTTTAGAAAATTCCATACTGTTTTCCATAGTAGCTGTACCAATTTACATTTCCACCAGCAGTGTATGAGGGTTCTTTTTTGCCCACAACCTCTCCAAAACTTTCTATTACTTGTCCTGTTGATAGCAGCCATTCTAACAAGTGTGAGGTGGTATCTCATTGTGGTTTTGATTTGCATTGTCCTAATAGGTAGTGAACTTGAATAACTTTTTGTATGTCTGTCAGCCATTTGTATGTCTTCTCAGGAATAGTGTCTGTTCAGGTCCTCTCCCTATTTTTTATTTGGATTTTTTTGTTGTTGTTGACTTTTATGAATTCTTTGTATATTTTGGATATTAATTAGTCCCTTATTGGAGACATTGTTTGCAGAAATCTTCCATTCAGTTAGTTGCTTCTTTGTTTTATTGATGCTTTGAAAATACATTTTAAATTGTTTCTTAATGTTAAAATGTTTTCACATGCCATATTACAGTCTCCCAAAATGTATATTTTAAGCACAAATGAATAAGACATTCAATATAAGTATGTTTTTAAGATAACAAGTATTTGTTGCCTATATGAAAAGTAAGTATAACTTGGTGCTAAACTTTTAAAATTATTTGCTGTATCTTTTGTCATATTCAATTTCCTGGAATAGAGTCAAGGCAGGCAATTCGATATGTATACATCACTTCTTATACACCTTACTAAAATTGTTCTTTTCCTTCTATTGTTGAAGGCAAAGCTTTAAATTGAACTCAGTTACATCACATATTCCTTCTACTCAGAGTTTTATTTTTCCCCTCATTTTTCTGTCATTAATCATCATAATATATCAGAGAAAAAAAAAATTTTTTTAAGACTAGTATAATCCCCTCATTCTATGAAAGTAACAGCTTAGAGAGCTAGACCTTAGCTAGATCAAGTTTATGAAGAATATTAGCTGCATATGAAGATAGCATAAGACTTATTTTTGAGACAGAAAATAAATATCAAGGATCAAAACCCAAAACAAAACCAAACACAACAATATGTAAGTCTAAAAATCAAGTTAGAAAATCTCTATCTCTTTATCTATCTATCCATTCATCAGAGTTGTATAACATCAGAGAAGGAGAGCAAAAAGGTTTCCATTCTTTTCAAACAGATATTCTGGAAGAAACAAACAATAAATAAATTAAAAAACAAATGTTACTCCTTAATTTTAAAATAAATAAATCCATAAATAAATATATGTGAAAACATCAAATAAAGATAAGGGCTTTGAAGGAAATTAAATGGATAATTTTACAGAGTGATTCCTGCAGGGCAGGAAAGAGGGTACTGGGTTACATTGCATAAGACTGTCAGGAAAAGCCCCTCTGTGGTCATAACTAAAAATTAAATGATAAAAAGGAACCAGCCATAGAAAGACTTGGAGGAAGAAAGAACAGTCATTGACTATCTGTAACCTTATTCCATCTATACTAGCATACATATTTTTTCATATATTAATATTTCTGAAATTTGGGTGTATGTTATAATTTCTATTAGCTGAATGGCAGTCACACTTTGTAGTAACTCTCTACACCTCTGTAAACTTGCTTGTTATTTCTGATGGCATCCTGGCACAACTTCAATGTCTTGATGTTTAAGCGAACCATTTAAGAATAATTTAAGAAAGAAATAAGAGTTAATAGAAATTTGTGGTATAAATCCTTACCCTAAGGCCATCTGGTAAAATCAATAAATCACTATCATTAATCTTATTTAATGATTGTCAAAAGTGTGCAAAAATATCCCAGAAACTAGATTGAAATATTCTATCACCAAAGCTTTTGATACAGACAATAATAATGAATAGTTGAAAAGTGAGTACAGGTTATATTATTAATGTAAATAAGTTTTAAGAATACCTAACTGATTTATTTGTTTTTTTTTTTGTATTTTTATGTTTGTATAAGAGTGACATGCTAAAAATTCCTGTCTAAAATTCTTATAGTAAAAGGTTCTTTGAATATATGACAAAAAGTCTCAGGTGATAAAAAAATATTATAAATCAACATTTTTTTCTATTAAATTGTATATAAAATAACAGTTCATCTCAAAATTCATGTTGTCTTAAATATTGAGATCATTTCTCTTTCCAAAAGGCTCTGCTATGTACTGGTGAGTAAGGCAGATATGATCTCAATATTTATAGGGTTTTCATCCTAGTGAGAAAATAAATAACTGAGAAAATTAAATAAATTAGTCCTTACAAGTTATGATAATTACTACAAAGGCAATAAAATTATTATGTGAAGTCCACATAAGTATATATATATATATATATATAAGGAGAATAATCTGGGTTAGTGAATCTCATTTAGATTACGGGAGGTATAGATTGTCAGAGAAAGCGTGTCAGAGAATATACTTCTTCAACTAAGACTTGAAGGAAGAGTCAATCATGTGATAAGTAATAAAAAAGTATTTCAAGTTTAGCAAAAGTGTATCCAAAGTGAAGTGTATGTTATTTTCTAGGAATAGAAAACCCTCGGCAATTGTGTATACTAAAAGAATGAAGGGTGAATTGGCAGGTAAAGATTGGGTAAGTGAATTTGCATGGGAGGCAGGTCTTGCAGGGCACTATAGACAGCATTTAGGAAATTTGTATTTTACATTAAGTACAAATAAAAGGTATTGAGGCATTTCAACTGAGGGAGTTACATCATCAGAATGATGTTTTAAAAAGATCCGTCTGGATGTCCTGAAGAGACTGGAGTATAGGTGAGCAATGGAAACTGCAAGAACAGCTAGAATGATATTGTAATAGTATGAGTAAGAGCTAATGATGGTTTAGACCATCATTAGAGTGGTCTAATGATGTTGCAGTAGAGATGAAGATAAATGAATGGATTCTATATACAGTTTAGAGAGTCATTGGACTTATTAACAGATTCAACGGAGAGTGAGCAGAAATAGGTTGATTTTGAGGTTTCTAATTAGAGCAATCAAATGTACGAGAATACCAATTCCTGAAATGGTACAACCAATGGATGAACTGATTGGAAGTGAAAAATGAAGTTCAAGAATTTAGCTTTGGAGATGTTAAGCTAAAATATTTGTTAGTGATCCTATATAAATTCTATACGTACATTTGTATTTATAAGCATGGAGTTCAGATAAAAACTCTGATATAATGCTGGGGATCTTTTACATATAAATTTTTGTAGATCTATAGAGAAGATCGAGCCTGCAAAGGAGTTTGTGAACAAGACATCCTGAGAGAATATCTACCCAAGAAAGGATGGAAAACTTGTTGAAAAAGAGATATGCCATCATTTACTAGATTTGACAACATGAAGATCACTGGCATTCTTGGAAAAAAAAAAAAGAGTTTAGTTGAATGGTGTAAAGTGAAATTTGAATAAAATGTAAAAAAATAGTAACAGAATATGCAGATAACTCTGAAGAAATTTAGTGGACAACCACAGGGATTTTCAAAGCAAGGAAATATAAACTGCAAACACTAGGCAAGACTTATAACAGATGATCTTAATGAAAGGGGAGGAAAGAGTTTGCTTTGCACTGCCTTGCTGAGCAGCAGAAAATTAAAAAAAGTTCAAGTGATGGTAATAGGTGTGTGTGCAGAGATATACCCTCTTCTGAGATTCCACTAACAGGTCTGGCTTTTTAGAGGTTGCTCATAATCTAAATTTTTAACTGAATACTGTTTAACTTAATAAAGATTGTATTAAGTTTGTCATCTTGATGGAAAACCCACAGTAGGTCCCTGTGTCTAGGCTTCTATTACAAGATTTTGGAAAGACTTGCTCATATAAGTTCTCTCCAGTCCATTGGGGACTATGGGCATCTTGAAGCTGCTGATAGGGGGCTATAGTATATAACAGACCTTGAAGAACAATACTTTTGCAACATGACAGTTTTTCAGGGGCTAGTGTGATATCAGAGAACACTGTAAATTTTTACTTAGGGAAAGTTATTTTATATTTATTTGCTATCCAGTAAAATTTAAATATAAATAAAAAAGATCAAAAATAAAATAAAGTTATCATTGGAATATTCCATAGAATTTTTGTTTCATTAAGAGTGCAAGATACATATTAAATCAATAAAATAAATATAGTGATTGGCTATATATTATTTTTAGAGAGGTGAAACAAACATAATATACTTCATGGTATTCAGAAAGAAACAGAAACACACACACACACACACAACACTGTAGACATTAGTAAGTGATACAAGTGGGACTAAGTTAGTAGTATCTCTTTGGTCAGAATTACATGGTGAAGAGTCACATATTTATAGTAATAAAAATGACATACCTGACACCAGGTCTTTTAATGTAAACAAAGGAAAACAATGGTGATCCTAACAAAGCAGAAAAAGAGCCAGGATTGGGACATATCATTATCCCCACCCACCCATTTTCCTCCACCCATTCTCCAATGTATCACTATTTCTAGATCTTTGTGTGGAAATACTTTCTTCTCTCCCATGGCAATAATGTGTCTGTGCTTGAGAAGATAATTAAAGAAAATTGATAAATAATAATTACTTAGTGACAGAATAATAAATACTGTGATGTTTCCTTTTCATCAGATAATCAATGAGTCTCCAAGTCAAAGGCAATAATAAAGCTTTAAAATTCAAGTATATTTGGAGATAATTGGCTATAGGGAGAAAATACTGACTCTACTAATAGCCATCTGGTTGGTATAAAATTATTTGCTAAAATGGTACTAATCTTAGTGAAATTTTAGCAACAGATAAACCTAAAGAAGATTAATTTATTATAAAATAATAAATGTAGTAATTTATAAAGTCAAAGATATTAACACTGCCAATTTTCCCCACTATCATTTTTGAAACATAGAATAAAACCACAGAGGGGAAAAATAAGAATGCTTTTAAAATTACATAAATAAATACATAGTAATATTTAGTATTATCTGAGATAATAATACTTTTTTATCATAGAAATACGTATAATCTTTATCAAAAGTAAAGAAGGGTGAAGTAGGGAGGCATTTCCATTTCATACTTTTTTTTTCTCTTTTTCTGTTGTATTACTTTGAGTGTAGAGAATAATAAATTTATTTTAATTGGAGCAATTGATCTGGTAATATTCTGCATTTAATCTTAAACTCTACTCCTTCCTCAGTTAAGTAGAACCAGATAATATTGAAATGCATCACTAAGAAATTACAAGCTTCACAGCCAACTGAAATGGCAAAGGCCAAAAAAAAAAAAAAAGAAAGTTATTTAAATCACTGAAATATAAACTAGGAAATCATTTTGCCTCATTAACTACCAAATTGCTTTGTATATAAAAATATCTTGTTCTTTTTCCTATCATGATCTTAAATAATCCAAATAATTAAAAAATACATCATTAAATTAGCGTTTATTAATTTAATGCATTGCTTACCAATTTTTTTGTCACTGCTATTTTTCATTCAACAGTCTTTGGAGCATATTTTGGATGAAGCTGTTTATTGTACAAAATAAGATATATTTAAAAATGATGCAGAGTTGAGCTTGGAGACAGAAAACATTTTTTAGTTAGGTTACTAGAGCTAATGAAACATCCGTGACTAGAACTACGGCTCGTTCATAGTTATTTTCCTTAGCCATAGAAGGTTTAGAAATTTCAAAAGTTGTTAGGGAATTATGCATGCTATCATGAAATAGTAGGGATCCCAAACTACCTAATTTTGTCTCCTAAGTATGTTCTTTTAAAGCAAATTATTTTGTGGAGTATTTTAAGTGAAGAATTAATAGAAATGAATTATATTTTTTTCTAGATGGCAAAGGAGCAATTGGAAGCTGGCCAATTTATTATATCTTTTTAACAACAATTTTACAAACTTTCAACAAATATTTACTGGGCACCTATTCCCAAGGGATCTATCAAATGTCCCAGACTATCTGTGGTGGAGTGAAAATGCTTTAAAGAAGGCATTTATGAGACAATAATGTCAGTTATGCAATGACTGGCCTTGGGCCTTGAAGGCAGCAAGTCTAGAAATACAATTTCAATTACACTGAGAAAAGAGTGACTAACCAAATTCTTAACTCTTAGCTACAACTACCTCATCTAATAAATACAGCTATTGTAAAAAGAATCAGACTATAATATTTGGTGATACTGAAATTAAGCCATTCTGGAAGTTGAGTCATGATTGTTTAATTATACATTATATTACTGTTTTATATTTTAAAATGATAACATTGGTTCAATTGAACATGCTTTTGGATGTATTTTTTCAGTAGTGCTGATAAAGCTACATTCACACTCTCACCCAGCCCCCAATAAAAATAAATAACACAAATGCAGAATATAATTAGTTATGTATTTTACTACAATGAACTATGGGTTTTAAGTATTATACTTATTTGTCATTATTTATTTTGTAATAAAACTTGAAGAATGCATCAAATATGAAAAAACATTTTATGGCATTGATATAATATATTTGATACCCTGAGCAAATACCTCTTCTACATGACAAAATTATTTTCATTAATAATCATATGGTAATCATTATTTTCTTAATTTGTTTTTTGGTTTAAAATAATTAATAAAAATGAAGAATACATTTTGATTTATAATGTATTATTAAACATCAGTAAAGAGTATTTTATATGTAAACTAAAATCTGCTAGTTAGCAAACAAAATATTACATCTTGCAGTTTGCATTCTGTTTTACCATTTTATAAATTTAAACACAAAGGACCTCATATTTATAATCATGCACTATTGCTATCATTTTTAATTTTGAAACTATAGTCATATGTAATACCATAGATGCACAGAGATTATAAACAGTAATATGTAATAACATATGATTTGGTCACATGAACGACATCCAAAACAATTTAAAATTATTTTGAACAAAATTACTTTTCAAACTAAAATGTGTAGCTGAGTCTCTTTGTAAAAGTATCAATTATAGAACTGGGAGATTTCCATATTAATTTCTATGTAAAGCAATGTTTATTAAAGAATAAATATTAAAATGTGCTAATTAAAGTTTGCACATATATTTATATTTTTAAAACTCCAAAATAACCATAGCATATTTTAGAACTTAAGTTGATAAAAACATATTTTTCATTAAGTGTATTTTATAACTGACATGATTTAAAATTCATAGTCTATGATCATTTAAAAAAGTGGCCCCAACCTTTTTGGCACCAGGGATAGATGCTCCTATGAGAATCTGGTACCTGATGATCTGAGGTGGAGCTGAGGCAGTGATGCTAGCATTGGGCTGCAGATATAGATGAAGCTTCATTTACTGACTTGCTGCTCACTCTCTGCTCTGTGGCCTGGTTTCTAACAGGCCACGGACCAATACCAGGATTTGGGGATTCCTGATTTAAAGGATTGGTTTTTATTATTATATTACATTCTCAACAATGTACTCTTTATGCTTCCACCCAAAGTGCAACATTCTCGCAAGTCCACCCTTGGTATACCACTGCTCTAGTATCAGAATTTTTACTAGGTAAGGTCTTCTCTTTCTTAGCTACAGAATCAGTTAGGGTAATATTAGCTGCTGTCATAAGAAAACTCAAAATTCATAATGGCCCAAACACAGTAGAAATTTCCTGCTCATGTAAATCTGAGAAGTACTTACATATTCCTTATATAAAGGGAATATAAGAAATATTTCTGATTGTTGGGCAAGGACTTATAATAGCAAGAAGGGGTTTCTATTACACATGATCATCAGGGATCCAGGCTGATGTTTGCTCTGTGGCATACCTGTAATTTTTAAGGGGGTGATTTATGTAGGAGTGGAGAACAGGGGGGAACATATTGAAAATGTTTCATAGAGTATGCTTAAAAGAGGCACATGACATTTCCACTTACATTAGGGTGACAAACTTAGCTGTATACCTATACTTAACTTCAAAGGAGACTGAGAAATTTATTTTAATTGTATCCTCAGAAAGAAAACAAATATTAGTGAGCAACCAGTTGTCTCTACTTGAAACCCCTGCTACTTTATTAAACAAGAATTTACTCCAGTCTCCAATATTTCCTTCTCTCAACACAGCTGCCTCCTTTTACTTTAGTATACTTTCATAACTCCTATATCACTTTCCTTATTAAAATACATCATAATTAAAAGGAAGTGGGATGTAGAATTCCAGGTACCACAAATGGTATTTTATAGACATTAACTCCTTTCATCTCAGCAACTAATTGAATCCAATGATCTTTCATAAAAATCCTTTTCCTAATGATCCATACACACTGGCTAAAGGTTGGAAACAGAGAAGTATGATTAAACAACTGCTGTTAGAAGTCTTTAACCTACTATTCAACCCGCCCAACCTCTAAAACTAGAACTAGAAAAAAATTGATTTGTTTTTATATCATCCTATCTTATTTTGGAACATTTTCTCCAAACTCAATTCAGTTTTCTGCCCAGATAACTCATGCTCTTATTTTGCTCCATGGGCCTTTCTTATATCACATTCAACTTTGACTAGAGTACTGGATGTTTCCTATTCTCTCAGTCACTGTTGATTCATCCCATGCACTATCTCTTAAGAGCTGTTAGTTCTAGGTTATGCTGTGTCAATGTGATATGAATCTATGACATTGTGTACTAATATATGAGAACTTCCAAACAGTGGATATTACTCTAATGTAATGAGCAAAATTTAATAAGCTTTACATGAGAAAGCCAAACTATTTTCTTCATGAGATATGGATGTTAAGCTAATTAGGGTACACAATTTTAATAGAGGTGATTTTGAGTTTTATTATGTGATCGTAAATGACTACAAAATAAGACTTGACTAATTAATATTTGTTAACATTTGTTCTACAATTATTAATAGGTTTAGGCTATAGAAGAAATGATGGTAGAGGTCAGGGAGAAGATAGTGATTTATTGGCTAAACCATACCATGCTGAGACTTGAAAGTAAATTCCTGGCCATAAATATTATGTTTTTAATAAGTTAAAAGAAATGATTTGTTAATGTAAGAAATTAAATATAATATGGATATAGTCTGTCCATTTCACAATATATATTTTATATACACATTAAAATATATATATAGCCTCATTGCATAATTAGAAGGAATAGGTACTACACTTTTTAGAATGTAAAATTATAATTCTACCACCAAAGCAATAGAAAAGACATTTGTTTTTACTTTTCATTTGAAATAATAAGAATGGTTCATCTCCTGCACTACTTAAGTAACTATGAGATTTCCAAATAAACAGAGACAATTATCAGGCTCCACATCAACAAAATGCCTCAAGCAAAAAAACATGACAACCACATAAGCTTTAGAGTCTGGGAAACAACAACTATAAAACAGTTACACACAAAGTTCAAAGTTCAAAACAATCGGTTTCTACTCATGACTCTAGCTAGCTCTGTGACCTCTGAAAAATCATTTTCCTCTTTAGGTCTCATTTTATTGGATGGTTGCTCAGTTTTACTTATTTTTAAATTAAGGGAGTTTGTCTCTTCTGTCTCTATAATATTATACTTACAATGAGTGTAAATACTACTTAATAAACATAATTTGGCAAAAAATATGAGTATGAGTATTTTATTATGCAATCTTTATTACTTATACAGAAAATATATATTCTCTAATAGTAATTATTATTTTTAATATTTACTATGTACTATCTTCCACTAAAATAGTTCAATCTTCTTTTATAATGCATACAATAGTAGATCAGTGATACATCTTTATCATATAATTCTAAGGCACTCAGAGAATAAGAGAAAATGTAAGTATTTTCTCTCCTTCTGAAATTCAGGAACAGATCTGTTAAAAAACAACACCATTTAACATGGGTCACACACCTAGAATATCACACAGTCCCAAGAGCAGCAAGAACGATTCACTAAGGACCAAGATATGGCACTGTTGATTTGCTAAATTTCACTGAAATCTTTGTATGAGTTCAAAAGTGTCAAATTTTATGCTCTGAATTTCACCTGGATGTACAATTTTAATTTTAAAAATTTTCCCGAGAATAATAACTGTAACCTTTTATCAAGAGTGGGTTTGTTCTCAGCAGAGCCAACCCCTCTGCCACCCACTCCAGGGTGCTATCATTGTCATGTGGAGAAGCCAGCAATGTGAAAACTAGAGGTCTGTACCTGTTTGTTCAGTGTTATCAAATGCCAGCCTGGGGGCTATTCCCAATAAGAGAGCTCTGACTTCCAAACCACAGAGCAGCATAAACTCTTCTGAAAAAATCTTTTGTGTGCAAACAGAGGTTTAGCAGCATGCTTTCTTCCTGGAAGGAAAAAAGAGCATGCCTCTTACCATCAAGCCTTCATGATATATCTATCCTTTGTAATTTCACTATTATAAAGTTATATTAAGCTTTTCATGATTGTAGTTATTAGTGTAAGAGTTAAAAATGAAGAAGGACTCCTGATAAGAAAATTATGTCAGTATGGCACCAAACATGTTTGTCTTGCAAACAAGAAATTATCTGAAACACTTTAATAATTTCAAATTTTGATTCAAGTTTTAAAATAGAAATTATTTTTATACAGCACATTGAAAAGACAGTTAGCAGTATGCTGCCTCTTAATCTACAATCCCCAAACAATGCCCTGCATGAAAGTTTTGGGTGACCATAAACTTGGTTTCAACCTTTGATCACTTAAGTTCAGTAAGAGTAAATGAAGAAAATGCTTTTAATTGTCCTCTTTAGTGGGAGAAAAGTGTAAATCTCCTAATAGTTTTAAATAGATAAATATACAAACAAGTAAGCAAACAAAAATAAAATTTAGGTGCATGTAACGTATTTACTTCAGTGCTATCTTTCTTTATTCTACCCTCATTTAAAACAGTTTGTGATCTTGAATTCTAGGTATGTGATTTCACAAATCCTAACTTGAGGATCGCAGCTCTCTCTGTCCATACACATACAGAAATTGAATGCTGACCTTCGGAATGAGTGTGTGAGGAAGGAGAGGGAGTGGAGATGGGGAGGGAGAGAACAGGCAGGGAGGGGAGAAGGAGAGAGAATAAGATTGCATAGTTCATTTGTAATTTACTCTTTTACTCTTCACTTTGCAGAATGTTTCAAAAGAAAGCCATGAGTTTTAAAACATAAAAAAAAAAAAAAGAAAAGAAAACCAAAAGGGCTCTTGCAAGACAGACCCTAGAGCAGTTTGACAACATCAAATAAAACCCCTCCAGCATGTTCTCCGCATGTGATGCCTTTGTACATTCATTCCAGCCTGTGGGCACATTTTCCCTGACACTCAAAAGGTTTCAGTGCCATGTTGATAGATATAAACACATATGGATTACTTATTTCCCATTCTGTCTCCTGAGTTCCATACTACTTTCTACAAAATTAATTTTATATGAAAATGAGTTCTTGGAAGCCACAGTATTTTACATGTGACTAGAAAAGTAGAATTATAACTAGTTAATTATGTTATTCCTCAGATATGAGTCAATGACACACCAATGTGCATGGTTATGAATCATAGAAACTTCATACACACATTAATATATACATACATCTATATATATGTGCTTATATACATATATGTGTATATTATATTTCCTAAAGAGATAAAATATATGTACATATATATTTCTGTAATGTGTAACTGTATATATAAATGTATATTATATAAATACATACAGTCTCTTTTTCAATTATTTATCCATAAGACTATTTTTCTGTCTTCTTTGGTCTTCTAATTTGTCTTCTGCTGAATTCTAGGTATGTGTCTGTGTTTATTTTTTTTTTAAACTTTGAAATATATATGACCTATTCACCTGTATGGATTTATTACTACAATTATTTTAGAAAAAGCTGATTCTGAAATCTAACATAAAGTGTAATTTTTATATACTACAACTATTCTCTTAAGTCACCGAATCAAAAAAAAATTGAAGCAATAGTATAGAAATACTTGTTAAAGATACTTTTATGCCATGAAAACAAAAAAGCCATGCTCATTTTTTATATATGTTAGAAAAACTTTGGTCTTGTATATAAAAATATTTTTAAAAAATCCTATATTGGAACTTTTACAGTAGAAGCTTCATGTGGTTGCTGAGTCTGAAAACCAAGCCGCCTCTCTGCAGGTGTGTCATGTCTCCACTGTTTTGACAGCACATGGTTCACTTCTTTTTCAAACACTGACATAGAGACCTAACCATGCTAATAGCAATTGAGCTACCAAAACACTACCAGCACTAGCCTGCCCTTTCTAGAAGTTCAAGTTCTCAAGCAAACAATAAGTAGGTGCTTTCATGATTTCTAAAAGCTTCAGAAAATATCTTTTAAAATATATTTAGCTATTTAAAATAAGTCATAAAAAAGGCCTTACTGCAAATTCAGCAAGTAGGGAGGGATGGAAAATATATATTATATTGTTTCTGCTTATTTAGAACTAAGTATGAAATATCTAGACATTCAAATACCATTCTTTCTTGTGTAATAGGGATTTAAAAGGAAGCAATGATCAATGAGTTTCAGAAACTATAAAAGTAATCTCTGGAGAAATGGATTCTTAGCTGAATTGCTAGATCTACCCAGCAGGGCAATTTGAATACTTGAGGACTAAGAAATTAAGAAATGAAAAACTACGAATAGGATTTGCTTGGCACCACTGAGAAAACTTGGCTTAAATTCAGTATTTAAAACCAACTAAATTGGTTGTTGCTTAGCTTGTGTTCTTTTCTGTTTTCTCTCAAAAAGTCATCCAAAGGTATTTTCTTTTCCCTGAAGTTTCACAGCTTTAGCGGGTATAAAACAATTTATTAAAAGAATAATGAATAAATGTAGATTTAATGACACATAGCTAAATGTAAATGTATGTAAATACTATTATTACAGCACGTTGTCATCTCCATGTTAGGAAATAAATCAACAATTAAACTCTATTAGAGGTCCCTATCCAAATGAAGCTGCATTTTTATTAAATGCTTAAATTTCAGTTTCCAGGTGTTCAGAAAACAAAAATTGAGTATCATTCTCTGTGGATGTGGAAGGGTTAATGTTATGTCCTTGTTCTAAGGAGGTTAAGCACTGAGAAAATGTGACTTACACTTTACCTAAGAACTTTTCCATAAAGACAAGCAGAAGGGAGAGACTATCAAGTGAAAAGAGAAAGAAGAAAAGTAACAAGGATTAACTAAGAAATTAATACTCTGATATGCTACTTACTCCTTCAAGAACTATACAGAGAAACAAGAAAGGAAATAACACCTATTTTGTGCTAACCATTATGCTAAAAGTAGGCAGGAATTTTTATTGTTGCTGAATTCTCACTTTCAGATGAGGAAACTGAGGCACAACACTTAAATTATTTAAATTATTTTGATAGTTCCCTTGTAAGTTGCAGGTGCTAGGATGGAATTTCAAATTCAGCAGGTTTCAAAACACAGGCTTTTTTCTACTATTTCATGCTGCTGGGACTAGAAGAGAACATGTGAAAACACTGTTTTCATTATCTAGAAACATGTCTTTTCATATAGGATACATAGACTACATTTGAATTGTTGTTCTCAGGCAAAAGTTATATATCTCGCTAAGAATCTTTTAGTTTTTTTTTATTTCTGAGCTCTATTTTTATCTCTTTTGCCTTCCCTCAAACTATCCCTGACTTTATGCCCAAATCATAGAGTATGTCTTTGATACAACAAAAGCTGCTTAATTCTCTGTGATTGTTTTACATTTTTTTTTTATGGATGAAGTGCTAATCAGAGAACTATAAATGGCAACAATCAGAGTTGGCTCTTACTTATACAAACATTATAGACATGTATGGTTTTTCAACTACGTTTGTCCTTTGTATCTCACTGATTTTATTGCATTTTTGAAGGACTTTTTCTACTTACAAAATAGTTTGCTTAAATAATCCTTTGCAATTATAATTAGAAGTGCATTTCAGAGAGAAACCATTTTAGGGACCATTCCTTTATGTTTATCTATTCATGCGAAATTTAGAAACTATAATTTCTGGAACTTTAATTTCTATTAATTTGAGAATTACATATTACTATTTATTTCTTCTTTAAAAAATTAAGATTTTAGTGATTCAAAAGGAAAATGTTTCAAAGTCTTTTCTGGTATTAAATATCCCTTACTAAGTCATATTTTAATGGATTAAAATGTAAATAAATTGGAAAGTTTTACTAAATCTCTCCCTGATTTAAATATAAATCAGACATCAAAACTGTCATGAAATACTATTTCAAGAAGTACTATTCAGTTTTAAATATTTTTCAATATTTTATATTTAATAATAAACCAAATATAACATAAGAAATTACTGCCCATTATAAAACATTAAATACATAAAATAACTGGATAGCTACTTAAATTATGCAGATGATTTTCAATAAAATCACAAAGGGGTTGATAACCTATATTTTGATCTTTGATGTATTTATTTTATACAAGTGACAGAGTTTTCTTAATTTTTAAGAGGCCTTGAGCTAAGAAACTAATTCTTGATTCACCCCTTTCCCTGAGCACCACAGTTCAGTATTTGAAGCATGATACACTTTTAATTGCAAAAATATATCATCATGACATGTAATTCTAACTGTACAAAATGACAATATAATGCATAGGTTTGAAATTTAGCCACACATTCACTATGTGAAAAGTGGTAGCAGTGACATGGGTTGCTTCCATAGTTCATTTCATTTTTCTACCTATGCTATATAAAGGATATATCTATAGGTATGCTAAATACTACTTCATTATTTTTTTCCAACATTTCCTTACAAAACATGCTGAACAGTATGTTCAGGTCCAGTATTCTTTGAATGACAATATAAAGCTCATGTAAAATTTAATAGTATTTTGTAGACAATTGATGCATTTGGATTACAACTGGGGCATGCATAACCTCTAGAATTTTGCTTAATTTTCTTCCAAATAGTGAATGAAATGCATACCTAAGCACATATAGATTGGCATACATTTTTTAAAAAATCTTTTAAATTGTTACCTAGTACTGTCTCCATAGTACCTTAAATAAAAGCATATTTTTGAAATAACATAGTAGAAAGAGCATTAGACTAAGATGAAGACAAAAACTTATCTTGACAGACAGGCAACTTCTAGAGCTAAATCAAAACAAAATAAAATGCACCTCAAATAGTTATTTACCTGTTCTTTTGTATTCTAGTATTCGAAGGAAAGACCATGAAGTCAATGTCCAATTGGGGCATTTTATTTAATTTGGTTATTATATTATTTTAGTTCCTAATACTTGTAGGGATAAACCTAAACAGCTTGATAAAATGCTTTTCAATATCATAATAAGAAATTATTTAATCCACTTATGCAATCTGCATCTCTTTTGAAATCACTTAACTTCTTATGCAAAGTATCTCTGCTAAACCTCATTAAAAATTAAAAAGAAAAAAAACTGTATTGAAGAGATGACACCTGGACTATATGAGTAATTTCATAGATCATCACACATAGAAAATGATAAAAGTTCAGTCTTATGTGACCTCCTTCTTTCTCAGAATCTGTATAGTATGTTGATAAAATAAAAATCTGAAATTATACCACCTGGCTTCCAATATAAATTTCATAAATTACCGTGTGTTCTGGGGCATGTTATTTAATATTTTAAAATTACAGTTTCTTTATCTTCAAAATAGAAATAACCACAGTAACCTATTAAGTGGGGTTATTATAAGGGTGAAAAGAGATAATGTTTGTAAACCAGTGACTTCTACATAGCAAGTGCTTATAAATTATCAGTATTATTAATAATAATAGTAGTAATATAACCCAGGGTTTATTATGCCATATAGATATTTTGCTTTCTATAATTATTATGCTAAAAATGGCAGATAAAGTTACTAAAAACAAAGGCACAAAGACAAAGAGAATTCTGGCAATAAAAATAATTTTAAAACTAGCAAAATTTATAATAGGATCTTGGATGGGACATCACCAGATATATAATTCTACATAATCTAGAACCATCCTTCTAAATATTAAGGCAGAAGTTTAGAGAGTCAGTGGAACCATTAAAATTAATTATATTCTTTATTTTGTTAATAGTTGCCAGACTATACTCATTAAATTCATCATTAAAAATATCTAATTAAAGTTTAAAGTCCTTTTATTTCATAGTAGATTGAAAATTTAAAAAAATATCTTTTTGATATCAGCTTTTTCAACAGTACTGATACTATAAAATGGAACCCTTAATTTGCATCACAGAGAAAATAAAATTGAATAAACTGATCTTAGAAGAAAGAAAAAGGTTATGGATCACCATTTTTTTCCACCTTTCCCTGTAAATTCTGCTTGAAGTTGTTATGGTTATTATGATTCAACAACCAAAACAATTTGACTTAGCCTTCAATATGATTATAACTAGACGATATAAAATCTATTGCACAGAATGGGTCATAAAGTATTAAAGGTGAGGGAAGGTAAAATACTATGAGAGAAAAACAGAAAACATTGTATTGAATTTCCAGGTAGACTGGAATAGACTGGTAAAGAAAGTACAAGTGACAAGATCTTTTCTCTCTGCAGTGCTATTTTCTTGATGACATGGAATACTAAAAGGCAAAATTTAAAGGACATTACTAGAATAAGTGAATTTTTTTTTTTACCTTTGAACTATATTTTCAGCTTTTTAGTAGACTCAATAAATTAGCTAATCTCAGGGAGAAAAAAACAATAATTTGAATTTCCTGGTTAGTAACATTTATTACATCAAGAGGTGTTGAGACATGCAAATTCTCATTTATCTAATCC
Organism: Macroglossus sobrinus; assembly: GCA_004027375.1. Lineage (NCBI taxonomy): Eukaryota > Metazoa > Chordata > Mammalia > Chiroptera > Pteropodidae > Macroglossus > Macroglossus sobrinus. The sequence continues at coordinate 27,103 of PVKZ01001326.1, read as the reverse complement.
CTGATAGATATAGATAAATAGAAAATTCCATTCATAATTTATGAGATATTAGCCTCTTCTATTGCAATTTGTTTTATGCACTTCCACAATAAACAGTTTCACCATTATAATAGCAGTTATTTTGCCACAATTCTAAGAAAAGGATGTTGTACCTCTATTCTCTTTACATATGACCAAATTTTATCAATTCTAAAATGCATATATTTTTATATTTAATATTTCTAAAATATTGATCCCTCATACAATCTTTTACATTTATGTTAAGCTTTCATTTATTTTTTTTTAGTGCAGCCTAGAATAACCACCCAAAAATATTTCTAACAATTGATGTTGTTGACTTAGATTTCATAAAATACAGTTGATATCTGAGAAAATATTTTAAGACTAGTTTATTTTGTGCTTTATTGGTTATTAAATAAAAGCTATAGTATAAAAAGAAACTTTCAATGTGGACTGGGAAACCCTAAAGATGCGGGCATTGATTATGCCAGAAATAATCCTCAACTAACTTTTCAATATTATTTCTCTGTTATAAAAATAATTATAATGTCCTAGTTCTTGCTCCTTTCGATGAAGCCATTAAGAAATAGACCTTGGGGACTACTTATAACTAGATACTTATACTGTGGAAACTGAAGGTGAGAGTAAAAACCTCATTTTTAAAAAGCCATATTTCTGACAAACAGAAAACCTGTCATAAAACTAGCATCTTAAAGCACATTAAGAAGCAATGCATGCTATTCAGAACAAAACAAACTCAAAATGCAAAACGTGGTTAGGTTCTAAATCATATATGACACATTTTATATTTTACAATTTAATTATGTAAGCCTAACATGCTTTCAATGCTTATAAAATGGAGTGTTTCTATTATTTTTGCCAAAAGCATAGTTCTAAAATAATGATACTTATTACAGGAACTACATTTAATGCTATACATGTAATTTATAATTTCACTTTAACAACCATATTACAAACCAAGGATTCTCATTAGACTCATCTGAAGATGAAAAAACTGAGGGTTAAAAAGTTCAATGACTTGTCTCAGTACAGGATTTGTACTAAAGGAGTCTGGATCCAGAGCCTGTGCTCTGATTTTCCATGCTGGTCTGCTTGTAAATAGTCTTTCCTACTGCACTGCGTTCAGTAAGATACACTGTCCATTTAGTGCTGCACTATCTAACACGATAACCACTAATACAAGTGGCTATTTAAATGTAAGTGAATTAAAATTAGATAAAGTTAAAACAATTTCCTTCATTATACTAGCCAGATTTCAAGTTCTCAGTAGCTGCATTTGGCCTGGCTACTCAATTGTGCAGTACAGACTGAGGGTTTCTATCATCGCAGAAAGTTCTATTGGATAGTGGTGCTTTAAAAGGTAAACTTGATTAAAATGGGAGCATTTGACTATAAAATCATCATAATAACGAATATACTTTCCCAATGCTTTCACATTGCAGCTGGTGGGTAAATATTTGCCAGAAATATAATATTTACTGAGAGAAGACAGGTATGTAGAGATAATTTGGACTAGCTTGTATCTCAGCACAATGTCTTGAATATACAAGTGGAACAAAACAAAGCTAACAAATATTTGAACTGACATCACTTTACAAAAGAACCCTGAACTTTTACCAGGAAAACTAAGACTATTAATAAGTATTCATGAGTTATGGCTAAGAATTTAGTACCTTTGAATTTTGAAAAGCCATTGCTGAATGGTAGTAGTTATAAAATTAGTTAATAGAATTTTCTTTAAAAAAATCCTATAATGCTAGACTTCTATCAATTTTTTCCCAATAATGCTAGTTATAGGGATTTAAAAAATGTAGTTTAGAAAGTGAGACCTCTTCAGATCCTGAAATAGGACATAAATCAAGGGGCTGCTTTTTATGGCCTGACCATATTTTTTTAGCATTCATGCCTGAAAATATGTTAACTAGAGAAGGAATGGTTCAATTCCATAAAAATTCCACCTTTCCATGTCTTATTTCTCCAGTAACAGTCTCCTTTCTGGTTATTGGTACAAAGAAGAAAAAATTACCATTTTACCTTCATTCAGTTTCATAAATTCATTCATCAGTTCTCTAAAGCTGAGAACACATCCTAGAAATTTCCTAAAATGGCTACTCTATCTGATCCTGTATTTATAACATTTCCTTTCAAATATATGTTTCTGTTTTACCTACATATAAACACATTGTTATGGTTTTTCTTATTTTCATTAATATACATTGTCTGGGATGATAAACAATTTTATTTAAAAAACATTGATCAGACTATTATTTTTAGAAATTGTGAACTTGATCTTAAAGTTGATGCTTTTCTAAGAATGTTTCACTCTTCTAACTCAGACGATTTTCACCAGAGGTTAGTTCTGATCAAATCATTTTCAAGTAATTTATTTGCAACCTATGAGTATTCTTGGAATCATTTTTTTTCCTACACATATCGCAATATGTTGAGCAGCTCTTATAATGTAAATATTAGTAGTATCTTTGTCAAACATTTTATTTAACATAAATCTCTGAACTAGGCTGGTTGAATCCACTCAAACATCATGAGACTTTTCACAGAGCAGTTGAAGAATTCTTAGCAACTCTAATGTCAGAAAATGAACACAGAATGAATATGTTTCTTGTTCAGGTCAAGACAAATGTCAGGGTCAATGAAGGATGAAACATGATGATGGAGATTTGAAATGAAGGGCTGGGGCAACAGGTGCTTGGCATGAGACACGGAAAGCCAGGAGAGCAGTGCTGTGAAGTACCAAAGACAGCAATCATATAGAGAATAGACAAAGAAAAGCCTCAGGCTTTTCATTGCCAGAGAAATAGATCTTATACATGAAGTAGTTTCAAAGTAGTATTAGAAGAGACACTCAAATTTGGAGCATCTTTTTGTCTAAACAAGTCACTTCTCAAAGCCTCAATGAAGCAACAGGAACCTATGTGAATATATAGAAATATGTACAATTGTTTTGTCAGTGTGTTGACACAAAGGAAAGCTAAAGACAAAAAAAAGGAAAGCTAAAGTACAGAGAAAGAAAACTAAGTTACCTTAAGCATTCTCTATGTGAAATGTGCTATAGTTGACAAGTACTTTAACTTATTTTTGAATGACTATAAAAACACTTGGGATAAAATTTCTCCTCAATTTTAAAGAACAAAAGGTTGATACTTAGACTGTAAGTGGTAATCTGGCATTTTAATAGAGAATTTTCTGATTCCACATGCATAGTTTTGAAATACATCTAGTCAATTACAAATGGCCTATCCATTCAATATTAGGTTATTTGACCATTACTGAATAATGTTGAGGGGGTTTGAGAAAATTAACATTAAAAGGTACTGTTTTTACTTAGATGTATTTTAATTAATATATTGCCTATGCATATTTGAAAGTAGACATTCAGATCATGTTGAGATTTTACGTAGTTCAAATGTTACATCATTCAGATGTTATATCTCCCTGGACTAAGCATTTTATTTAAATTTTTTTAGAGTACCACAATTCAGTAAACTAAACATATTTTTTATATTATTATTGAGAAAGTATGTAAGTAAAATCTGTAATAATGTTTACAGTCCAAGAAATAGCTTTTGGTGAGCATAGAGCTAATTAGTAAGAATGTGTGGGATGGAGTTAATATATATGTGTGTAAGTGGCATCAAACCATTAACCTTATGTATGACAGTCCTTATGCCAATCAAATATATCTTTCACACAAAGATATACTTTTCAGGAGGCAAACTATTCTCAGGTGAACACAGCCAAAAAGATTTAAAGAGAAACAAATTCTTTCTTATAACATAAGTTTTTTTCCAGCTTCTTACTCATCTCTAGGTGCTTTTATATCTACATATTTTCATTCAGGCTCTCAGTTTTGCTCTTAACATTTTCATACCGAGAGTGCATTTCCTGTCTTTCAATCAAAACTTATATTTGTTCTCTGTCCCATTCCTTCCCTTCTCTCCAGAAGGTGGTAAGTCAATGAAATTATTTGGGTCAAGTAAATGTGAAGAAGTTAACTATATATTGGGCTACTATTTTTGGTAACATATCTTTTATTAATTAGAACAATGTTTCTCAAACATCAGTAGTCGTCAGAATCATTGGAAGGATCCTTAAAACACATGTTGATGGTTTCCAACTCCAGTTTCTCATTCATTACATCTTAAGTGAGGCCTGATAATTTGCAGTTCTAACAAGTACTCAAGTGTTGCTGATTATGCTGGTTCTTTAAGAACTAAATTAAAATTTTAATTCACTAGGGCAGTAATCAGTGAGATATTTGACTATTCAGCAGGTTTTCTATTTTTCCTCACATTACACAAAGTAAATCTAAAATTAGAGCAAGCTCTATAATCCTATATCAGTATAAATTATTATTTAAAAAAATCTTATCAGCTTGCTTTGTATAGCACATAAGTAAATAACATAAAACAAATATCTTTCCCAAACACACACACACACACACACACACACACACACACACACACACACACACACACACATGCACGCACACACACACATAAAATCCTATCTGAAGTGAATTGCAATGTTTGCCCATTACTTTAAACAGGTTACCTAGCACACTTAGCTCTTTACGATATTACTATAGAGCAAACTGTATCCCCAATTCCTCTTTATATGAACAGTTAGGTGTCTCTTGTCCTTCCTCATATATTCATACACAGAAACATAATAATGCTTACTGTGTAACTTCTGATTTTGAAAATTGAACCTATTACCTAAAGTAAAATTGATGATTCTAAACTGTCTCAGAATAATGTTGGCCTGTAATTGTCAACCAACTAATAAATATATTAAAATATCTGAAAATTTTCCAAATTGTTTAAATTTTCCACCGTTCATTTTACCATACTTTTCTTTAGCTCATATTAAAGAAGAAAATAAATAATAACTCTTGAACAAATACATATTTTTTCTAAACAATTGACTCATTCTTTTAGCCATTTATTAATTACTCATTTCTATTACTGCACAAGAAAATACTATAAGGCTTTCTAGAAGAATAGGGAATAGTTTTTTTAAATAATAATGTCATATTTTAGTATGACACAAGTTAAACAACTCTCACAATCATAATACATAGTGTAGGCTCACTCAGTAGACAAAGTATGTTTAAATATGGCATAACTTTTGTTAAATAACTCTTAATATTTTAGTAGTATAATGTTAAATGTGGAAATAAAAACTCTTTAAAGACTAATTTTTGGTATTGCAAGATTCTTCAGATAGCACATACTATGAAATAATAATATAATTCAAGTATAAAATTTTTGAAAAGAAATTTTTAAATTTCTTCTTTGATGTGAGAAAAAAATCTTGAAGAAGCACAATGCTTCCTATGCAAGTTTTAATTGTAGCATATTATTTTTAGAGTCTTAATTTCAATCATTCAATTTTTCTTTATCCATTTCATTTCCAAGTTCTTCCTCTAATCATTATTTCCATGGAAGCAGTAATTTAGTCAAAAACACTGCTCTTTAGTAAGATTACTATCTTTGAAAGAAAAAAGTAAAAATGTTGATCAAGGAATCTATAAATTCTGAACAATTTGCATTTACCATTATGCCATCAATTCAATAGCAATCATGCTCAAAATAAAGAACATAATCAGTATTCTTTTCTTCATCTAAAATATCACAATTTTAGCTCACATGTCTGGCTAACTATGAAGCTATCTCTAACTTAAAATTATAACTTTGTATCCACTGTAAATGAAAGGAACAAATAATTTTAATATCCTGATAATAATAATCTTATTTGTTACTTAATATTTTATGGTGATATACCTCTAAAATTTTTCATTTTGTAATATCAAAAAACATTTGAGTGAACTCAAAACACACTTAAAAAACATTACATATATTGATGCAAATATATAGATTATATTAATTTAGGTTAAATTAATGGTTTAAATTCCTTTATCCCACTTCAGGATGATAATTAATTACTAATTAGCACATTTTGATTATAGGCACACATGGCAAAATTCATGATTAAAATGGTCATAACAGAAAGCCTTCTTCTACTACAGACTATGTGAACTATGAACTACAGAACTGATAAGATATCAATGGGATTGCGAGAACCAGTTTACAGAACGAACTCCTACAAAGTGTTTCTTTGTAGCAAGATAAAATTTTTGATTGTTAGCAATGACCTATCTCTAATCTTAGGGTGGAAAAAAAATCACTGACGATATTAAAGCATTCTGAGAAAGAAGTACAAATGATATTCAGTGACTTAGGAAATAAGAGAAATTAAAACTTAATTAATAAATTAGATGTTTTCCAAAACCAAGAGATTGTGCAAAACACCTGATATAACTACTTGTGTATTTACTGATTTTTAATAAGAGTGAAAGTTGTTTTACTGCAGAGATTTGATGATATGGTTCACCGTTCACCTGAGACCACCAAGCACAGCATTCTTAAACCTGTTTCATATCTCAGTTTTCAGTCACTGAGCATTTCCTAAACAGTACTTCTGTTCAGCTGAGATACAGTATTATGGTAACCCTTAGACTGCACTTAAAATACCTGTAAATAGAGCAAGGGAATCATAGGACATAAATTCTCACAAAATGAATAAATAGTAGATGTTTAAATGCATTATAGTGTTCCTCAATATAGCACATACTACAGTAACCAAACACACACAATCAATCACACACACACGTGTGTCTATTATGTTATACCAATAATGAAACTCTACTGCTATTTCATATATTTTTCTTACCTGTCAAGTTCTTCAATCCAAGTTCTTGAAGTCCGAAGTTGCCATCTTTTCTATAGTTTAAAAATATTGCCAAGGCATATCGATCCTCATAAAGTTTTGTCCCACGAATAATGCGCAAATTCTCCAGGGGCAGGTAACGAAACTGATTAAGAGCCACCAAGACGTATCCTGTGACTTCTCGAATAGACTGAAAAGACAAAAATAATTGCTTGCGTTAAAATATTAAAGACTACTTGTCATTATGTGTATGTAGTCATTTAGATTAAAATGATTTACTTATAATTTTGAGTTTTAATAATACATCCCTTCCACATCATATTGCAAATAATTGCCTTGATAATACAAGATCACAAAAAGAATTTCATTTGAAGTATGAGTTGTATTTATTTTTAAAGTCATGCATATGTCTATAGTAAAGTAATGAATTTTGTTTTATGATGCATTCTTCATACCTGAAATTTGAGTATAATTAAAGGCATAAAGATCTCATTTGTTGAGATACTAAAATAAGTAAGAATACATAACCACCAATCAAACTTTATATAAAAACACAAATTGTTAAGTTCATTACAGATAAAACAAAGCTGTATTAGTTTGCAAACTGTGGGATTTCACAGTTTCCATAGATTTCAAACTGCTAAATTGGTGTTTAATGCTATAGTTATCAAAAAACAGATGATTATAAGTTTCTGGGGGAACACATATATAAACAATATGCAACAAAGACTAATTACAATAACCTCTAATTTGATTATGACAGTAATTTTTATTTTTACTATTATTTAAATGTAGTTCTCTACGAGTTAATTACTTGAAAGTTTGTGAGACATCTTAAAACAAAAAAACCCACAAAAAGTCTTTAGGTTTCATCTTAAGTTACAGTTTTTTATTAAAACGAACAAAATTATGACAATTAATAACATGTATTACATTTAAAAAATAAATATAATGCAAAAGTACTAAAATATTTTATATTATTTTAACATCAATTTCATGTTATTTTAGACCTCTTAATTTCAGATGTCTCAGTGCATCATCCTTGGTATTCTCTTCTCTACCCACTCTTACTTCCTTGCTGATCTTATCCAATTTCAAGATTGATGATCTCCAAACTTTTACCTCTAAACACTTCCCTGAATTCCAGACTCATGTCGAACTCCATACTCTACATTTTCACTTGAACGCCTAATAGACTTCTCAGACACACCTATCCTAAATTGAACAGTTATCTTCCTTCCACCATCTTTCAGGCAGCCCTTCTCATCTTAGTTGAGGTTGATTCATCCTTCCTGTTAGTCAGGCCAAAGTCCTGAGGCTATTCTTGACTACTTTCACACATATTAAAAGAAAACCATCCGATTTGTCCTATATCTAAAATGATCAGAAATTCAACTACTTCTGTCAGCCACTGCTATCATCTGAGCCACCATCATCCCTCATAAAGATTACTGTAATAAATCTCCCTATTTCTACTCTCAATCCTTATAATGTAGTCTCAGTTAAGGCTACTCCTCTTCTTTAAAATATAGATCAAATCATGACACTCAAAATTCTTGAAACTCTGAAATATCTTCCAAGTCACTCAGAGTAACAAAGTTTTTCCAATAATAAGTCCAAACCTCTAACTGTACTATCCAGTGCAATAAGCACTAGCTATATAGGTAGCTATTAAGCACTTGAACTGTAGCTAGCATAAATTGAGAGATGTATTATAAGTATAAAATACACTCTGGTTTTTAAGTACTCTATGTTGAAATAATAACATTTTAGATAAATTGAGTTGTACAAAAATGATTAATAAAGTTAACTTTACTGTTTCTTTTTACTTTATTATGGCTACAAAAATTTAAATTACATTTTTATGGCTATCATTATGTTTCTAATGGCTAATGCTATACTATGTGATCTAGCCAGTTTTTTTTTTTTAATTGTTTGTTTGTTTGCTTTTGCTGTTTTGTTCTTTTTAACTCTCCACCTTGCTCATTCTATTTCAGTTTTGCTGGTCTCTTTGTTGTTCTTCTAACATGCCAAGTGTGGTCTTATCTCAAGGTGCTCACTATACTCTTAAAAGTTTGCATTTTTCTCCTTTTTGTTATCTTCTTGGCCAATTTCCTCACTCTCTTCGAGGTTTTGCACGCATCTCAACTTCTCAGTTGAGGCCAACCTTGACTGACCTATTTAATACTGTAACCCTCCCACCCTTCTCTTCTCTTCTTATTGTTTCTTCACTATTTCTTACCTTCTAGTATACTATATAATTTATGTATTTATTGTGTTTAGTATTTACAGTCTATCTCTTCCTTTTCCAGCATATAAGCTCTATATGCAAGCACTTTAATTTGTTCATTCATGTGTCCCACTTGACTGGAACAGTGCTGGTATACAGTAAGAAACCAACAAATTTTTTTTTTGAGAACTATGGCTCTTCCCTGACCACACTTTCACCACTAAGCAGGGTTAGATTTGCCCATCTGGAGCTTGCACTCTTCTTTTCTTGACCATGCTCCAAACTCCTGTGATTCTAGAATCCCATCCACAAATAGCCCCTAGCCCTCATCCAGGGCCTGTGATACTAGCTTCTTTCTGCCAGACAACAGATTGCAACCAATGTCCATGCACCTTGGAAGGATGGGAGGTCCAGGTGCTTGTGTGAAGGGAGAGTATATGTATCTTGGATGTGTGGGCTAGAGTGTCCATTCATTTGTGTTCAAGGTCTCTCATAACACATGGCAGAGGAGGGGCTAAATACTGGAGTTCATCTCTCTCTATGCCACAATAATCCTGAGAAGTCCAAAAATTCTAATATTTTACCTTATCTTCTAGGTTGTTTAATAAAGACATATCTTTCAATGTTGGAGGATAAAATATATTTAATAATATCTGTTTTATTATAATAAATGATAAGACATAAGATATATAGACCCCCATTTATAATCATGCTCCAGGTTCCACAATTCTTAAGGATGAACAAGCTGCCCATAAACGCCTAGAGAAGGAGAATCCTGATGGGCAAAGGTGAAGATGAAGAGTCAAGGACATATGAAACTATTGATGTCTGGTTTTAGATTGGAAATTTTGAGTCACTAAGAGCATTTCTGAGACACTGAGCATTTGAAATTGAAGAGATGAGTGATTAGGGAATAGAAAAGAGTGGTTAAAAGTTAGTAGTGGCATGCATTGTTTGTACACAACAGTTCATTTGAAACTGTATCTTCCGGGAACATTCTAGCCTTAGAGCCCTACCAGCTTCCCTTCAACCATGATCCAATGGTTGAACTGTTATCCCTTTGAGTTCTTAAAAGTGACATCATAAACACTTTCTAATGACATTTGATTTAAAGAGTAATATTCTTTCATTCATTATAGAAATAATTTATCTTTTAACTTATATACAATAATTATCAAGTGCTCTAGATTAGCTCTAGATGGCACTAAGATATGTTGGGGATGGAGGATGTATTATCAATCCTTTTTCTAAAAAATGTCACATATCCATCATTCTTTTTAATGGGCTCACCATTAGTTTCAATTCTGCTTAAAACATGATTATTAGCAAAAGCTATACAAATTCATTGGCTTATACCAAGATAAAGGAATACAGTAATGGAGTTATCAGAGAAAATATAGGTAAAGCACACTCAGGTAAAAGTAGTAGTTTAGAAGCGAAAAATCAATGCCAGCATCAATTCTGCAGTATTTGTTAGAAGAATGAACTCTTTCTAGCTATGACTTGATAAAGATGCACCAGTTGATATGGCTTCTGGACCACACATTAGCAGAGGCTAATAATAAAGGCTCTAGTATAAAAAGAGTTATATGTATGAGCCAAGAACTATGCTGAACACATAGAGATGGATCAAATAAACATAGAAGAGGAAACTCCAAGTGCCTTTAGTTACAAAATAAAGTAAACTATAACTAAGAAAATCTTTGCATTCACATGTTATTTAATGTATTTACATTTAAATTAATTGCATTGTAAAATTTATGTACTTCTCATTCTAGAGCAGGGGTCTGTAACCCCACCAGGGCCTAGGAAGGTAATAGGGGTAGCCTGTTTTTAATGGCTGCACAGCAGGAGGTGAATGGTAGGCAAGCCAGCAAAGCTTCATCTGTATTTGCAGCCACTCACCAGCACTAGCATCAGGGCTTCAGCTCCACCTCAGACCATCAGGCATTAGGTTCTCATAGGAGCACTGCACTGGTCCCTGAAGCCAAAAAGGTTGGGGACCACTGTTCTAGAATATTATTAAATTATTCTTAGATACACTTTTGTTGTCTTCATAAAAGTTCAGGTTAAAGCAACAGCTACTCTCTCTCTGAGATTCAGGTCCTAGAGGGATTGTTATAACTGATATTCTGGTGTCTACAATAAGCCTCCTTTATATCATTCTTCTTGTTATTCTCTGGTCTTGTAAATAGTGTATCTGACTTAAACAAAAAAGTGTTTTTGCTAAGTGAACTCTGGACATCATTATATATTAATGTTAAAGATGCATATGTTCAACTTACTTTGAATAAAGCTATGCATAAGTGGGTAATATAATTCACCTGTAGTGAATTATTTGATGATAATAACAATAAAGATCCTATTCACCTTATCCTATATTCTTTTTCTCCTACCCAAACAAAAGATGTAAATGATAGTGGGGCAGGGAATAAGATAATAGCATATCTCTCAAACCAAGATTTGTTGCTCTAATCTTTCTTGTCTAGAAATATTCATGAAACCAAAAAACTTTTAAATAATTATAGGAGATAAATATAAAATTCTTATATTTATAAACAATAAACTACCTCAATTTCAATCTCCTAAGTTTTCTGGGTTTTAGTATTCACAGTCACATCCTTTTAGGTACTCTTAAAACCTGTGACTGAATTTCTTAAAATATATTAATAGGAAACTTCACTACAGATAACATGAACTACAATGTATAGACTACAAATAAAATCACAAGAAACAGCTTAATAACACAGGATTACTTTCAGCTTAATGCTGAGAGTCAATAGCATGGTTATAAGTTAATATTGGCAGATCACTAAGCAATTCTGGTAAAAGTCAAGAGATATCTAAAAGTGTTAATTAACTTTTACAATGTCTGATAAGATCACACAATCATGTCTGTTATCCATTGTTCCTCTCTTTTCAGGCATCAGAAAGAATCTTAGTAGCACAGCATTTTTCACTATCTCAGAACTTGTTATGAAAATTAAAAAAAAAAAATTAAACACACGGCCTTATCTAAGGAAAGCATTATTATAAGAAATGTGGGCTCAACTGCCAGGTAAATCTGGACACAAAAGCTGGACTACTTACTAGCTTTGTGATCTTGGTCAAATCGTTTATTCTCATTAAGCCTCAGTTTCTTGTTTTTGAAAAAGCAGTATTTCTATTATAAAGGTTTTATAAGATTAGAAGATATAACAAAAGGGTCTAACAAACAATAAGTGTTCAACCGATAGTAGCTATTACAAATTATATTTGGTAATAGCCATGATGAACTGTCTGTAGAGAATCTGATTTGAAATCCAAAATAATTATAACATATTACATAAGAACTGTTGCTTTTAATTTTTTTATTATGTAACTTTGGAATGTTTATACCTTGCCTCTTCAAGTTGCTATTTATTCCTAAATTAAGGAATTGGTTTCTTATACATTTTCTGTGTACGTTATAGCTCTTAGTACAGACTCTGGCACTGAACAGATGTTCAATAATGGCTGTTGAATGCAGAGGAAATGAAAACTAAAAAGCTCTGCTTAAGGCCTTTTAAGATATTGTTTTTCATGGAAAATGATTTCATAAACTTTCTGCTAATAAAAAATTGAACAACACATCATGACTTGCACACAATGCCCACAGTGGTAAGTAGAAATCATCAGAATGCGCCAGAAAGAAGAGAACCATGACTCTGGTTCAGTAAGTTTTAGTCCAGGAAACTGCCTATTTTGTTAGCCAAAGAGTGAGTACCCACCTAAAGGTGCCTCTCTCCTTTAGTAAGCTTCTGCTGACTAAAACTGATTCATTTGCATTGTCAATGTACAGCTTCTGTAGTTGCTTTGTTCAAGGAGGGAACACAGGTGAACATCATTAAAGGTTCAAAATTCTTAGAAAATTTTCTAATACAAGGGACATTTTCTTCTGCTCATGGTATTTAATGATGAAAATCAAAAGAAATGAAAAAATTTAAAAAACCTGACTTCTCATACCATATTAATAATAAACCTAAAAAAATAAGACATGGTTTGTATTAAAGAACAAACAATTATAACCTTTTCTCCCATATAATATTTTAAGGACAAAATGCAAAATCTGCAGTTATAAACTTCCCAGGATTTTCAATGGGTGCCATTCAACATTTAAAAGATTGCACTGAATTTTCCATTTACCTCCAGATCATTCCAGAAAAAAAATCAGTCTATCGTTTTAAAATTTCTATGTCATTTCACAATTCATCACAACTGTTAACTTCTTTGTATTTGACACAATCTCATTATTCTTTTATTTTAGTTAATTTTCCATAACTTGGTCCTTAGTGAGAATAGTACATAGTTCCTTAAATATTCTTTTGTCTACCTTAAGATTTATGTGATCGCAGTAACTCATGATTCCTGAAAATGTAATTCCATGTTTAGGAAGAATTTTACACACATTAAGAGCACTTATACATTCATTTTTGACTAAATATGTAAACCTCTGTTTCCTAGATTTTCTCCTACCCCAATTATGTATCAAATCTATGTTCATTGGTTATTTTACTTTAATATAAGTGTCACTTGAAAATATGCTTTTGTAGTGTTAAAACCTACTTTGGCAAGCCAAACAAGTTCTGAATTCTTAGCTTCTACTTCAGTGTCTTAGTCTAATGTATTCATAGTCAATTAGATATCATCCACAAATACTACTAATATATTCCATCAGTCAAGACATCCAGAAATATAATAGTGATTATTTATGATCTGCAGACCTGAAATTAAGTAAATCTGTAGTATCATAGAATAGAGTAAGGAGTGAAGAACTATGGGGGCACATGGGGAAGGAAAGCTCCCTATGTTGGTAATGGCTGTAGAATATACGTGCTCTCTGAGAGTGACAAATGTTATAGCAAATTCTAACCTTTCTATCACTAAGATTTTCCATTAAGTTTCCCTAGGCAATTAATTTCTGTTCCTGCCCCTTACAGCAAGTCTAGGAACTTCTAAAGCACAGAACATTGTTAATGATGAAACAGTATTAAGATATTTACCAGAAAAAAATAGTAAGCATATAGCAAACATTACCTATTCTTGCTGCATGTAGAGAAAGAAAGTGACTGACTATATACCTCATTTACATGTAAAACCTCCAAATGTAATGGTGAATTTGGCTTTGGAATGTTGCTTTCAGTTTTCCCACTTTCCCTAGAACTTCAATGATTATACCCACCCTAGCAAGCAGGGACTCAAAGTCCGTTCTAATTAGATTTGGAAAAAAATAGAGTAATGTGAAATGTCATGTACCTGACTGTGGGAGGGTTGAATCCATGCTCACTTCACACAGCATGAAATAACGCTGTATGGGCAGAGAATCAGATTCAATTCTTCCCTGCAAAACTGCTAGCTCTCAGCCACTTCGAGCCAGTCTCTCAGATGGTAGTGCTGTTACAATCCAATGTTCTAAGGCCATTTACTCATCACCAACCACTTAGCAAGCTCTTAACTCCTGACTTCTTAGAGGTGATCACCTTAGTTTCACTGAAAAGAGGACTACTTAACTTCACTCTCTTAAAGTAATTATATGTTTCTTTGTCCTCTATATCTTTCTTAGCTGGCCAGAAAGTTCTTAATAGTCCATAATCAGGTCTACATTCCCAGATGGTCCTTCATCTCCTGATATTATCCCAGCTACATCCCTGTATCATAGATTTGTCACACTAGAATTACATTACACAAATTAAGTTGGGAGCTTTTGTAGATCTATTTATATAATCACATACAAATCTCAATTTCATGTGTCTACATTTCAAAAATAATCCGTACTGCAAAAAATTCCATCATCTCTAATTTAAAAATATATAAAATTTTTCCATGTGCTTATGCAAGTAGGGTTACATTTTAAATCTGAATTCCAAATTGACAGTTTAACAGTCTTCTATAACTATTTAAAATATGGTATTGAACTTATTTTTTTCCCAAGAGATATACTCATTAAGCTCCAGTGATTTGGAGAAGTAAATTTTAACTGAAATTATACATACTACATAGCAAGATAGTAAGAATATTTGGAAAACCTTTGAATTAAACTTTAATTTTCTAGAGATATAACTTAAATAAAAAAGAAATGATTAGCTGTCAGAGTTTTCATACCACTGAGGCTACACATGAATCAAAGCATTGTAATTTTTATTTACATCGTACTTATGATGAGTGTTTTTCTCCACAGAGAATCAAGTTTGTGAGGAAAATGTAGCCCAATGATTAAGTTTGGGTGCTATAGTCTGAAAGGTCTTAGACTCTTGTCTCCTTTACTTATTGACCTGTATAATTTATTTAAATTTAATTTCTCTTTTGAAAAATAGGGTAAATTCTTGCTAAATGTGAAGATCTTCAAAAAGTGATCAATTTTATCATATTATTGATAGTGCAATTATGCAAATATTTGCTAATAGCTTACATAGTTTAGGAATGGCAAATAACATGCAAGCAAGTATACATTTGACACTGAAACTGATTAATTAAATGATTGGAGCTACATAGTGTATAAGGGCATGGACTTGTCAGTCTGCCTGTTATAGGCTGAATTATGACTCTTCAGAATTTATATGTTGAAATCCTAACTCCCAGTACCCTAGAATGTGATTATATTTGTATTAGGTCTTTAAAAAGGTAATTAAATTAAAATGAGGTCAATTAGGGTGGTCTTAATCCAATATGACTGATGTCCTTAAAAAGCGAAGAAATTAGGACACGGACACACACACACACACACACACACACACACACACACACACACACACACACACGGAAGACAATTGGAAGAGACATAGAAAAAGATAGTTATCTGAAAGCCAGTGAGAAAGGTTTCAGAAGAAATCAACTCTGCTGACACACCTTGATCACAAACTCCCAGCCTCCAGAATTGTTAAAAAATTAATTTCTGTTTAAGCCACTCAGTCTGTGGTTCTTTGTTATGGCAGTTCTAACTGGTCCAAATTTACATGTTGTCTCAGTCCACATTCTAGCATTTAGCAGCATTATATTGGGTAAATGATTGACTCTTCTGTGCCTCAGTTTCTTCATGTATAAAATGGGAATGTTAGGTTCTCAAATTTCCGGGGTTATTTTGAGAAGTAAATCTCCAAAAATTGCTTAAGAAAAGGCCTAACTCATAACAGGCTGTCAGTATTAGTTTTTACTGTTTGTTTTTTTCCCCCTGAATCTAGAATCTTTATTCTTGTTTGATATGCTGCCTCTGTTGCCTAGCATATATAAAAAACCATGTTTTTCTCTTTCTAAAGCAATAACTGTGTATCACCAAAGTTTAGATGAGAAAACTGCTTGATATCATTTCAATCTACAATTGAGAGTGACAGTTTCATGTCTGAGGTCTTTTACAAATGTGATCTTTCCTCCCTCAAAATCTGAAGGAGGGAAATGGGCCTTCATGAAATGATGTATGACAACAGCTGCATCTTTTGAAAAGCATATGAGAAAGGGCCTTTGAGGATTCGGAAGTTAGAGGTGACTGCCTTTGCAACTAGTCTGCTGTTATTTTTAAATGAAAAGGGTGAGCAATTTCAGAAATAGTAGAGTCAAAATATCAGAATTGGATTTGACAAGACTGCCAAGATACATGTTAATGTCTGTGAAAATATTTGTCTGTAAAATAAACCAGAAAAATAGAAAACAAAAGGCTTAATTAATTTCTAAAGGATAAATGCTTGAGTGATCTCTTCCAGTAACAATAAGGTCTTACATTACTTATGATTTCTTAATATTCAAGACAAATGAAAACAGCAAATATTCTATAGACATCTGTGGGTATAGTTAGCACTACAACATAACACAAATTGAAATCAGGGGTTTGGAGACCAGATAATAAACTGCTTTTCATATTTAAGTACCTTTCTACAAGACACAAATTTCTAAGTGTCTATTTAGCATTCTTGATAATTATATTAACATAATTATTTAATGTTTTCTGTATATAAAGGATTCTTATGTTTCATAACATTTTCTGAACACATCAACTCTTTGATTTATCTTTACTTTATGGATAAAGAAACTAAAATTAAATAATTTGCCTAATATCACAAAGACAAAAAAGTTAAGGAGAAAATATATATTTTTAAAAATCGATTTTATTCCAGAGTTCAAAATCTCATTTTATATATTTGTTTCAAAAATTGTTCCCTGTTGAAAGGAATATCCATTTTTATATGGTCCAAAGTTGTGACTTAATAATAACAAACTCATTTTGAGTTTTCTTTATGAGGAAATATTAGCCAAGCCAGAACATCTGTCAAAAGTGATTGTAACATAATTCTGATATTTCTAAATTCTAAATATATTGTACAAATAATTTTAAAATAATATTTTTATAGGTGCCAAGAATCTAGAAACCTTTTCAAAATAGATATGCTGAATCAAATGAAATTCTGTACATGACTATACTATGTAAATATGACAAAATGATCCTTATGTAAAAGAATTGGGTACCAATTCCAGGACTACCAAGAATGGAGGTGGAAATAGCAAGTTATTTGAATTTAGAGAGCTACTTAACTGTATGACCTATGTCATAGTACTTGGCTGAACCTATGCTTTCTTAATCAGATTTTTGAAAAAGAAAATGAAAGACTGCTATGTTTTTTTTTTTTAATTTAGAAACTAGAAAATAAATATCTACAAGCAATGGGCACATACTAGGTATTTAATAAATATTCACTTGAGTTCCATTGCTCAAAAATTCCTTAAGTCTCTGTGTTTCCCATCTCATCGGTCCATCCGTCCATCCATCCATCTGTCCATCCATCCAAACAACCAATTTTCTTTCCATCCATTAAATTACTTATTCCACAAATGTTTATTGTCCACCTAATATGTAAGAAGCACTGTCCTTGGGGCTGGAGATACAGTGGTAGACAAAACAGATATGGTCCTCACTGTCATTTCCAATCAGTCTAAAGACAAGATTGAACAAGAGAAAAAGCTCAGGCAAAAAACAAAAACAAAAACAAAAACAAAAACAAAAACAAAACAAAAAAACACACACACACAGTGACTTGAAAGCTAATTCTCATAACTTTGTTTCTTTAAGCATAAATTCACATTTTAAAATTCTATGTATTAAACATCTCTTCATCTTCTATAAAGTTACTCCGCATTCTGTTACACATTGCCCACTTCCATTTCTGAGAAATAATTTGCATTTTTCTTTTGATATGATTTCTTACCAAGATATGCACTTGTGTATGTGTTTCTGTCTGTCTGTCCCTATCTCTCTTTCCCTCTCTGTGTTTTCAGTAGCCTCAAATTAACACCTTTACCCCTAAACATTTCCCAATCTTTTATCCCTTTACTGGAATTTTACAGTGAGGAAATCACATGGTATCTTAGAAGATGGTGTATATATTATTTACAAGGTACATATATATTGATTTCAAAATATTTTTTAAATGTCATGACCTTTTATGCCTATTTTGATTTTGTTCATTCAACGAGCTGTATTTATAGTGCGTTAGAAGTTATTTTTTCCTTTGTGTTATTAAATCCCTAGGGACTTAGCATCTAGCTTGTGGTTTTGAAATACACATTTTGTTGAAGAAATTTCATATTCCATGTGTGGAGAAATAAATGTACAAGATGAACCTGAAACACCTTGTTATACTAGTTAGCAAGAATACTATCACAAATTGATGTGGTCATGTCAAAAAAGCTCAAAAGCTAATTGTAAAAGACCTTTTCTGGCTAATAATGAGACCATTTGAATTTCAAAAATGGTAATAATTACAAATTATTGAGTCCCACAAAATGTATTTAAATCTATGAGTTCATAATATTAATGAAATTAATTAGTCACCTTTAGACAATATAAAACCAATTCATTTTCTTAATAACCAGTAAATTAAAAAAAATAAGCATTTATCCTTTTTATCTATATGAGCTATAACATTGGCTAACCAAATAAATTAAATACTGCATGTCTTTATAAATTATTTCAACTAATAAATAGTTAAGTATTGATCAATATTGGTTTATTAATTGTAACAAATTTTAAAATCTGACTACTATAAGATGTTCATGAAAAAAGAAATTGATGTGAACTTTATAGAAACTCTCTGTAATTTCTTCACAATTTTCCCATAAACCTAAAATGTTCTAAAAAATAAAATTTATTTTAAAAATCAGAGCAGTGACATTCTGAAATTCCTCATAAATTAAGGGTTCTAGGTATTCATCAGCAATGACTGATCATTACAAATGATATCACAATAAGAGAGAAAACTGATGGGAGACAATTCTGTACTGTGTTTCTGCATGGCTTATAACAGCTTTTGTTCTGGACTGTGTTTTCAAGGATATGTGCATAGCAAACAACATTAGAATATAACAATAGTTTCTCCCTCTGAGACAGAGAGAAACTGCTAGCAGTCATTTTTAGAAGACTGAGATTTTCTAATCTTGGAGTTTTTCAGCTGTGACATGAATCCATTTTGTGTACAGTATCCACCTGTGCTCACTTCCCAATCACCCCCATGACAAGGTCAAACAATGTAAACATGAAGCTCATGCTGATTGCTGTGTCACAGAGTCCCATGTGTTCTGCCAACATGAGTGCCAGGCTGAGTTATCAACTTGCAAAAAAGCTAAAGTCTCAGACCTTTTGACAGTTCTTGACAACAACCAGTCACTGTGTATGCCTGGCTGGACATAGAATCAACTATAATTTCACAAACGAGATTAAATGTGAATATGATAAAGTCTCTGGATCTAACCAGCAGTTTGATGAACTTTATCATGAGTGAGCAATCAGCAAAACACAGGCTCTGGAGATCTCTACAGAAAAATGTTGAGTTTCAGGGGTGACCAGCAAAGTGCTATTTCTTGATGTGGGTTCAAGAAACATAGAATGCAAATGTTAAATGCATAAGAATGTATACATTTAAAATGCCTTAAGCTATGTTATTTGTTTTGTAAAATTTTCAGTATTTGTGTTATATTCTCAATATAAAGATTATATAAAAATAATCAGGAGAAAAAAATGAGAAAACACACAAAGACGTCTCTTCTCCCTATAGTTACCATTTGATATCTGAAACTTAAAAATCAATTTTAGATTGCATGGTATTCCTTTCTATCAGATCTTCTCTATTCAAACTCAGAAACTGAATATGTTAGTAAGCACATTTATTCAATCTAGGCAGAAAAGATAACATGTCTAATGGCCAAGTTTCTAGAGAACTTGGTGTGTTCACAGGTCTAAATGCCCCCAATAAAATGAGACCATGGGGACATCAGACCTAACTGGAAAAAAGTAATGTAGAAACTCAGATTTTTTTTTTTATCTTTCATGTTGTGAGGATTTTATGGAACTATAAACAGAGAAATTAGGCTCTGGTTTATTTTGTAGAATTATCTGCCTGGTTGCAGTGTAAAAATGAAGTAGGGTGATAAGAAGTTGATAGAAGAGTTAGGAAAATTTTGCCAGGTAAGAGATGATGAAGGCAATGAATAAACAGCAAAGGTTGAGATTTAAGCCATCTGTCTAAGATGGAATAATGAATATTTTTGTGACTTACTGGATAGAGGAATTAAGGAAGGACAAAAAACACAAAATGATTGTGGTTTTTAGCTCGTGAAATGGGGATGTCATTATCTGGGATAAAAATAAGTTTGTGGGAAGGATTTTCCCAAATACTATATGAACTTATGGTTATCTGAAGCTAAACTAATATTTTCTTCTTTGCAAATTATTTTAAATAATATTATCTATATGTCTGTTAAATCTGGATAGGATATATATGTGTCTGATATTTTTCAGTGCATTTAATATGTTTTAACTTAAAAATAAATTATGTTTTTAGGTATAATTCATATATATTTATGTGTGTCAGTTTATATTATTCTTTACATAAATATAAAACAATAGCCCTCAACTGGAGGGGTCTTTTGCTTCCCAGGGGACATTTGGCAATATCTAGAGACATTTAGAGTGTCATATTTTGAGGGATCTAGCATCCTGTGGGTAGAGATCTGGGATGCTAGTAAATATCATACATGTACAGGACAGTCTTTGCCTGCCCTCAGAAAATAATGTCAAGAGTACCTAGGTTGAGAAACTCTGCCATAGACTTATCGATTTAGGGCAACTGTTTAATTTTCTTGCTTGTAGAGTTGCCTTGGGGGTTTTCTAGAAGTAGTGAAAACTGTCTGCTAGTAGACTGTTAACACAATCCATAAATATATACATACATATATATAAAATGAAGATTTAAATTAATATTCTTATGACTATAGAGTAGTAGTTACTAGTGGGGTGGAGGAGGAGAAGGGAAGTAGATGGAATAAAGGAGGTCAAATGTAGGGGGTAGGGGGAGAGAGAAGCGGGTAAAGGGAATCAAATATATGGTAGCTGAAGGAAACTGGACTTTGGGTGGTAAACACACAATAGAATATACAGATGTCAAATGATAATGTTCACCTGAAAATTATATAATTGTATTAACCAATGTTACCACAACAAACTTAATAAAAATAATTAGTTAATATTCTTATATTAATATCTCAAACTAAATTTATTGTATATACATCCAAAAACATAAGCAAGTAGAAAAATATATCTGATAGCGATGGCTGATAGCAATGGCTGTAGGGATGGTGGTTGGATAGATAAATCAATATCTATTCAGATATATAAACTACACTATTCTTTTTTCACTTTGTAACCTAATTTTGAAGTAGCAAAGCTTTCTACATTGATTTTTTTTTCATTCACTGTTAAAAAGCTTGCCTAATACAACTCAAGGACATTAAGTCTAAGATGTAATATTTATAAACAATAAACAAAGTCAGCCATTTCCTTAATTGGTATAATCCTCCTTTCTCTCTGAGATGGTTTCTTTTACTAGACAAAGTATATTTTACAGTTTCCAAGCTACACTTAGCAATCAAACTAGTTTAAATATAAAAAATATGACAATGTCTCCTTGGTAGGAACAAATGAAAAAAAAAATGAATGGTCTAACTTTTTACAAATGCTTATAATCATCTTTTTAGTCATTCTCATTTATTGCATTCCCTTTATGCCAACCAACAAAGATATATGATGTTTCCTTCTCCTGAATCAACTTCACTACCTTCCTCTTGGGGATAGGTTTATTAATCACACCAGGCTTCAGCAGAGGTTGACAACACTAGAGTATGTCTCAAGGGTGGCTGCTAGTTTCATGATGTGCTCATTAGAATCAGAGACATCAATAGCTTTCTCATGTCCTACAGCATGAATGTGGGCACTGACTCATTCTCATTCCAATCACTATCTTCATCATCTTTATCATCATCACAGCACTAGTGTTTTATATGCACATTACAATTTATAAAGCCCTTTAACTTAAATATCACATTTAACCTTCAATGCATAACTTAACAATTCACTAAATTTCAATAGATTTTTTTCAGAATTGTTAAACTATAAAATGTGCCAAGGCTTTAAGTTTATGAACTAAAAGAATCTTAGGAAGGAACTGACATTAATAAAATTATTACAAAGGTGACATTTGATTTCACACTCTCGAATTACAACACTGAAAGACATTTCACCTCCCTTTCCTAAAACTTGCTCTTTTAATCCTATATTAATTTCCTTAAGCAGGCCCCAATCTTAATATCTGATGCAATATCTACTAGTTGACACATAGAAATAAAACTTATAAAATAAAATAATTCATGCTAAGGTCTGTTTATTAGGTGACACAGTTACCTCAAATGCCTTATAGAAAGTGTTAGTGTACAAAAAGATAAAATAAATCAAGTCATGGAGATTAAGTTGCTGCAAAAGTATGTTTTTTACTGCTCAAATGCATTGCTGCTGCTTTTATTCACAGCACTACAATCACGATTATTATATTACTCTTACTACCATTCTTATAACTGGTTAGTTTTATGAGCACCTACTATATAGCAGGCACTATGCTCAACGCTTTTACATAAAATGTCAAATTTAATTATCATTATCTCCATCTTACCTATCTTTAAAAGACATGTAGTTTGATTTGTTCAATTATACCATAATTCCTCCACTATGCCCCACAGTAGAGGCAGTCCCCAAACTGCATAAACACAAGGCCATGGCTGATTACCTAATTTTGATCATTAATTGTTCCTGAATTACAACAAAATAATTTCCCATTACTGAAATTCCATGAAAGGGGAAATAACAATAGGTACAACAAATAAAAACATTTTATGCATCAGAGTTCTGTTGAGAAATTGTTATTATATTTTCTGACATTAGACCAATATCCTCAGTATTTTATCCCCTGAATCTGTCACAGATGTTAGGAGAGATGTCACTACTCCTACTATAACAGTAACAAAAAGTAAATATATTTAAAATAGAAAGAAAGTAGTAATTTAATTATTTAGATATGAAAAATAATAGTTTAAATCATTGAAAACAATTGCAAAAACTCACAGATATAAGCACTATAATCTTTATTGCTATTAGTTTTTTTAAATTACCATAAAGATATAAATATGCCATCTGCAAAAATATGTCTTAAATAATCATATTTGGATTCCTCTGGTATTAAATATGTTTCCCTAAGTAACAGTTCTACTTTTCTATTTTACTTTAGAGACTATAGTGCAAGTAATACAGCAATAAAAAAAAATTGTCATAGATATGCATTTTTTAAGTAATTAGGTAATTCATAGCAGAAAATAAAGTCAATCTTATAACTAGAGGAAATGAAAATATCAGAATTTGAGATTCTGAGTAATTCTGGTAACATGCAACTTGAAAAAAATAATCCCTTTCACAGGAACTATCATATAATTAAGAAAATCATTGGCTTCTAAATGCTTCTATAAACTTTTTACGTAAATACATTTACTTTTATTAACGTATAAAAATTAAAATATAGTCATGTTTAAGGAAAAAAGGGCAAAATGTATTTTTGCATTTTTAAAATTATCTCAGTAAAAATCTTTCAATATCAAATTTATTTTCAGACAGTAAAATGAAAAGATAAAATATCATTTAAAGTGACACGAGGCAAATGAGTTTTAAAAAATATTAGAAAATATTCTATTTTATGTGTTTAAATACCATTAGGTATTTATTTTTAAGTCAATATATTTAAAATGTTATATTAAAAAGTTTGGAAATGCTACTTAAAAAAAATACCCTGTATTTCTCTAAGGGTATCATAGGCTTCAGGACACATTTACTCAGTTTTATCTGAATTATATCATATTATTGTAGAAAAGATAGAGCAAATGAATGCTCATAAAGGGAATTTTAGGATCACTAGTTTCTAAGTTTTATATAATTTTATTCACTCACACACTAGGTTATGAGCTTCAGGTAGCAAATTATGTATCTTTTTTTTGTTTAACAGCAATCTCACTAGTGCCTAGCATTATACTTTATATATAACATGGTAATTATTAAATATTTATTACATTGTTAAATGGGCTGAGGACTCAATTTATAGCTCTCAATTTCTGACATTTAAGGTTCTAAGAGGACAAATGCCTAAATGTGTCCTCTGAACATGTTTTAGAGACAATTGTTCAAAATTTTAACTTAAATTTTTTTCACCATTCATTTATTTTGTATTTCTTCATTCAGTAAGTATTTAATGAATGCTTGCTAATTGCCAGGTCTAGGCTTTATTTGAAAGAATATCTCACTGAATAAATCCAAAATTCTTCTTTCTAAAAGCTTAGCATGTAATAGGGAACTGCAGTAAGTACATAAGCAGCTTCACTTAAGGTAGAAAGTGTTACATAAATATTATATAAAGTGATACTGATGAAGAATTTTGAGGATTTCTAGTTGACATACATCAGTAAATTATGATATAAAGCAGAGAAAAACTCAAACATTTCAATATTCAATCTCGATTATCATTTATAAACTTGGTAGCTAATATGGAGAATTACCAAAGAAATAGCAACATCTTGAAAATTTATGAGCAAGGCCTCACAAGTTTATATAAACATCTATAGAGCCAATGATTTACTTAATTATATGATGGCCATTTAAATTTTATTAAGAAAACAACAAGAAACATCACCCTGAGGAAGGATCAAAAGTAGATTTCATTGATAAACAAAGATAAAGATATGTATACAGAGTATGTTCTGAAGATGATAGCAACTATAAAATCAATGTCATCCAGCATCAAAGCAAATAGTCAAGAGAAAACCAAATTAGCATAATCTAAAATTCAATAATATTGTTTTATCATGGGATTAGAACATTTTATTTTATTAATTTATTTATTAGTTAAAAATGAGAAGGTTCTCATTACACATAGCATTTATTATTTTATATCCTTATTCAATAAAATGCTAAGGTTTCTTAAAATTAATCATTTAGAATATTAACACATTTTTTCTGTAGTGACATTAACTATGTAAGACAAGCTAGAGTCTGATAAAGTTATCAAATATATTTTTACTGAAACTATATTTAGGTTACATAATTATTCATTAATTACATTAATTATATTAATTATATATTAAAATTCCCATAATCTATGAGATAAGCATATTTATTTACGTACTAAAGTAATGTAATAAAAATTTCAAACTGTTTTGCAGTTATTTTTCTCTTGCTTTCTCCTTCAAACTGAATATTTTTTCGTTCTTTTTTTTTTCATCTCACAAACTTGGGAACCAGACTCCTTTAGGCATCATTAGTTTTTCAGATGTACAGCACAGGCTTCAATGAAAACACCCTCAAGTTTTAACTGTGAATGGTTTGTGGGCACAGTTCATAAAAACCGTTTTTCTAATGCTTGGTACTGAAGCAAATGGAGCATCATTTCAAGAATCACTTTGCCAATTCCCCCAAATTTTACAATGGGAAATATTAAAAACAAAACAAGTTTTAATGCAGATTTTAGTTAGGACCAAAAAGGTTATGATTAATGTCACAAATATATTTTATTTATTGTTCTGATGTATTTTTTTGCCAGCTGTCCAAATGTGTGGGATATTTTCAAACCATAAGCTGAAAGTGATCACTGGATTGAATAAAGTCATAAAGTAATAGAGGATTTCTAAGTTTTCAGATGACAATACCAACGAGAATAAATAAAAGTAGTAACTTTTAATTTATCTATTTATTTCCTTTCAATTTCTTCAAGAACTTTGTGGGGTAAGTGGTTACACTTACTATTTCATAAGTAGGTTCTTGATGATTCAGTGACTATTTTCTTTTTTACCCCTACCTCTCATCCCCTCACCTTGTCCTCTCCAAACAAAATTCCATTTCTACTCACTGAGAACCTATTAAAATAAAAGCCAAACCCAAATTAGTGATGCACATTCCTACCAAATAAAAGAGTTTAAAGCCTCCTTTTTTTTTTTTTTTCTTCTTGTTTTGCCACTGTGGGTATATAATACAAATGAAGAATCAACACGAAAACAGATTCAGGATCCAACTTTTTTTTTTCTCAACTCTTCTCAGAAAATTCTTGAATTAAAACAGAGATGCAGGGAAGCTTTACTTTACCTAATTATATTGAGATAGGGCATAAAACAACACAGTATTTCAAAAGTATGTTAAAGCATATCTTCTCTATTAATTAAAGTATAGCTGGCATACAATATTATGTCCGTTTCAGGTATACAACATAGTGGTTTGACATTTATAAATCTTACAATGTGATCACTACACTAAGTCTAGTAACCATCTGTCACTATAAGCTTGTCTTTGTTAGCAATGCAATGACACAAATTAAGACAACTAAAGAGGATACTAATAACTTCACTCAATTTTTTTTTTTTTGGTAAAAGATACTCCTTTACTTGTAGAATTGGATGCACAGAGTCTGAGCAATATGTCAGAAAAATATAAATTCATTTAGGTTTGAACAAAAAGTATCTCTTTGCCTAAAAATGTTCAAATTCTTTAATGAGAAGAGTCCTGAACTATCGCAATTATGGTTTATTCTATGAAAGCATATTTATGCTAATTGTATACTAAACTACATATACTTTTTCTTTGTAGTGCGGATTAGGTCTTTCTCAATATAATTTCTGTTTTAGTGTATTCAAAAAGTTGAAAGTTGAGGAAGCCTCTAGGTGTGGTTGAAGATGGAGATCTGAATT